>CM037470.1:5745646-6245646 GCA_021014325.1 Plazaster borealis
TTACTACCACCACCAACTGGGGCTACGTATGAACACGTACACATGCAAGATATAAATATCTGCCGAATAATGGTTTCAAACAAATTCTGCGCTATGTTTGACAATAACTCCTGAACTAAGCATGCTAGAGACACAAAATTTATATCAAACTGTGCCTCTCATATCCCCAAATCCGAAAAACAACATTTTATGGCCGCCTTGTGCCATCTCCATACCGGAAATGACCAGCAAGTGGGGATACGCAAAATGCTTCTCAGAAGCATGTTCAATGGGATTTTTGTGCACAGAGCAGTCAAAGAGAGAATCACAAAGTAAGCACGGCCAAATCACACTTAGAATAATGCAGGATTTGCCCAAGTTTTATACCATTGGAAAGCCTATCTCAAGGGCTCTCTCCTCGTCCTAGTTTCGTTTCTGTGACTATTTTGTAGGCGAGGCGAGCGGCCAGGGAGTAGGGTTACTACCACCACCAACTGGGGCTACGTATAAACACGTACACATGCAAGATATAAATATCTGCCGAATAATGGTTTCAAACAAATTCTGCGCTATGTTTGACAATAACTCCTGAACTAAGCATGCTAGAGACACAAAATTTATATCAAACTGTGCCTCTCATATCCCCAAATCCGAAAAACAACATTTTATGGCCGCCTTGTGCCATCTCCATACTGGAAATGACCAGCAAGTGGGGATACTCAGAATGATCCTCAGAAGCATGTTCAATGGGATTTTTGTGCACAGAGCAGTCAAAGAGAGAATCACAAAGTAAGCACGGCCAAATCACACTTAGAATAATGCAGGATTTGCACAAGTTTTATACCATTGGAAAGCCTATCTCAAGGGCTCTCTCCTCGTCCTAGTTTCGTTTCTGTGACCATTTTGTAGGCGAGGCGAGCGGCCAGGGAGTAGGGTTACTACCACCACCAACTGGGGCTACGTATGAACACGTACACATGCAAGATATAAATATCTGCCGAATAATGGTTTCAAACAAATTCTGCGCTATGTTTGACAATAACTCCTGAACTAAGCATGCTAGAGACACAAAATTTATATCAAACTGTGCCTCTCATATCCCCAAATCCGAAAAACAACATTTTATGGCCGCCTTGTGCCATCTCCATACCGGAAATGACCAGCAAGTGGGGATACGCAAAATGCTTCTCAGAAGCATGTTCAATGGGATTTTTGTGCACAGAGCAGTCAAAGAGAGAATCACAAAGTAAGCACGGCCAAATCACACTTAGAATAATGCAGGATTTGCCCAAGTTTTATACCATTGGAAAGCCTATCTCAAGGGCTCTCTCCTCGTCCTAGTTTCGTTTCTGTGACTATTTTGTAGGCGAGGCGAGCGGCCAGGGAGTAGGGTTACTACCACCACCAACTGGGGCTACGTATAAACACGTACACATGCAAGATATAAATATCTGCCGAATAATGGTTTCAAACAAATTCTGCGCTATGTTTGACAATAACTCCTGAACTAAGCATGCTAGAGACACAAAATTTATATCAAACTGTGCCTCTCATATCCCCAAATCCGAAAAACAACATTTTATGGCCGCCTTGTGCCATCTCCATACTGGAAATGACCAGCAAGTGGGGATACTCAGAATGATCCTCAGAAGCATGTTCAATGGGATTTTTGTGCACAGAGCAGTCAAAGAGAGAATCACAAAGTAAGCACGGCCAAATCACACTTAGAATAATGCAGGATTTGCACAAGTTTTATACCATTGGAAAGCCTATCTCAAGGGCTCTCTCCTCGTCCTAGTTTCGTTTCTGTGACCATTTTGTAGGCGAGGCGAGCGGCCAGGGAGTAGGGTTACTACCACCACCAACTGGGGCTACGTATGAACACGTACACATGCAAGATATAAATATCTGCCGAATAATGGTTTCAAACAAATTCTGCGCTATGTTTGACAATAACTCCTGAACTAAGCATGCTAGAGACACAAAATTTATATCAAACTGTGCCTCTCATATCCCCAAATCCGAAAAACAACATTTTATGGCCGCCTTGTGCCATCTCCATACCGGAAATGACCAGCAAGTGGGGATACGCAAAATGCTTCTCAGAAGCATGTTCAATGGGATTTTGTGCACAGAGCAGTCAAAGAGAGAATCACAAAGTAAGCACGGCCAAATCACACTTAGAATAATGCAGGATTTGCCCAAGTTTTATACCATTGGAAAGCCTATCTCAAGGGCTCTCTCCTCGTCCTAGTTTCGTTTCTGTGACTATTTTGTAGGCGAGGCGAGCGGCCAGGGAGTAGGGTTACTACCACCACCAACTGGGGCTACGTATAAACACGTACACATGCAAGATATAAATATCTGCCGAATAATGGTTTCAAACAAATTCTGCGCTATGTTTGACAATAACTCCTGAACTAAGCATGCTAGAGACACAAAATTTATATCAAACTGTGCCTCTCATATCCCCAAATCCGAAAAACAACATTTTATGGCCGCCTTGTGCCATCTCCATACTGGAAATGACCAGCAAGTGGGGATACTCAGAATGATCCTCAGAAGCATGTTCAATGGGATTTTTGTGCACAGAGCAGTCAAAGAGAGAATCACAAAGTAAGCACGGCCAAATCACACTTAGAATAATGCAGGATTTGCCCAAGTTTTATACCATTGGAAAGCCTATCTCAAGGGCTCTCTCCTCGTCCTAGTTTCGTTTCTGTGACTATTTTGTAGGCGAGGCGAGCGGCCAGGGAGTAGGGTTACTACCACCACCAACTGGGGCTACGTATAAACACGTACACATGCAAGATATAAATATCTGCCGAATAATGGTTTCAAACAAATTCTGCGCTATGTTTGACAATAACTCCTGAACTAAGCATGCTAGAGACACAAAATTTATATCAAACTGTGCCTCTCATATCCCCAAATCCGAAAAACAACATTTTATGGCCGCCTTGTGCCATCTCCATACTGGAAATGACCAGCAAGTGGGGATACTCAGAATGATCCTCAGAAGCATGTTCAATGGGATTTTTGTGCACAGAGCAGTCAAAGAGAGAATCACAAAGTAAGCACGGCCAAATCACACTTAGAATAATGCAGGATTTGCACAAGTTTTATACCATTGGAAAGCCTATCTCAAGGGCTCTCTCCTCGTCCTAGTTTCGTTTCTGTGACCATTTTGTAGGCGAGGCGAGCGGCCAGGGAGTAGGGTTACTACCACCACCAACTGGGGCTACGTATGAACACGTACACATGCAAGATATAAATATCTGCCGAATAATGGTTTCAAACAAATTCTGCGCTATGTTTGACAATAACTCCTGAACTAAGCATGCTAGAGACACAAAATTTATATCAAACTGTGCCTCTCATATCCCCAAATCCGAAAAACAACATTTTATGGCCGCCTTGTGCCATCTCCATACTGGAAATGACCAGCAAGTGGGGATACTCAGAATGATCCTCAGAAGCATGTTCAATGGGATTTTTGTGCACAGAGCAGTCAAAGAGAGAATCACAAAGTAAGCACGGCCAAATCACACTTAGAATAATGCAGGATTTGCACAAGTTTTATACCATTGGAAAGCCTATCTCAAGGGCTCTCTCCTCGTCCTAGTTTCGTTTCTGTGACCATTTTGTAGGCGAGGCGAGCGGCCAGGGAGTAGGGTTACTACCACCACCAACTGGGGCTACGTATGAACACGTACACATGCAAGATATAAATATCTGCCGAATAATGGTTTCAAACAAATTCTGCGCTATGTTTGACAATAACTCCTGAACTAAGCATGCTAGAGACACAAAATTTATATCAAACTGTGCCTCTCATATCCCCAAATCCGAAAAACAACATTTTATGGCCGCCTTGTGCCATCTCCATACCGGAAATGACCAGCAAGTGGGGATACGCAAAATGCTTCTCAGAAGCATGTTCAATGGGATTTTTGTGCACAGAGCAGTCAAAGAGAGAATCACAAAGTAAGCACGGCCAAATCACACTTAGAATAATGCAGGATTTGCCCAAGTTTTATACCATTGGAAAGCCTATCTCAAGGGCTCTCTCCTCGTCCTAGTTTCGTTTCTGTGACTATTTTGTAGGCGAGGCGAGCGGCCAGGGAGTAGGGTTACTACCACCACCAACTGGGGCTACGTATAAACACGTACACATGCAAGATATAAATATCTGCCGAATAATGGTTTCAAACAAATTCTGCGCTATGTTTGACAATAACTCCTGAACTAAGCATGCTAGAGACACAAAATTTATATCAAACTGTGCCTCTCATATCCCCAAATCCGAAAAACAACATTTTATGGCCGCCTTGTGCCATCTCCATACTGGAAATGACCAGCAAGTGGGGATACTCAGAATGATCCTCAGAAGCATGTTCAATGGGATTTTTGTGCACAGAGCAGTCAAAGAGAGAATCACAAAGTAAGCACGGCCAAATCACACTTAGAATAATGCAGGATTTGCCCAAGTTTTATACCATTGGAAAGCCTATCTCAAGGGCTCTCTCCTCGTCCTAGTTTCGTTTCTGTGACTATTTTGTAGGCGAGGCGAGCGGCCAGGGAGTAGGGTTACTACCACCACCAACTGGGGCTACGTATAAACACGTACACATGCAAGATATAAATATCTGCCGAATAATGGTTTCAAACAAATTCTGCGCTATGTTTGACAATAACTCCTGAACTAAGCATGCTAGAGACACAAAATTTATATCAAACTGTGCCTCTCATATCCCCAAATCCGAAAAACAACATTTTATGGCCGCCTTGTGCCATCTCCATACTGGAAATGACCAGCAAGTGGGGATACTCAGAATGATCCTCAGAAGCATGTTCAATGGGATTTTTGTGCACAGAGCAGTCAAAGAGAGAATCACAAAGTAAGCACGGCCAAATCACACTTAGAATAATGCAGGATTTGCACAAGTTTTATACCATTGGAAAGCCTATCTCAAGGGCTCTCTCCTCGTCCTAGTTTCGTTTCTGTGACCATTTTGTAGGCGAGGCGAGCGGCCAGGGAGTAGGGTTACTACCACCACCAACTGGGGCTACGTATGAACACGTACACATGCAAGATATAAATATCTGCCGAATAATGGTTTCAAACAAATTCTGCGCTATGTTTGACAATAACTCCTGAACTAAGCATGCTAGAGACACAAAATTTATATCAAACTGTGCCTCTCATATCCCCAAATCCGAAAAACAACATTTTATGGCCGCCTTGTGCCATCTCCATACCGGAAATGACCAGCAAGTGGGGATACGCAAAATGCTTCTCAGAAGCATGTTCAATGGGATTTTTGTGCACAGAGCAGTCAAAGAGAGAATCACAAAGTAAGCACGGCCAAATCACACTTAGAATAATGCAGGATTTGCCCAAGTTTTATACCATTGGAAAGCCTATCTCAAGGGCTCTCTCCTCGTCCTAGTTTCGTTTCTGTGACTATTTTGTAGGCGAGGCGAGCGGCCAGGGAGTAGGGTTACTACCACCACCAACTGGGGCTACGTATAAACACGTACACATGCAAGATATAAATATCTGCCGAATAATGGTTTCAAACAAATTCTGCGCTATGTTTGACAATAACTCCTGAACTAAGCATGCTAGAGACACAAAATTTATATCAAACTGTGCCTCTCATATCCCCAAATCCGAAAAACAACATTTTATGGCCGCCTTGTGCCATCTCCATACTGGAAATGACCAGCAAGTGGGGATACTCAGAATGATCCTCAGAAGCATGTTCAATGGGATTTTTGTGCACAGAGCAGTCAAAGAGAGAATCACAAAGTAAGCACGGCCAAATCACACTTAGAATAATGCAGGATTTGCACAAGTTTTATACCATTGGAAAGCCTATCTCAAGGGCTCTCTCCTCGTCCTAGTTTCGTTTCTGTGACCATTTTGTAGGCGAGGCGAGCGGCCAGGGAGTAGGGTTACTACCACCACCAACTGGGGCTACGTATGAACACGTACACATGCAAGATATAAATATCTGCCGAATAATGGTTTCAAACAAATTCTGCGCTATGTTTGACAATAACTCCTGAACTAAGCATGCTAGAGACACAAAATTTATATCAAACTGTGCCTCTCATATCCCCAAATCCGAAAAACAACATTTTATGGCCGCCTTGTGCCATCTCCATACCGGAAATGACCAGCAAGTGGGGATACGCAAAATGCTTCTCAGAAGCATGTTCAATGGGATTTTTGTGCACAGAGCAGTCAAAGAGAGAATCACAAAGTAAGCACGGCCAAATCACACTTAGAATAATGCAGGATTTGCCCAAGTTTTATACCATTGGAAAGCCTATCTCAAGGGCTCTCTCCTCGTCCTAGTTTCGTTTCTGTGACTATTTTGTAGGCGAGGCGAGCGGCCAGGGAGTAGGGTTACTACCACCACCAACTGGGGCTACGTATAAACACGTACACATGCAAGATATAAATATCTGCCGAATAATGGTTTCAAACAAATTCTGCGCTATGTTTGACAATAACTCCTGAACTAAGCATGCTAGAGACACAAAATTTATATCAAACTGTGCCTCTCATATCCCCAAATCCGAAAAACAACATTTTATGGCCGCCTTGTGCCATCTCCATACTGGAAATGACCAGCAAGTGGGGATACTCAGAATGATCCTCAGAAGCATGTTCAATGGGATTTTTGTGCACAGAGCAGTCAAAGAGAGAATCACAAAGTAAGCACGGCCAAATCACACTTAGAATAATGCAGGATTTGCCCAAGTTTTATACCATTGGAAAGCCTATCTCAAGGGCTCTCTCCTCGTCCTAGTTTCGTTTCTGTGACTATTTTGTAGGCGAGGCGAGCGGCCAGGGAGTAGGGTTACTACCACCACCAACTGGGGCTACGTATAAACACGTACACATGCAAGATATAAATATCTGCCGAATAATGGTTTCAAACAAATTCTGCGCTATGTTTGACAATAACTCCTGAACTAAGCATGCTAGAGACACAAAATTTATATCAAACTGTGCCTCTCATATCCCCAAATCCGAAAAACAACATTTTATGGCCGCCTTGTGCCATCTCCATACTGGAAATGACCAGCAAGTGGGGATACTCAGAATGATCCTCAGAAGCATGTTCAATGGGATTTTTGTGCACAGAGCAGTCAAAGAGAGAATCACAAAGTAAGCACGGCCAAATCACACTTAGAATAATGCAGGATTTGCACAAGTTTTATACCATTGGAAAGCCTATCTCAAGGGCTCTCTCCTCGTCCTAGTTTCGTTTCTGTGACCATTTTGTAGGCGAGGCGAGCGGCCAGGGAGTAGGGTTACTACCACCACCAACTGGGGCTACGTATGAACACGTACACATGCAAGATATAAATATCTGCCGAATAATGGTTTCAAACAAATTCTGCGCTATGTTTGACAATAACTCCTGAACTAAGCATGCTAGAGACACAAAATTTATATCAAACTGTGCCTCTCATATCCCCAAATCCGAAAAACAACATTTTATGGCCGCCTTGTGCCATCTCCATACCGGAAATGACCAGCAAGTGGGGATACGCAAAATGCTTCTCAGAAGCATGTTCAATGGGATTTTTGTGCACAGAGCAGTCAAAGAGAGAATCACAAAGTAAGCACGGCCAAATCACACTTAGAATAATGCAGGATTTGCCCAAGTTTTATACCATTGGAAAGCCTATCT
This sequence comes from Plazaster borealis, assembly GCA_021014325.1. Taxonomy (NCBI): domain Eukaryota; kingdom Metazoa; phylum Echinodermata; class Asteroidea; order Forcipulatida; family Labidiasteridae; genus Plazaster; species Plazaster borealis. Next base: position 5,753,341 of record CM037470.1, read on the forward strand.
CAAGGGCTCTCTCCTCGTCCTAGTTTCGTTTCTGTGACTATTTTGTAGGCGAGGCGAGCGGCCAGGGAGTAGGGTTACTACCACCACCAACTGGGGCTACGTATAAACACGTACACATGCAAGATATAAATATCTGCCGAATAATGGTTTCAAACAAATTCTGCGCTATGTTTGACAATAACTCCTGAACTAAGCATGCTAGAGACACAAAATTTATATCAAACTGTGCCTCTCATATCCCCAAATCCGAAAAACAACATTTTATGGCCGCCTTGTGCCATCTCCATACTGGAAATGACCAGCAAGTGGGGATACTCAGAATGATCCTCAGAAGCATGTTCAATGGGATTTTTGTGCACAGAGCAGTCAAAGAGAGAATCACAAAGTAAGCACGGCCAAATCACACTTAGAATAATGCAGGATTTGCCCAAGTTTTATACCATTGGAAAGCCTATCTCAAGGGCTCTCTCCTCGTCCTAGTTTCGTTTCTGTGACTATTTTGTAGGCGAGGCGAGCGGCCAGGGAGTAGGGTTACTACCACCACCAACTGGGGCTACGTATGAACACGTACACATGCAAGATATAAATATCTGCCGAATAATGGTTTCAAACAAATTCTGCGCTATGTTTGACAATAACTCCTGAACTAAGCATGCTAGAGACACAAAATTTATATCAAACTGTGCCTCTCATATCCCCAAATCCGAAAAACAACATTTTATGGCCGCCTTGTGCCATCTCCATACCGGAAATGACCAGCAAGTGGGGATACTCAGAATGATCCTCAGAAGCATGTTCAATGGGATTTTTGTGCACAGAGCAGTCAAAGAGAGAATCACAAAGTAAGCACGGCCAAATCACACTTAGAATAATGCAGGATTTGCACAAGTTTTATACCATTGGAAAGCCTATCTCAAGGGCTCTCTCCTCGTCCTAGTTTCGTTTCTGTGACTATTTTGTAGGCGAGGCGAGCGGCCAGGGAGTAGGGTTACTACCACCACCAACTGGGGCTACGTATGAACACGTACACATGCAAGATATAAATATCTGCCGAATAATGGTTTCAAACAAATTCTGCGCTATGTTTGACAATAACTCCTGAACTAAGCATGCTAGAGACACAAAATTTATATCAAACTGTGCCTCTCATATCCCCAAATCCGAAAAACAACATTTTATGGCCGCCTTGTGCCATCTCCATACCGGAAATGACCAGCAAGTGGGGATACTCAGAATGATCCTCAGAAGCATGTTCAATGGGATTTTTGTGCACAGAGCAGTCAAAGAGAGAATCACAAAGTAAGCACGGCCAAATCACACTTAGAATAATGCAGGATTTGCACAAGTTTTATACCATTGGAAAGCCTATCTCAAGGGCTCTCTCCTCGTCCTAGTTTCGTTTCTGTGACTATTTTGTAGGCGAGGCGAGCGGCCAGGGAGTAGGGTTACTACCACCACCAACTGGGGCTACGTATGAACACGTACACATGCAAGATATAAATATCTGCCGAATAATGGTTTCAAACAAATTCTGCGCTATGTTTGACAATAACTCCTGAACTAAGCATGCTAGAGACACAAAATTTATATCAAACTGTGCCTCTCATATCCCCAAATCCGAAAAACAACATTTTATGGCCGCCTTGTGCCATCTCCATACCGGAAATGACCAGCAAGTGGGGATACGCAAAATGCTTCTCAGAAGCATGTTCAATGGGATTTTTGTGCACAGAGCAGTCAAAGAGAGAATCACAAAGTAAGCACGGCCAAATCACACTTAGAATAATGCAGGATTTGCCCAAGTTTTATACCATTGGAAAGCCTATCTCAAGGGCTCTCTCCTCGTCCTAGTTTCGTTTCTGTGACTATTTTGTAGGCGAGGCGAGCGGCCAGGGAGTAGGGTTACTACCACCACCAACTGGGGCTACGTATAAACACGTACACATGCAAGATATAAATATCTGCCGAATAATGGTTTCAAACAAATTCTGCGCTATGTTTGACAATAACTCCTGAACTAAGCATGCTAGAGACACAAAATTTATATCAAACTGTGCCTCTCATATCCCCAAATCCGAAAAACAACATTTTATGGCCGCCTTGTGCCATCTCCATACTGGAAATGACCAGCAAGTGGGGATACTCAGAATGATCCTCAGAAGCATGTTCAATGGGATTTTTGTGCACAGAGCAGTCAAAGAGAGAATCACAAAGTAAGCACGGCCAAATCACACTTAGAATAATGCAGGATTTGCACAAGTTTTATACCATTGGAAAGCCTATCTCAAGGGCTCTCTCCTCGTCCTAGTTTCGTTTCTGTGACCATTTTGTAGGCGAGGCGAGCGGCCAGGGAGTAGGGTTACTACCACCACCAACTGGGGCTACGTATGAACACGTACACATGCAAGATATAAATATCTGCCGAATAATGGTTTCAAACAAATTCTGCGCTATGTTTGACAATAACTCCTGAACTAAGCATGCTAGAGACACAAAATTTATATCAAACTGTGCCTCTCATATCCCCAAATCCGAAAAACAACATTTTATGGCCGCCTTGTGCCATCTCCATACCGGAAATGACCAGCAAGTGGGGATACTCAGAATGATCCTCAGAAGCATGTTCAATGGGATTTTTGTGCACAGAGCAGTCAAAGAGAGAATCACAAAGTAAGCACGGCCAAATCACACTTAGAATAATGCAGGATTTGCACAAGTTTTATACCATTGGAAAGCCTATCTCAAGGGCTCTCTCCTCGTCCTAGTTTCGTTTCTGTGACCATTTTGTAGGCGAGGCGAGCGGCCAGGGAGTAGGGTTACTACCACCACCAACTGGGGCTACGTATGAACACGTACACATGCAAGATATAAATATCTGCCGAATAATGGTTTCAAACAAATTCTGCGCTATGTTTGACAATAACTCCTGAACTAAGCATGCTAGAGACACAAAATTTATATCAAACTGTGCCTCTCATATCCCCAAATCCGAAAAACAACATTTTATGGCCGCCTTGTGCCATCTCCATACTGGAAATGACCAGCAAGTGGGGATACTCAGAATGATCCTCAGAAGCATGTTCAATGGGATTTTTGTGCACAGAGCAGTCAAAGAGAGAATCACAAAGTAAGCACGGCCAAATCACACTTAGAATAATGCAGGATTTGCCCAAGTTTTATACCATTGGAAAGCCTATCTCAAGGGCTCTCTCCTCGTCCTAGTTTCGTTTCTGTGACTATTTTGTAGGCGAGGCGAGCGGCCAGGGAGTAGGGTTACTACCACCACCAACTGGGGCTACGTATAAACACGTACACATGCAAGATATAAATATCTGCCGAATAATGGTTTCAAACAAATTCTGCGCTATGTTTGACAATAACTCCTGAACTAAGCATGCTAGAGACACAAAATTTATATCAAACTGTGCCTCTCATATCCCCAAATCCGAAAATTAACATTTTATTGCCGCCTTGCGCCATCTCCATACCGGAAATGACCAGCAAGTGGGGATACTCAAAATGCTTCTCAGAAGAATGTTCAATGGGATTTTTGTGCACAGAGCAGTCAAAGAGAGAATCACAAAGTAAGCACGGCCAAATCACACTTAGAATAATGCAGGATTTGCACAAGTTTTATACCATTGGAAAGCCTATCTCAAGGGCTCTCTCCTCGTCCTAGTTTCGTTTCTGTGACCATTTTGTAGGCGAGGCGAGCGGCCAGGGAGTAGGGTTACTACCACCACCAACTGGGGCTACGTATGAACACGTACACATGCAAGATATAAATATCTGCCGAATAATGGTTTCAAACAAATTCTGCGCTATGTTTGACAATAACTCCTGAACTAAGCATGCTAGAGACACAAAATTTATATCAAACTGTGCCTCTCATATCCCCAAATCCGAAAAACAACATTTTATGGCCGCCTTGTGCCATCTCCATACCGGAAATGACCAGCAAGTGGGGATACGCAAAATGCTTCTCAGAAGCATGTTCAATGGGATTTTTGTGCACAGAGCAGTCAAAGAGAGAATCACAAAGTAAGCACGGCCAAATCACACTTAGAATAATGCAGGATTTGCCCAAGTTTTATACCATTGGAAAGCCTATCTCAAGGGCTCTCTCCTCGTCCTAGTTTCGTTTCTGTGACTATTTTGTAGGCGAGGCGAGCGGCCAGGGAGTAGGGTTACTACCACCACCAACTGGGGCTACGTATAAACACGTACACATGCAAGATATAAATATCTGCCGAATAATGGTTTCAAACAAATTCTGCGCTATGTTTGACAATAACTCCTGAACTAAGCATGCTAGAGACACAAAATTTATATCAAACTGTGCCTCTCATATCCCCAAATCCGAAAAACAACATTTTATGGCCGCCTTGTGCCATCTCCATACTGGAAATGACCAGCAAGTGGGGATACTCAGAATGATCCTCAGAAGCATGTTCAATGGGATTTTTGTGCACAGAGCAGTCAAAGAGAGAATCACAAAGTAAGCACGGCCAAATCACACTTAGAATAATGCAGGATTTGCCCAAGTTTTATACCATTGGAAAGCCTATCTCAAGGGCTCTCTCCTCGTCCTAGTTTCGTTTCTGTGACCATTTTGTAGGCGAGGCGAGCGGCCAGGGAGTAGGGTTACTACCACCACCAACTGGGGCTACGTATGAACACGTACACATGCAAGATATAAATATCTGCCGAATAATGGTTTCAAACAAATTCTGCGCTATGTTTGACAATAACTCCTGAACTAAGCATGCTAGAGACACAAAATTTATATCAAACTGTGCCTCTCATATCCCCAAATCCGAAAAACAACATTTTATGGCCGCCTTGTGCCATCTCCATACCGGAAATGACCAGCAAGTGGGGATACGCAAAATGCTTCTCAGAAGCATGTTCAATGGGATTTTTGTGCACAGAGCAGTCAAAGAGAGAATCACAAAGTAAGCACGGCCAAATCACACTTAGAATAATGCAGGATTTGCCCAAGTTTTATACCATTGGAAAGCCTATCTCAAGGGCTCTCTCCTCGTCCTAGTTTCGTTTCTGTGACTATTTTGTAGGCGAGGCGAGCGGCCAGGGAGTAGGGTTACTACCACCACCAACTGGGGCTACGTATAAACACGTACACATGCAAGATATAAATATCTGCCGAATAATGGTTTCAAACAAATTCTGCGCTATGTTTGACAATAACTCCTGAACTAAGCATGCTAGAGACACAAAATTTATATCAAACTGTGCCTCTCATATCCCCAAATCCGAAAAACAACATTTTATGGCCGCCTTGTGCCATCTCCATACCGGAAATGACCAGCAAGTGGGGATACTCAAAATGCTTCTCAGAAGCATGTTCAATGGGATTTTTGTGCACAGAGCAGTCAAAGAGAGAATCACAAAGTAAGCACGGCCAAATCACACTTAGAATAATGCAGGATTTGCACAAGTTTTATACCATTGGAAAGCCTATCTCAAGGGCTCTCTCCTCGTCCTAGTTTCGTTTCTGTGACTATTTTGTAGGCGAGGCGAGCGGCCAGGGAGTAGGGTTACTACCACCACCAACTGGGGCTACGTATGAACACGTACACATGCAAGATATAAATATCTGCCGAATAATGGTTTCAAACAAATTCTGCGCTATGTTTGACAATAACTCCTGAACTAAGCATGCTAGAGACACAAAATTTATATCAAACTGTGCCTCTCATATCCCCAAATCCGAAAAACAACATTTTATGGCCGCCTTGTGCCATCTCCATACCGGAAATGACCAGCAAGTGGGGATACGCAAAATGCTTCTCAGAAGCATGTTCAATGGGATTTTTGTGCACAGAGCAGTCAAAGAGAGAATCACAAAGTAAGCACGGCCAAATCACACTTAGAATAATGCAGGATTTGCCCAAGTTTTATACCATTGGAAAGCCTATCTCAAGGGCTCTCTCCTCGTCCTAGTTTCGTTTCTGTGACTATTTTGTAGGCGAGGCGAGCGGCCAGGGAGTAGGGTTACTACCACCACCAACTGGGGCTACGTATAAACACGTACACATGCAAGATATAAATATCTGCCGAATAATGGTTTCAAACAAATTCTGCGCTATGTTTGACAATAACTCCTGAACTAAGCATGCTAGAGACACAAAATTTATATCAAACTGTGCCTCTCATATCCCCAAATCCGAAAAACAACATTTTATGGCCGCCTTGTGCCATCTCCATACTGGAAATGACCAGCAAGTGGGGATACTCAGAATGATCCTCAGAAGCATGTTCAATGGGATTTTTGTGCACAGAGCAGTCAAAGAGAGAATCACAAAGTAAGCACGGCCAAATCACACTTAGAATAATGCAGGATTTGCCCAAGTTTTATACCATTGGAAAGCCTATCTCAAGGGCTCTCTCCTCGTCCTAGTTTCGTTTCTGTGACCATTTTGTAGGCGAGGCGAGCGGCCAGGGAGTAGGGTTACTACCACCACCAACTGGGGCTACGTATGAACACGTACACATGCAAGATATAAATATCTGCCGAATAATGGTTTCAAACAAATTCTGCGCTATGTTTGACAATAACTCCTGAACTAAGCATGCTAGAGACACAAAATTTATATCAAACTGTGCCTCTCATATCCCCAAATCCGAAAAACAACATTTTATGGCCGCCTTGTGCCATCTCCATACCGGAAATGACCAGCAAGTGGGGATACGCAAAATGCTTCTCAGAAGCATGTTCAATGGGATTTTTGTGCACAGAGCAGTCAAAGAGAGAATCACAAAGTAAGCACGGCCAAATCACACTTAGAATAATGCAGGATTTGCACAAGTTTTATACCATTGGAAAGTCTATCTCAAGGGCTCTCTCCTCGTCCTAGTTTCGTTTCTGTGACTATTTTGTAGGCGAGGCGAGCGGCCAGGGAGTAGGGTTACTATCACCACCAACTGGGGCTACGTATAAACACGTACACATGCAAGATATAAATATCTGCCGAATAATGGTTTCAAACAAATTCTGCGCTATGTTTGACAATGACTCCTGAACTAAGCATGCTAGAGACACAAAATTTATATCAAATTGTGCCTCTCATATCCCCAAATCCGAAAATCAACATTTTATGGCCGCCTTGTGCCATCTCCATACTGGAAATGACCAGCAACTGGGGATACTCAGAATGATCCTCAGAAGCATGTTCAATGGGATTTTTGTGCACAGAGCAGTCAAAGAGAGAATCACAAAGTAAGCACGGCCAAATCACACTTAGAATAATGCAGGATTTGCACAAGTTTTATACCATTGGAAAGCCTATCTCAAGGGCTCTCTCCTCGTCCTAGTTTCGTTTCTGTGACCATTTTGTAGGCGAGGCGAGCGGCCAGGGAGTAGGGTTACTACCACCACCAACTGGGGCTACGTATGAACACGTACACATGCAAGATATAAATATCTGCCGAATAATGGTTTCAAACAAATTCTGCGCTATGTTTGACAATAACTCCTGAACTAAGCATGCTAGAGACACAAAATTTATATCAAACTGTGCCTCTCATATCCCCAAATCCGAAAAACAACATTTTATGGCCGCCTTGTGCCATCTCCATACCGGAAATGACCAGCAAGTGGGGATACGCAAAATGCTTCTCAGAAGCATGTTCAATGGGATTTTTGTGCACAGAGCAGTCAAAGAGAGAATCACAAAGTAAGCACGGCCAAATCACACTTAGAATAATGCAGGATTTGCCCAAGTTTTATACCATTGGAAAGCCTATCTCAAGGGCTCTCTCCTCGTCCTAGTTTCGTTTCTGTGACTATTTTGTAGGCGAGGCGAGCGGCCAGGGAGTAGGGTTACTACCACCACCAACTGGGGCTACGTATAAACACGTACACATGCAAGATATAAATATCTGCCGAATAATGGTTTCAAACAAATTCTGCGCTATGTTTGACAATAACTCCTGAACTAAGCATGCTAGAGACACAAAATTTATATCAAACTGTGCCTCTCATATCCCCAAATCCGAAAAACAACATTTTATGGCCGCCTTGTGCCATCTCCATACTGGAAATGACCAGCAAGTGGGGATACTCAGAATGATCCTCAGAAGCATGTTCAATGGGATTTTTGTGCACAGAGCAGTCAAAGAGAGAATCACAAAGTAAGCACGGCCAAATCACACTTAGAATAATGCAGGATTTGCCCAAGTTTTATACCATTGGAAAGCCTATCTCAAGGGCTCTCTCCTCGTCCTAGTTTCGTTTCTGTGACTATTTTGTAGGCGAGGCGAGCGGCCAGGGAGTAGGGTTACTACCACCACCAACTGGGGCTACGTATAAACACGTACACATGCAAGATATAAATATCTGCCGAATAATGGTTTCAAACAAATTCTGCGCTATGTTTGACAATAACTCCTGAACTAAGCATGCTAGAGACACAAAATTTATATCAAACTGTGCCTCTCATATCCCCAAATCCGAAAAACAACATTTTATGGCCGCCTTGTGCCATCTCCATACTGGAAATGACCAGCAAGTGGGGATACTCAGAATGATCCTCAGAAGCATGTTCAATGGGATTTTTGTGCACAGAGCAGTCAAAGAGAGAATCACAAAGTAAGCACGGCCAAATCACACTTAGAATAATGCAGGATTTGCACAAGTTTTATACCATTGGAAAGCCTATCTCAAGGGCTCTCTCCTCGTCCTAGTTTCGTTTCTGTGACCATTTTGTAGGCGAGGCGAGCGGCCAGGGAGTAGGGTTACTACCACCACCAACTGGGGCTACGTATGAACACGTACACATGCAAGATATAAATATCTGCCGAATAATGGTTTCAAACAAATTCTGCGCTATGTTTGACAATAACTCCTGAACTAAGCATGCTAGAGACACAAAATTTATATCAAACTGTGCCTCTCATATCCCCAAATCCGAAAAACAACATTTTATGGCCGCCTTGTGCCATCTCCATACCGGAAATGACCAGCAAGTGGGGATACGCAAAATGCTTCTCAGAAGCATGTTCAATGGGATTTTTGTGCACAGAGCAGTCAAAGAGAGAATCACAAAGTAAGCACGGCCAAATCACACTTAGAATAATGCAGGATTTGCCCAAGTTTTATACCATTGGAAAGCCTATCTCAAGGGCTCTCTCCTCGTCCTAGTTTCGTTTCTGTGACTATTTTGTAGGCGAGGCGAGCGGCCAGGGAGTAGGGTTACTACCACCACCAACTGGGGCTACGTATAAACACGTACACATGCAAGATATAAATATCTGCCGAATAATGGTTTCAAACAAATTCTGCGCTATGTTTGACAATAACTCCTGAACTAAGCATGCTAGAGACACAAAATTTATATCAAACTGTGCCTCTCATATCCCCAAATCCGAAAAACAACATTTTATGGCCGCCTTGTGCCATCTCCATACTGGAAATGACCAGCAAGTGGGGATACTCAGAATGATCCTCAGAAGCATGTTCAATGGGATTTTTGTGCACAGAGCAGTCAAAGAGAGAATCACAAAGTAAGCACGGCCAAATCACACTTAGAATAATGCAGGATTTGCCCAAGTTTTATACCATTGGAAAGCCTATCTCAAGGGCTCTCTCCTCGTCCTAGTTTCGTTTCTGTGACCATTTTGTAGGCGAGGCGAGCGGCCAGGGAGTAGGGTTACTACCACCACCAACTGGGGCTACGTATGAACACGTACACATGCAAGATATAAATATCTGCCGAATAATGGTTTCAAACAAATTCTGCGCTATGTTTGACAATAACTCCTGAACTAAGCATGCTAGAGACACAAAATTTATATCAAACTGTGCCTCTCATATCCCCAAATCCGAAAAACAACATTTTATGGCCGCCTTGTGCCATCTCCATACCGGAAATGACCAGCAAGTGGGGATACTCAGAATGATCCTCAGAAGCATGTTCAATGGGATTTTTGTGCACAGAGCAGTCAAAGAGAGAATCACAAAGTAAGCACGGCCAAATCACACTTAGAATAATGCAGGATTTGCACAAGTTTTATACCATTGGAAAGCCTATCTCAAGGGCTCTCTCCTCGTCCTAGTTTCGTTTCTGTGACTATTTTGTAGGCGAGGCGAGCGGCCAGGGAGTAGAGTTACTACCACCACCAACTGGGGCTACGTATGAACACGTACACATGCAAGATATAAATATCTGCCGAATAATGGTTTCAAACAAATTCTGCGCTATGTTTGACAATAACTCCTGAACTAAGCATGCTAGAGACACAAAATTTATATCAAACTGTGCCTCTCATATCCCCAAATCCGAAAAACAACATTTTATGGCCGCCTTGTGCCATCTCCATACTGGAAATGACCAGCAAGTGGGGATACTCAGAATGATCCTCAGAAGCATGTTCAATGGGATTTTTGTGCACAGAGCAGTCAAAGAGAGAATCACAAAGTAAGCACGGCCAAATCACACTTAGAATAATGCAGGATTTGCCCAAGTTTTATACCATTGGAAAGCCTATCTCAAGGGCTCTCTCCTCGTCCTAGTTTCGTTTCTGTGACTATTTTGTAGGCGAGGCGAGCGGCCAGGGAGTAGGGTTACTACCACCACCAACTGGGGCTACGTATAAACACGTACACATGCAAGATATAAATATCTGCCGAATAATGGTTTCAAACAAATTCTGCGCTATGTTTGACAATAACTCCTGAACTAAGCATGCTAGAGACACAAAATTTATATCAAACTGTGCCTCTCATATCCCCAAATCCGAAAAACAACATTTTATGGCCGCCTTGTGCCATCTCCATACCGGAAATGACCAGCAAGTGGGGATACTCAAAATGCTTCTCAGAAGCATGTTCAATGGGATTTTTGTGCACAGAGCAGTCAAAGAGAGAATCACAAAGTAAGCACGGCCAAATCACACTTAGAATAATGCAGGATTTGCACAAGTTTTATACCATTGGAAAGCCTATCTCAAGGGCTCTCTCCTCGTCCTAGTTTCGTTTCTGTGACTATTTTGTAGGCGAGGCGAGCGGCCAGGGAGTAGGGTTACTACCACCACCAACTGGGGCTACGTATAAACACGTACACATGCAAGATATAAATATCTGCCGAATAATGGTTTCAAACAAATTCTGCGCTATGTTTGACAATAACTCCTGAACTAAGCATGCTAGAGACACAAAATTTATATCAAACTGTGCCTCTCATATCCCCAAATCCGAAAAACAACATTTTATGGCCGCCTTGTGCCATCTCCATACTGGAAATGACCAGCAAGTGGGGATACTCAGAATGATCCTCAGAAGCATGTTCAATGGGATTTTTGTGCACAGAGCAGTCAAAGAGAGAATCACAAAGTAAGCACGGCCAAATCACACTTAGAATAATGCAGGATTTGCACAAGTTTTATACCATTGGAAAGCCTATCTCAAGGGCTCTCTCCTCGTCCTAGTTTCGTTTCTGTGACTATTTTGTAGGCGAGGCGAGCGGCCAGGGAGTAGGGTTACTACCACCACCAACTGGGGCTACGTATGAACACGTACACATGCAAGATATAAATATCTGCCGAATAATGGTTTCAAACAAATTCTGCGCTATGTTTGACAATAACTCCTGAACTAAGCATGCTAGAGACACAAAATTTATATCAAACTGTGCCTCTCATATCCCCAAATCCGAAAAACAACATTTTATGGCCGCCTTGTGCCATCTCCATACCGGAAATGACCAGCAAGTGGGGATACGCAAAATGCTTCTCAGAAGCATGTTCAATGGGATTTTTGTGCACAGAGCAGTCAAAGAGAGAATCACAAAGTAAGCACGGCCAAATCACACTTAGAATAATGCAGGATTTGCACAAGTTTTATACCATTGGAAAGCCTATCTCAAGGGCTCTCTCCTCGTCCTAGTTTCGTTTCTGTGACTATTTTGTAGGCGAGGCGAGCGGCCAGGGAGTAGGGTTACTACCACCACCAACTGGGGCTACGTATGAACACGTACACATGCAAGATATAAATATCTGCCGAATAATGGTTTCAAACAAATTCTGCGCTATGTTTGACAATAACTCCTGAACTAAGCATGCTAGAGACACAAAATTTATATCAAACTGTGCCTCTCATATCCCCAAATCCGAAAAACAACATTTTATGGCCGCCTTGTGCCATCTCCATACCGGAAATGACCAGCAAGTGGGGATACGCAAAATGCTTCTCAGAAGCATGTTCAATGGGATTTTTGTGCACAGAGCAGTCAAAGAGAGAATCACAAAGTAAGCACGGCCAAATCACACTTAGAATAATGCAGGATTTGCCCAAGTTTTATACCATTGGAAAGCCTATCTCAAGGGCTCTCTCCTCGTCCTAGTTTCGTTTCTGTGACTATTTTGTAGGCGAGGCGAGCGGCCAGGGAGTAGGGTTACTACCACCACCAACTGGGGCTACGTATAAACACGTACACATGCAAGATATAAATATCTGCCGAATAATGGTTTCAAACAAATTCTGCGCTATGTTTGACAATAACTCCTGAACTAAGCATGCTAGAGACACAAAATTTATATCAAACTGTGCCTCTCATATCCCCAAATCCGAAAAACAACATTTTATGGCCGCCTTGTGCCATCTCCATACTGGAAATGACCAGCAAGTGGGGATACTCAGAATGATCCTCAGAAGCATGTTCAATGGGATTTTTGTGCACAGAGCAGTCAAAGAGAGAATCACAAAGTAAGCACGGCCAAATCACACTTAGAATAATGCAGGATTTGCACAAGTTTTATACCATTGGAAAGCCTATCTCAAGGGCTCTCTCCTCGTCCTAGTTTCGTTTCTGTGACTATTTTGTAGGCGAGGCGAGCGGCCAGGGAGTAGGGTTACTACCACCACCAACTGGGGCTACGTATGAACACGTACACATGCAAGATATAAATATCTGCCGAATAATGGTTTCAAACAAATTCTGCGCTATGTTTGACAATAACTCCTGAACTAAGCATGCTAGAGACACAAAATTTATATCAAACTGTGCCTCTCATATCCCCAAATCCGAAAAACAACATTTTATGGCCGCCTTGTGCCATCTCCATACCGGAAATGACCAGCAAGTGGGGATACGCAAAATGCTTCTCAGAAGCATGTTCAATGGGATTTTTGTGCACAGAGCAGTCAAAGAGAGAATCACAAAGTAAGCACGGCCAAATCACACTTAGAATAATGCAGGATTTGCACAAGTTTTATACCATTGGAAAGCCTATCTCAAGGGCTCTCTCCTCGTCCTAGTTTCGTTTCTGTGACTATTTTGTAGGCGAGGCGAGCGGCCAGGGAGTAGGGTTACTACCACCACCAACTGGGGCTACGTATAAACACGTACACATGCAAGATATAAATATCTGCCGAATAATGGTTTCAAACAAATTCTGCGCTATGTTTGACAATAACTCCTGAACTAAGCATGCTAGAGACACAAAATTTATATCAAACTGTGCCTCTCATATCCCCAAATCCGAAAAACAACATTTTATGGCCGCCTTGTGCCATCTCCATACTGGAAATGACCAGCAAGTGGGGATACTCAGAATGATCCTCAGAAGCATGTTCAATGGGATTTTTGTGCACAGAGCAGTCAAAGAGAGAATCACAAAGTAAGCACGGCCAAATCACACTTAGAATAATGCAGGATTTGCCCAAGTTTTATACCATTGGAAAGCCTATCTCAAGGGCTCTCTCCTCGTCCTAGTTTCGTTTCTGTGACTATTTTGTAGGCGAGGCGAGCGGCCAGGGAGTAGGGTTACTACCACCACCAACTGGGGCTACGTATAAACACGTACACATGCAAGATATAAATATCTGCCGAATAATGGTTTCAAACAAATTCTGCGCTATGTTTGACAATAACTCCTGAACTAAGCATGCTAGAGACACAAAATTTATATCAAACTGTGCCTCTCATATCCCCAAATCCGAAAACAACATTTTATGGCCGCCTTGTGCCATCTCCATACTGGAAATGACCAGCAAGTGGGGATACTCAGAATGATCCTCAGAAGCATGTTCAATGGGATTTTTGTGCACAGAGCAGTCAAAGAGAGAATCACAAAGTAAGCACGGCCAAATCACACTTAGAATAATGCAGGATTTGCACAAGTTTTATACCATTGGAAAGCCTATCTCAAGGGCTCTCTCCTCGTCCTAGTTTCGTTTCTGTGACTATTTTGTAGGCGAGGCGAGCGGCCAGTAGGGTTACTACCACCACCAACTGGGGCTACGTATAAACACGTACACATGCAAGATATAAATATCTGCCGAATAATGGTTTCAAACAAATTCTGCGCTATGTTTGACAATAACTCCTGAACTAAGCATGCTAGAGACACAAAATTTATATCAAACTGTGCCTCTCATATCCCCAAATCCGAAAAACAACATTTTATGGCCGCCTTGTGCCATCTCCATACCGGAAATGACCAGCAAGTGGGGATACGCAAAATGCTTCTCAGAAGCATGTTCAATGGGATTTTTGTGCACAGAGCAGTCAAAGAGAGAATCACAAAGTAAGCACGGCCAAATCACACTTAGAATAATGCAGGATTTGCCCAAGTTTTATACCATTGGAAAGCCTATCTCAAGGGCTCTCTCCTCGTCCTAGTTTCGTTTCTGTGACTATTTTGTAGGCGAGGCGAGCGGCCAGGGAGTAGGGTTACTACCACCACCAACTGGGGCTACGTATAAACACGTACACATGCAAGATATAAATATCTGCCGAATAATGGTTTCAAACAAATTCTGCGCTATGTTTGACAATAACTCCTGAACTAAGCATGCTAGAGACACAAAATTTATATCAAACTGTGCCTCTCATATCCCCAAATCCGAAAAACAACATTTTATGGCCGCCTTGTGCCATCTCCATACTGGAAATGACCAGCAAGTGGGGATACTCAGAATGATCCTCAGAAGCATGATCAATGGGATTTTGTGCACAGAGCAGTCAAAGAGAGAATCACAAAGTAAGCACGGCCAAATCACACTTAGAATAATGCAGGATTTGCACAAGTTTTATACCATTGGAAAGCCTATCTCAAGGGCTCTCTCCTCGTCCTAGTTTCGTTTCTGTGACTATTTTGTAGGCGAGGCGAGCGGCCAGGGAGTAGGGTTACTACCACCACCAACTGGGGCTACGTATGAACACGTACACATGCAAGATATAAATATCTGCCGAATAATGGTTTCAAACAAATTCTGCGCTATGTTTGACAATAACTCCTGAACTAAGCATGCTAGAGACACAAAATTTATATCAAACTGTGCCTCTCATATCCCCAAATCCGAAAAACAACATTTTATGGCCGCCTTGTGCCATCTCCATACTGGAAATGACCAGCAAGTGGGGATACTCAGAATGATACTCAGAAGCATGTTCAATGGGATTTTTGTGCACAGAGCGGTCAAAGAGAGAATCACAAAGTAAGCACGGCCAAATCACACTTAGAATAATGCAGGATTTGCCCAAGTTTTATACCATTGGAAAGCCTATCTCAAGGGCTCTCTCCTCGTCCTAGTTTCGTTTCTGTGACTATTTTGTAGGCGAGGCGAGCGGCCAGGGAGTAGGGTTACTACCACCACCAACTGGGGCTACGTATAAACACGTACACATGCAAGATATAAATATCTGCCGAATAATGGTTTCAAACAAATTCTGCGCTATGTTTGACAATAACTCCTGAACTAAGCATGCTAGAGACACAAAATTTATATCAAACTGTGCCTCTCATATCCCCAAATCCGAAAAACAACATTTTATGGCCGCCTTGTGCCATCTCCATACTGGAAATGACCAGCAAGTGGGGATACTCAGAATGATCCTCAGAAGCATGTTCAATGGGATTTTTGTGCACAGAGCAGTCAAAGAGAGAATCACAAAGTAAGCACGGCCAAATCACACTTAGAATAATGCAGGATTTGCACAAGTTTTATACCATTGGAAAGCCTATCTCAAGGGCTCTCTCCTCGTCCTAGTTTCGTTTCTGTGACCATTTTGTAGGCGAGGCGAGCGGCCAGGGAGTAGGGTTACTACCACCACCAACTGGGGCTACGTATGAACACGTACACATGCAAGATATAAATATCTGCCGAATAATGGTTTCAAACAAATTCTGCGCTATGTTTGACAATAACTCCTGAACTAAGCATGCTAGAGACACAAAATTTATATCAAACTGTGCCTCTCATATCCCCAAATCCGAAAAACAACATTTTATGGCCGCCTTGTGCCATCTCCATACCGGAAATGACCAGCAAGTGGGGATACTCAGAATGATCCTCAGAAGCATGTTCAATGGGATTTTTGTGCACAGAGCAGTCAAAGAGAGAATCACAAAGTAAGCACGGCCAAATCACACTTAGAATAATGCAGGATTTGCACAAGTTTTATACCATTGGAAAGCCTATCTCAAGGGCTCTCTCCTCGTCCTAGTTTCGTTTCTGTGACTATTTTGTAGGCGAGGCGAGCGGCCAGGAGTAGGGTTACTACCACCACCAACTGGGGCTACGTATGAACACGTACACATGCAAGATATAAATATCTGCCGAATAATGGTTTCAAACAAATTCTGCGCTATGTTTGACAATAACTCCTGAACTAAGCATGCTAGAGACACAAAATTTATATCAAACTGTGCCTCTCATATCCCCAAATCCGAAAAACAACATTTTATGGCCGCCTTGTGCCATCTCCATACTGGAAATGACCAGCAAGTGGGGATACTCAGAATGATCCTCAGAAGCATGTTCAATGGGATTTTTGTGCACAGAGCAGTCAAAGAGAGAATCACAAAGTAAGCACGGCCAAATCACACTTAGAATAATGCAGGATTTGCCCAAGTTTTATACCATTGGAAAGCCTATCTCAAGGGCTCTCTCCTCGTCCTAGTTTCGTTTCTGTGACTATTTTGTAGGCGAGGCGAGCGGCCAGGGAGTAGGGTTACTACCACCACCAACTGGGGCTACGTATAAACACGTACACATGCAAGATATAAATATCTGCCGAATAATGGTTTCAAACAAATTCTGCGCTATGTTTGACAATAACTCCTGAACTAAGCATGCTAGAGACACAAAATTTATATCAAACTGTGCCTCTCATATCCCCAAATCCGAAAAACAACATTTTATGGCCGCCTTGTGCCATCTCCATACTGGAAATGACCAGCAAGTGGGGATACTCAGAATGATCCTCAGAAGCATGTTCAATGGGATTTTTGTGCACAGAGCAGTCAAAGAGAGAATCACAAAGTAAGCACGGCCAAATCACACTTAGAATAATGCAGGATTTGCCCAAGTTTTATACCATTGGAAAGCCTATCTCAAGGGCTCTCTCCTCGTCCTAGTTTCGTTTCTGTGACTATTTTGTAGGCGAGGCGAGCGGCCAGGGAGTAGGGTTACTACCACCACCAACTGGGGCTACGTATAAACACGTACACATGCAAGATATAAATATCTGCCGAATAATGGTTTCAAACAAATTCTGCGCTATGTTTGACAATAACTCCTGAACTAAGCATGCTAGAGACACAAAATTTATATCAAACTGTGCCTCTCATATCCCCAAATCCGAAAAACAACATTTTATGGCCGCCTTGTGCCATCTCCATACTGGAAATGACCAGCAAGTGGGGATACTCAGAATGATCCTCAGAAGCATGTTCAATGGGATTTTTGTGCACAGAGCAGTCAAAGAGAGAATCACAAAGTAAGCACGGCCAAATCACACTTAGAATAATGCAGGATTTGCACAAGTTTTATACCATTGGAAAGCCTATCTCAAGGGCTCTCTCCTCGTCCTAGTTTCGTTTCTGTGACTATTTTGTAGGCGAGGCGAGCGGCCAGGAAGTAGGGTTGCTACCACCACCAACTGGGGCTACGTATGAACACGTACACATGCAAGATATAAATATCTGCCGAATAATGGTTTCAAACAAATTCTGCGCTATGTTTGACAATAACTCCTGAACTAAGCATGCTAGAGACACAAAATTTATATCAAACTGTGCCTCTCATATCCCCAAATCCGAAAAACAACATTTTATGGCCGCCTTGTGCCATCTCCATACCGGAAATGACCAGCAAGTGGGGATACGCAAAATGCTTCTCAGAAGCATGTTCAATGGGATTTTTGTGCACAGAGCAGTCAAAGAGAGAATCACAAAGTAAGCACGGCCAAATCACACTTAGAATAATGCAGGATTTGCACAAGTTTTATACCATTGGAAAGCCTATCTCAAGGGCTCTCTCCTCGTCCTAGTTTCGTTTCTGTGACTATTTTGTAGGCGAGGCGAGCGGCCAGGGAGTAGGGTTACTACCACCACCAACTGGGGCTACGTATAAACACGTACACATGCAAGATATAAATATCTGCCGAATAATGGTTTCAAACAAATTCTGCGCTATGTTTGACAATAACTCCTGAACTAAGCATGCTAGAGACACAAAATTTATATCAAACTGTGCCTCTCATATCCCCAAATCCGAAAAACAACATTTTATGGCCGCCTTGTGCCATCTCCATACTGGAAATGACCAGCAAGTGGGGATACGCAAAATGCTTCTCAGAAGCATGTTCAATGGGATTTTTGTGCACAGAGCAGTCAAAGAGAGAATCACAAAGTAAGCACGGCCAAATCACACTTAGAATAATGCAGGATTTGCACAAGTTTTATACCATTGGAAAGCCTATCTCAAGGGCTCTCTCCTCGTCCTAGTTTCGTTTCTGTGACTATTTTGTAGGCGAGGCGAGCGGCCAGTAGGGTTACTACCACCACCAACTGGGGCTACGTATAAACACGTACACATGCAAGATATAAATATCTGCCGAATAATGGTTTCAAACAAATTCTGCGCTATGTTTGACAATAACTCCTGAACTAAGCATGCTAGAGACACAAAATTTATATCAAACTGTGCCTCTCATATCCCCAAATCCGAAAATCAACATTTTATGGCCGCCTTGTGCCATCTCCATACTGGAAATGACCAGCAAGTGGGGATACTCAGAATGATCCTCAGAAGCATGTTCAATGGGATTTTTGTGCACAGAGCAGTCAAAGAGAGAATCACAAAGTAAGCACGGCCAAATCACACTTAGAATAATGCAGGATTTGCACAAGTTTTATACCATTGGAAAGCCTATCTCAAGGGCTCTCTCCTCGTCCTAGTTTCGTTTCTGTGACCATTTTGTAGGCGAGGCGAGCGGCCAGGGAGTAGGGTTACTACCACCACCAACTGGGGCTACGTATGAACACGTACACATGCAAGATATAAATATCTGCCGAATAATGGTTTCAAACAAATTCTGCGCTATGTTTGACAATAACTCCTGAACTAAGCATGCTAGAGACACAAAATTTATATCAAACTGTGCCTCTCATATCCCCAAATCCGAAAAACAACATTTTATGGCCGCCTTGTGCCATCTCCATACCGGAAATGACCAGCAAGTGGGGATACGCAAAATGCTTCTCAGAAGCATGTTCAATGGGATTTTTGTGCACAGAGCAGTCAAAGAGAGAATCACAAAGTAAGCACGGCCAAATCACACTTAGAATAATGCAGGATTTGCACAAGTTTTATACCATTGGAAAGCCTATCTCAAGGGCTCTCTCCTCGTCCTAGTTTCGTTTCTGTGACTATTTTGTAGGCGAGGCGAGCGGCCAGGGAGTAGGGTTACTACCACCACCAACTGGGGCTACGTATAAACACGTACACATGCAAGATATAAATATCTGCCGAATAATGGTTTCAAACAAATTCTGCGCTATGTTTGACAATAACTCCTGAACTAAGCATGCTAGAGACACAAAATTTATATCAAACTGTGCCTCTCATATCCCCAAATCCGAAAAACAACATTTTATGGCCGCCTTGTGCCATCTCCATACTGGAAATGACCAGCAAGTGGGGATACGCAAAATGCTTCTCAGAAGCATGTTCAATGGGATTTTTGTGCACAGAGCAGTCAAAGAGAGAATCACAAAGTAAGCACGGCCAAATCACACTTAGAATAATGCAGGATTTGCCCAAGTTTTATACCATTGGAAAGCCTATCTCAAGGGCTCTCTCCTCGTCCTAGTTTCGTTTCTGTGACTATTTTGTAGGCGAGGCGAGCGGCCAGGGAGTAGGGTTACTACCACCACCAACTGGGGCTACGTATAAACACGTACACATGCAAGATATAAATATCTGCCGAATAATGGTTTCAAACAAATTCTGCGCTATGTTTGACAATAACTCCTGAACTAAGCATGCTAGAGACACAAAATTTATATCAAACTGTGCCTCTCATATCCCCAAATCCGAAAATCAACATTTTATGGCCGCCTTGTGCCATCTCCATACTGGAAATGACCAGCAAGTGGGGATACTCAGAATGATCCTCAGAAGCATGTTCAATGGGATTTTTGTGCACAGAGCAGTCAAAGAGAGAATCACAAAGTAAGCACGGCCAAATCACACTTAGAATAATGCAGGATTTGCACAAGTTTTATACCATTGGAAAGCCTATCTCAAGGGCTCTCTCCTCGTCCTAGTTTCGTTTCTGTGACCATTTTGTAGGCGAGGCGAGCGGCCAGGGAGTAGGGTTACTACCACCACCAACTGGGGCTACGTATGAACACGTACACATGCAAGATATAAATATCTGCCGAATAATGGTTTCAAACAAATTCTGCGCTATGTTTGACAATAACTCCTGAACTAAGCATGCTAGAGACACAAAATTTATATCAAACTGTGCCTCTCATATCCCCAAATCCGAAAAACAACATTTTATGGCCGCCTTGTGCCATCTCCATACTGGAAATGACCAGCAAGTGGGGATACTCAGAATGATCCTCAGAAGCATGTTCAATGGGATTTTTGTGCACAGAGCAGTCAAAGAGAGAATCACAAAGTAAGCACGGCCAAATCACACTTAGAATAATGCAGGATTTGCACAAGTTTTATACCATTGGAAAGCCTATCTCAAGGGCTCTCTCCTCGTCCTAGTTTCGTTTCTGTGACTATTTTGTAGGCGAGGCGAGCGGCCAGGGAGTAGGGTTACTACCACCACCAACTGGGGCTACGTATGAACACGTACACATGCAAGATATAAATATCTGCCGAATAATGGTTTCAAACAAATTCTGCGCTATGTTTGACAATAACTCCTGAACTAAGCATGCTAGAGACACAAAATTTATATCAAACTGTGCCTCTCATATCCCCAAATCCGAAAAACAACATTTTATGGCCGCCTTGTGCCATCTCCATACCGGAAATGACCAGCAAGTGGGGATACGCAAAATGCTTCTCAGAAGCATGTTCAATGGGATTTTTGTGCACAGAGCAGTCAAAGAGAGAATCACAAAGTAAGCACGGCCAAATCACACTTAGAATAATGCAGGATTTGCACAAGTTTTATACCATTGGAAAGCCTATCTCAAGGGCTCTCTCCTCGTCCTAGTTTCGTTTCTGTGACTATTTTGTAGGCGAGGCGAGCGGCCAGGGAGTAGGGTTACTACCACCACCAACTGGGGCTACGTATGAACACGTACACATGCAAGATATAAATATCTGCCGAATAATGGTTTCAAACAAATTCTGCGCTATGTTTGACAATAACTCCTGAACTAAGCATGCTAGAGACACAAAATTTATATCAAACTGTGCCTCTCATATCCCCAAATCCGAAAAACAACATTTTATGGCCGCCTTGTGCCATCTCCATACTGGAAATGACCAGCAAGTGGGGATACTCAGAATGATCCTCAGAAGCATGTTCAATGGGATTTTTGTGCACAGAGCAGTCAAAGAGAGAATCACAAAGTAAGCACGGCCAAATCACACTTAGAATAATGCAGGATTTGCCCAAGTTTTATACCATTGGAAAGCCTATCTCAAGGGCTCTCTCCTCGTCCTAGTTTCGTTTCTGTGACTATTTTGTAGGCGAGGCGAGCGGCCAGGGAGTAGGGTTACTACCACCACCAACTGGGGCTACGTATAAACACGTACACATGCAAGATATAAATATCTGCCGAATAATGGTTTCAAACAAATTCTGCGCTATGTTTGACAATAACTCCTGAACTAAGCATGCTAGAGACACAAAATTTATATCAAACTGTGCCTCTCATATCCCCAAATCCGAAAAACAACATTTTATGGCCGCCTTGTGCCATCTCCATACCGGAAATGACCAGCAAGTGGGGATACTCAGAATGATCCTCAGAAGCATGTTCAATGGGATTTTTGTGCACAGAGCAGTCAAAGAGAGAATCACAAAGTAAGCACGGCCAAATCACACTTAGAATAATGCAGGATTTGCCCAAGTTTTATACCATTGGAAAGCCTATCTCAAGGGCTCTCTCCTCGTCCTAGTTTCGTTTCTGTGACTATTTTGTAGGCGAGGCGAGCGGCCAGGGAGTAGGGTTACTACCACCACCAACTGGGGCTACGTATAAACACGTACACATGCAAGATATAAATATCTGCCGAATAATGGTTTCAAACAAATTCTGCGCTATGTTTGACAATAACTCCTGAACTAAGCATGCTAGAGACACAAAATTTATATCAAACTGTGCCTCTCATATCCCCAAATCCGAAAATCAACATTTTATGGCCGCCTTGTGCCATCTCCATACTGGAAATGACCAGCAAGTGGGGATACTCAGAATGATCCTCAGAAGCATGTTCAATGGGATTTTTGTGCACAGAGCAGTCAAAGAGAGAATCACAAAGTAAGCACGGCCAAATCACCCTCAAAATAATGCAGGATTTGCACAAGTTTTATACCATTGGAAAGCCTATCTCAAGGGCTCTCTCCTCGTCCTAGTTTCGTTTCTGTGACCATTTTGTAGGCGAGGCGAGCGGCCAGGGAGTAGGGTTACTACCACCACCAACTGGGGCTACGTATGAACACGTACACATGCAAGATATAAATATCTGCCGAATAATGGTTTCAAACAAATTCTGCGCTATGTTTGACAATAACTCCTGAACTAAGCATGCTAGAGACACAAAATTTATATCAAACTGTGCCTCTCATATCCCCAAATCCGAAAAACAACATTTTATGGCCGCCTTGTGCCATCTCCATACCGGAAATGACCAGCAAGTGGGGATACGCAAAATGCTTCTCAGAAGCATGTTCAATGGGATTTTTGTGCACAGAGCAGTCAAAGAGAGAATCACAAAGTAAGCACGGCCAAATCACACTTAGAATAATGCAGGATTTGCACAAGTTTTATACCATTGGAAAGCCTATCTCAAGGGCTCTCTCCTCGTCCTAGTTTCGTTTCTGTGACTATTTTGTAGGCGAGGCGAGCGGCCAGGGAGTAGGGTTACTACCACCACCAACTGGGGCTACGTATAAACACGTACACATGCAAGATATAAATATCTGCCGAATAATGGTTTCAAACAAATTCTGCGCTATGTTTGACAATAACTCCTGAACTAAGCATGCTAGAGACACAAAATTTATATCAAACTGTGCCTCTCATATCCCCAAATCCGAAAAACAACATTTTATGGCCGCCTTGTGCCATCTCCATACTGGAAATGACCAGCAAGTGGGGATACTCAGAATGATCCTCAGAAGCATGTTCAATGGGATTTTTGTGCACAGAGCAGTCAAAGAGAGAATCACAAAGTAAGCACGGCCAAATCACACTTAGAATAATGCAGGATTTGCCCAAGTTTTATACCATTGGAAAGCCTATCTCAAGGGCTCTCTCCTCGTCCTAGTTTCGTTTCTGTGACTATTTTGTAGGCGAGGCGAGCGGCCAGGGAGTAGGGCTACTACCACCACCAACTGGGGCTACGTATGAACACGTACACATGCAAGATATAAATATCTGCCGAATAATGGTTTCAAACAAATTCTGCGCTATGTTTGACAATAACTCCTGAACTAAGCATGCTAGAGACACAAAATTTATATCAAACTGTGCCTCTCATATCCCCAAATCCAAAAAAAAACATTTTATGGCCGCCTTGTGCCATCTCCATACCGGAAATGACCAGCAAGTGGGGATACTCAGAATGATCCTCAGAAGCATGTTCAATGGGATTTTTGTGCACAGAGCAGTCAAAGAGAGAATCACAAAGTAAGCACGGCCAAATCACACTTAGAATAATGCAGGATTTGCCCAAGTTTTATACCATTGGAAAGCCTATCTCAAGGGCTCTCTCCTCGTCCTAGTTTCGTTTCTGTGACTATTTTGTAGGCGAGGCGAGCGGCCAGGGAGTAGGGTTACTACCACCACCAACTGGGGCTACGTATAAACACGTACACATGCAAGATATAAATATCTGCCGAATAATGGTTTCAAACAAATTCTGCGCTATGTTTGACAATAACTCCTGAACTAAGCATGCTAGAGACACAAAATTTATATCAAACTGTGCCTCTCATATCCCCAAATCCGAAAAACAACATTTTATGGCCGCCTTGTGCCATCTCCATACTGGAAATGACCAGCAAGTGGGGATACTCAGAATGATCCTCAGAAGCATGTTCAATGGGATTTTTGTGCACAGAGCAGTCAAAGAGAGAATCACAAAGTAAGCACGGCCAAATCACACTTAGAATAATGCAGGATTTGCACAAGTTTTATACCATTGGAAAGCCTATCTCAAGGGCTCTCTCCTCGTCCTAGTTTCGTTTCTGTGACTATTTTGTAGGCGAGGCGAGCGGCCAGGGAGTAGGGCTACTACCACCACCAACTGGGGCTACGTATGAACACGTACACATGCAAGATATAAATATCTGCCGAATAATGGTTTCAAACAAATTCTGCGCTATGTTTGACAATAACTCCTGAACTAAGCATGCTAGAGACACAAAATTTATATCAAACTGTGCCTCTCATATCCCCAAATCCGAAAATCAACATTTTATGGCCGCCTTGTGCCATCTCCATACTGGAAATGACCAGCAAGTGGGGATACTCAGAATGATCCTCAGAAGCATGTTCAATGGGATTTTTGTGCACAGAGCAGTCAAAGAGAGAATCACAAAGTAAGCACGGCCAAATCACACTTAGAATAATGCAGGATTTGCCCAAGTTTTATACCATTGGAAAGCCTATCTCAAGGGCTCTCTCCTCGTCCTAGTTTCGTTTCTGTGACTATTTTGTAGGCGAGGCGAGCGGCCAGGGAGTAGGGTTACTACCACCACCAACTGGGGCTACGTATAAACACGTACACATGCAAGATATAAATATCTGCCGAATAATGGTTTCAAACAAATTCTGCGCTATGTTTGACAATAACTCCTGAACTAAGCATGCTAGAGACACAAAATTTATATCAAACTGTGCCTCTCATATCCCCAAATCCGAAAAACAACATTTTATGGCCGCCTTGTGCCATCTCCATACCGGAAATGACCAGCAAGTGGGGATACGCAAAATGCTTCTCAGAAGCATGTTCAATGGGATTTTTGTGCACAGAGCAGTCAAAGAGAGAATCACAAAGTAAGCACGGCCAAATCACACTTAGAATAATGCAGGATTTGCCCAAGTTTTATACCATTGGAAAGCCTATCTCAAGGGCTCTCTCCTCGTCCTAGTTTCGTTTCTGTGACTATTTTGTAGGCGAGGCGAGCGGCCAGGGAGTAGGGTTACTACCACCACCAACTGGGGCTACGTATAAACACGTACACATGCAAGATATAAATATCTGCCGAATAATGGTTTCAAACAAATTCTGCGCTATGTTTGACAATAACTCCTGAACTAAGCATGCTAGAGACACAAAATTTATATCAAACTGTGCCTCTCATATCCCCAAATCCGAAAAACAACATTTTATGGCCGCCTTGTGCCATCTCCATACTGGAAATGACCAGCAAGTGGGGATACTCAGAATGATCCTCAGAAGCATGTTCAATGGGATTTTTGTGCACAGAGCAGTCAAAGAGAGAATCACAAAGTAAGCACGGCCAAATCACACTTAGAATAATGCAGGATTTGCACAAGTTTTATACCATTGGAAAGCCTATCTCAAGGGCTCTCTCCTCGTCCTAGTTTCGTTTCTGTGACTATTTTGTAGGCGAGGCGAGCGGCCAGGGAGTAGGGTTACTACCACCACCAACTGGGGCTACGTATGAACACGTACACATGCAAGATATAAATATCTGCCGAATAATGGTTTCAAACAAATTCTGCGCTATGTTTGACAATAACTCCTGAACTAAGCATGCTAGAGACACAAAATTTATATCAAACTGTGCCTCTCATATCCCCAAATCCGAAAAACAACATTTTATGGCCGCCTTGTGCCATCTCCATACCGGAAATGACCAGCAAGTGGGGATACTCAGAATGATCCTCAGAAGCATGTTCAATGGGATTTTTGTGCACAGAGCAGTCAAAGAGAGAATCACAAAGTAAGCACGGCCAAATCACCCTCAAAATAATGCAGGATTTGCACAAGTTTTATACCATTGGAAAGCCTATCTCAAGGGCTCTCTCCTCGTCCTAGTTTCGTTTCTGTGACTATTTTGTAGGCGAGGCGAGCGGCCAGGGAGTAGGGTTACTACCACCACCAACTGGGGCTACGTATGAACACGTACACATGCAAGATATAAATATCTGCCGAATAATGGTTTCAAACAAATTCTGCGCTATGTTTGACAATAACTCCTGAACTAAGCATGCTAGAGACACAAAATTTATATCAAACTGTGCCTCTCATATCCCCAAATCCGAAAAACAACATTTTATGGCCGCCTTGTGCCATCTCCATACTGGAAATGACCAGCAAGTGGGGATACTCAGAATGATCCTCAGAAGCATGTTCAATGGGATTTTTGTGCACAGAGCAGTCAAAGAGAGAATCACAAAGTAAGCACGGCCAAATCACACTTAGAATAATGCAGGATTTGCCCAAGTTTTATACCATTGGAAAGCCTATCTCAAGGGCTCTCTCCTCGTCCTAGTTTCGTTTCTGTGACTATTTTGTAGGCGAGGCGAGCGGCCAGGAAGTAGGGTTACTACCATCACCAACTGGGGCTACGTATGAACACGTACACATGCAAGATATAAATATCTGCCGAATAATGGTTTCAAACAAATTCTGCGCTATGTTTGACAATAACTCCTGAACTAAGCATGCTAGAGACACAAAATTTATATCAAACTGTGCCTCTCATATCCCCAAATCTGAAAAACAACATTTTATGGCCGCCTTGTGCCATCTCCATACTGGAAATGACCAGCAAGTGGGGATACTCAGAATGATCCTCAGAAGCATGTTCAATGGGATTTTTGTGCACAGAGCAGTCAAAGAGAGAATCACAAAGTAAGCACGGCCAAATCACACTTAGAATAATGCAGGATTTGCCCAAGTTTTATACCATTGGAAAGCCTATCTCAAGGGCTCTCTCCTCGTCCTAGTTTCGTTTCTGTGACTATTTTGTAGGCGAGGCGAGCGGCCAGGAAGTAGGGTTACTACCACCACCAACTGGGGCTACGTATGAACACGTACACATGCAAGATATAAATATCTGCCGAATAATGGTTTCAAACAAATTCTGCGCTATGTTTGACAATAACTCCTGAACTAAGCATGCTAGAGACACAAAATTTATATCAAACTGTGCCTCTCATATCCCCAAATCCGAAAAACAACATTTTATGGCCGCCTTGTGCCATCTCCATACCGGAAATGACCAGCAAGTGGGGATACGCAAAATGCTTCTCAGAAGCATGTTCAATGGGATTTTTGTGCACAGAGCAGTCAAAGAGAGAATCACAAAGTAAGCACGGCCAAATCACACTTAGAATAATGCAGGATTTTCCGATGTTTTATACCATTGGAAAGCCTATCTCAAGGGCTCTCTCCTCGTCCTAGTTTCGTTTCTGTGACTATTTTGTAGGCGAGGCGAGCGGCCAGGGAGTAGGGTTACTACCACCACCAACTGGGGCTACGTATAAACACGTACACATGCAAGATATAAATATCTGCCGAATAATGGTTTCAAACAAATTCTGCGCTATGTTTGACAATAACTCCTGAACTAAGCATGCTAGAGACACAAAATTTATATCAAACTGTGCCTCTCATATCCCCAAATCCGAAAAACAACATTTTATGGCCGCCTTGTGCCATCTCCATACTGGAAATGACCAGCAAGTGGGGATACTCAGAATGATCCTCAGAAGCATGTTCAATGGGATTTTTGTGCACAGAGCAGTCAAAGAGAGAATCACAAAGTAAGCACGGCCAAATCACACTTAGAATAATGCAGGATTTGCACAAGTTTTATACCATTGGAAAGCCTATCTCAAGGGCTCTCTCCTCGTCCTAGTTTTGTTTCTGTGACCATTTTGTAGGCGAGGCGAGCGGCCAGGGAGTAGGTTTACTACCACCAACAACTGGGGCTACGTATGAACACGTACACATGCAAGACATAAATACCTGCCGAATAATGGTTTCAAACAAATTCTGCGCTATGTTTGACAATAATTCCTGAACTGAGCATGCTAGAGACACAAAATCTATATCAAACTGTGCCTCTCATATCCCCAAATCCGAAAATTAACATTTTATTGCCGCCTTGCGCCATCTCCATACCGGAAATGACCAGCAAGTGGGGATACTCAAAATGCTTCTCAGAAGCATGTTCAATGGGATTTTTGTGCACAGAGCAGTCAAAGAGAGAATCACAAAGTAAGCAGGGCCAAATCACCCTCAAAATAATGCAGGATTTGCACAAGTTTTATACCATTGGAAAGCCTATCTCAAGGGCTCTCTCCTCGTTCTAGTTTCGTTTCTGTGACCATTTTGTAGGCAAGGCAAGCGACCAGGGAGTAGGGTTACTACCACCACCAACTGGGGCTACGTATGAACACGTACACATGCAAGATATAAATATCTGCCGAATAATGGTTTCAAACAAATTCTGCGCTATGTTTGACAATAACTCCTGAACTAAGCATGCTAGAGACACAAAATTTATATCAAACTGTGCCTCTCATATCCCCAAATCCGAAAAACAACATTTTATGGCCGCCTTGTGCCATCTCCATACCGGAAATGACCAGCAAGTGGGGTACTCAGAATGATCCTTAGAAGCATGTTCAATGGGATTTTTGTGCACAGAGCAGTCAAAGAGAGAATCACAAATTAGCACGGCCAAATCACCCTCAGAATAATGCAGAATTTGCACAAGTTTTATACCATTGGAAAGCCTATCTCAAGGGCTCTCTCCTCGTTTTAGTTTCGCTTCTGTGACTATTTTGTAGGCGAGGCGAGCGGCCAGGGAGTAGGGTTACTACCACCACCAACTGGGGCTACGTATGAACACGTACACATGCAAGATATAAATACCTGCCGAATAATGGTTTGAAACAAATTCTGCGCTATGTTTTACAATAATTCCTGAATTAAGCATGCTAGAGACACAAAATTTATATCAAACTCTGCCTCTCATATCCCCAAATCCGAAAATCAACATTTTATTGCCGCCTTGCGCCATCTCCATACCGGAAATGACCAGCAAGTGGGGATACTCAGAATGATCCTCAGAAGCATGTTCAATGGGATTTTTGCGCACAGAGCAGTCAAAGAGAGAATCACAAAGTAAGCACGGACAAAACACCCTCAGAATAATGCAGGATTTGCACAAGTTTTATACCATTGGAAAGCCTATCTCAAGGGCTCTCTCCTCGTCCTAGTTTCGTTTCTGTGACCATTTTGGTAGGCAAGGCGAGCGACCAGGGAGTAGGGTTACTACTACCGCCAACTGGGGCTACGTATGAACATGTACACATGCAAAACATGAATACCTGCTGAATAATGGTTTCAGACACATTCTGCGGTATGTTTGACAATAACTCCAGAACTTAGTATACTATAAAGACACAAAATTTAGACTACATTCTGCCTCTCACACTCATAAATTCGAATATCGTATTTTTATGGCAACGGGATTTTTGTACACAGATCTTTCAAAGAGACAAATGCAAAGTAAGCACGGTCAAATCAACCTCAGAATAAAACTGGATTTTGACAAGTTTATACCATTGGAAAGCCCATGTCAGGGGCTCTCTCCTTGTTCTAGTTTCTTTTCTGTCAACATTTTGTAAGCGAAGCCAGCGGCCAGGAAGTAGCGTTAATACCAACACCGCAGTAGCGTTACTACCAACACCAAATTAATCACCTGGGGCTGCGTACTAACACAAGCAAGAATTTCCTGCCGACTAACTAATTGAATTGAATTGAATTGAATTGAAATCAATTCTGCGTTGACAATAACTCCTGAACTAAGCATGCTAGACATAGACACACATGGGGTTTTTTTCCAAATCTGCCTCGCGTATCCTTGCATTCGAAAATCAAAGTTTTATTTCCATTTTGAGCCATCTTCAGATCTGAAATGGCCAGTAAGTGGGGATACTCAGAATGTTCCTCAAAAGCATGTTTAACGGGATTTTTGTATACAGAGCTTTCAAAGAGACCAATGTTTGTACAAAGTATAAAGCACGGTCAAATCACCCTCAGAATAATGCCGGATTTGCACAAGTTTTATACCATTTGAAATCCATCTCAAGGGCTCTCTTCTCGTCCTAGTTTCGTTTCGGTGACGATTTTGAAGGCGAGGCGAGCGGCCAGGAAATACTGTTACTACAGCCTCCAACTGGGGCTACGTAAACACAAGCAATACATTTCCTGCCGAATAATGGTTTGAAACGAATTGTACGGTATGTTTGACAATAACTCCAACTAAGCATACTAGAGACACGATCAAAATCTGGCTCTTATATCCATAAATCCGAAAATCTAATTTTTATGGTCACTTTGTGCCATCTTCAGACCAGAAATGACCAGCAAGTGGGGATACTCAGAATGCCCCTCAAAAGAATGTTCAACGGGATTTTTGTTCACATAGCTGTC
The DNA here is from genome assembly GCA_021014325.1 of Plazaster borealis. NCBI lineage: Eukaryota > Metazoa > Echinodermata > Asteroidea > Forcipulatida > Labidiasteridae > Plazaster > Plazaster borealis. The sequence continues at coordinate 5,784,275 of CM037470.1, forward strand.
AAAGAGACAAATACAAAGTAAGACATGGTCGAATCACCCTCAAAATAATGCTGGATTTGCACAAGTTTTATACCATTGAAAAGCCCATGTCAAGGGCTTTTTTTCTCGTTCTAGTTTAGTTTCTTTCACCATTTTGTAGACGATGCTAGCGGCCAGAAAGTAGGGTTACTACCGACACCAAAGTAATCACCGGGGCCGCGTACTAACACAACCAAGAAATTTATGCCGAATAATGGTTTGAAATCAATTCTGCGCTATATGGTTGACAATAACTCCTGAACTAAGCATGCTAGGCACACAACAACATTCTTCCCAATCCGCCTTGCACCATTGGGAAGCCCACCTCAAGGTCTCTATTGGAAAGCCCATTCGAAGCTTAATATCATCAGGGTTCTTTCTAAAAGTAAACGAACAATCATTTTCCTCTCCAGCGCCTCCGAATAGTGTTCTAGATAGATGGCGCTATATAAATGCTTATTATTATTATTATTGTTATTATTTAGTACATGTTCTTTTCGTCTTCTGTTTATATACTTCTTTTATTCGTTTCTGTAATATATAATACTTTGGTTGCTAACCTTCACTTTGTTGTCATGCTTGGCATCTCGGCATGTACATGTACATGTACGTTTGGCTGGCATGCACTGTGAATGAGTTGTCTTGTCGGGTATAGGCCGATTTATCCGACAGTCAGTTTGACCTTTCCTTGCAGCAGATGACCGCTCCTCTGATCTGATTTTATTCAATTGTATGTGAACCGACCACGGGCAGCCATCATTTCCTTCAAAATCGCTCTAGGGAGGTATATAATAACGCAGAACTAATGTAGAACAATGAATTCTCCTCAGAATGTCTGCCTTTCAGCAGGCACAAACCATAGAAAACTAAACAGTGAAAGGTAAACTGTTGAAATTGAGATACTCCTCTTGTACTGTTGAATGCTGATACGATAGAGCATTCATTTTAGATGAGCCAGACGTTAAATTGTAGATGTTTTTTTGTTGAAACTGGCCGAGGGAACCTATATTTGGGTCAAAACTTAATGTGCGATTCTATGGTTTAATTGTAGTGAGGGCCGCTATTAGAAGCCGACATATTTAAATATTTGTTGTCTTATCCACGTCGTAGGCCTACACACTGGTCAGCTCATAATCATAAGCTGGACAATGCCTCACTTCCTAGACGGGGTGTCAATCAACAGGGGTCAGGAAAAATTAAAAACTCTGCCAGCATCCTTTGTGTTAAAATGGTAAATGAAAAACAAACTATCGAACTAATTTACCCTCCGCAACGAAGCTCCAAAAATTGTATCGCTCATTACACCAGCCTCATTGGAAGGCAATTTTATGGTAATTAAGTCTGTTTGGGTGTGGTGGGGTTGGGGTGGGGAATGGTTGTTGGAGTGGCCGGGGGAGTGGGTGGTGGGCGAGGGAGTGGGTGGGGGCGTACATTGTATTAGCCTGATGATAGATACATTAACACAAGGTTTGTGTACGCATGTCAATGGGGGGGGGCGCCGCCGGCAAACTTCAAAGGATCATGGTCAACTGTTAGTAAAACTCAACCCCGTGGACGACTACGCTATCTTAACAGGGTGGTTCTAATACAGGATTACAAGAAGTATGACCGGATTTAACCGAACGGTTCTTATGTTATTGAAAAAACAAAAAAATATGCCTTCCGCTACAGCCCATTGGCTAGGCGCAAAATAAGGGTAAATTAACACACGGACGTGTAAACAATCATGGAGCACCATGAAACAACACATTTAGTTCTTTTTTAATTGGAAAAATGCAACACAAACTTTTGTTTAACCTATGGAAAAATCTTGTCAGCATGTGCTGACAACGTACCACGGGGGCCTTGCGACCAAACAGGTCCCTCGCTTGGGTTGTTGTTGTTGTTTTATTACAAATTACGCAGTATTCAAATAACATGGTTTTTGGGTGGACAGTCAATGTTGTTAGCTCCCCAAGGTATTGGAAGTTGACGAACTAGTTCCAGAGGCGAAGCCGAGGAAACTAACCAGGGGAGCTTTTTTCGACTGTCCATCCCAAATAAACCATGTTGTGTTTTACTATACCTCATACTTCTCTCTCTCAGTCTCTCTTTTAATAGCATCATTGAGCTCGGGAAAAAGCCGCATCCATCTTTTCATGGGGTAGCAATGCGTGTTCGCGCGTGTGTAATATACTGGCAATTGTTAGCATGTTGATGTTAAGTATCTAACTACACACCTGTGTGCGAGCGAGGGACATTTCAACAATTTCTCCATAATGCACATGCGGGTGAGCTCTCGCAGACGACAGTCTACTACGCATGCGTATTCACCCTGTGCGTGACTCTTGCCAATGAGACAGTCTACTACGCATGCGTTTACTCTGCGAGTGAGCGCGTGCGCTTGGTAAACCGCAAAAATAGCATCTGGCAGCAGGTGATGGTGAATGTCCCCCGGTAAGAATTCGGCTCTCATGAATAATGTATGAGGTAAAGTATACGGACTATTTATGTATTATGCTGATGACATTTTATTTGTGTGGACAGGGTTATTTACCCATAGTTTGGGGAATATTAATAATTTGTGTTCATAAAGTTACGTCATCAATTGTGCCTATAAAATCGTCAATATTTCAAGTGAGAATTGATGGTATCGGGAGAGATACCCGCTTCATTTGATAGCTTAAAAATCGACAAATTTAAACAAAATTGGAGTTGTAGGCGCCAGTCACTTCAGTGTCAAATTGGAATCACAAGATTTTCATCCCCTCTGTTGTATCTTACATGTTCAATGAAACAAGAGCATGGTCAACCATAACTCTCCAAAACCCACTATTAGTATTAGCCGTAGGCCTATTTCTACTTGATTTCAATTGATTGACTAATCACACTATCGCACTATCGGCTGTTCAATAAATAAGTGGTGGTGTTATTCCGATTCAGCCGACTTGTAAATGTGCAACAACTCGTTTACAGTGCTCTACACACATCGGTGTATGGGTAAAACCAAATAATATTCTTTATCCCCAATATTCTATACGCAAGTTAAACATCTATTGAATGCACTCATCTTCTGAAATTCTAGTTGACAAACAGAATTTGTTTTTAAATGATGGTGTGGGGAGCCATGTTATTTTACTGTTTTTAGTTTTATTAATATATATCTGTGAAACTATAAGCAGGGCAGGACGTTGAGTGTCATGAGGAGTAGAGGAGGGAGGCTCAAGCAGAAACATTCATTGGAGTTTTCACTAAGGGCAATTAAAGTTTCTAGGTCAGCTTTTAAGGAGGAGGAGAAAGAATTTTCTGCCATCACAAAAAGGTCTTGTAATTAGCAAAACTAATCAGTAAGGAATTATAGCTTCTCACTTGCACTTTACACTGATCACCTTAACTTGTAAGATGAAACTGTTTTCCATTTTTTGGTTCCTTTCCTGCAATGTGTTTTGTTGGGTACTTTTTTTTATTTGGGGGGGGGGGTGGGGGAAGCAATGACTTTCTGTCACCAGACTTTGTGCCCAGTTTGTTTGAGCACATTAAACCACCCAGCAGAGAGGAAAGACGAAGGGCCATGGACCAACTAGACCAAGAACAGGGCCCAATTTCATGGCTCTGCTTACCGCCGAATTCTGCGCTTGCGATCACCATTCTTCACGTACAGGGCAAGTGCCGAAATTCTGCGCTAGCTGTGTAAGCGAAGAATGCCTAGTAACGTCGCTACGCACGGGCACAAGCAAAAAGTTCCCTGCTAACCTGTGAAATACACTTGACGTAAGCCCAGAATTACGGTAAGCAGAGCCATGAATTTGGACCCAGATTGTAAAGGAACCAGGCCTTTCGAAAAGATGGATATTTGAGGTATATAATATCCGCCGTGTTAATACTAAATAACATCACACATAAGAACTCTGAATCAACACTATTTGGAAAGATTGCATTGCTTTATCAAAGGGGTTTGCCTGTTTTGCAAAAAAATGAGGGAGTAAATAAGGAAAGTTGAAAACGTGTTCTGCTCAAAAAAAAACTCATTACAAAGTTATTAAATGGAAAGTTGTGTTAACTTTAATACTTTCACCAATATAAATCCAAAATATAGTTCATATTTCTTCTAAAATAATATAGTCATCATAAGCTATAATACAAAGTACTGTGTACAAAGGAATACAATTTACACTTAATTTTTTTTAATTAGCAGTGTCCATCAGCACCACACAATGGTAGAATGGAAGATGGCGGAGTGTCGAGGCAGAGCAGTCTAGTGCACCGACTCAAATGGTGTTGTCAGAGTGTGGGTTCAGTTCTCAGTTACGGCACTTATATGTCCTTTGAGCAAGACACTTGACCATAATTGTTTTTTTCTTTGGATGGGACGTAAAGCTGAGGGTCCCATGTGTTGTGTAATGCATGTAAAAGAACCCAGTACACTCATCGTTAAGAGAAGGGGTTCGCCCTGGTGTTTCTGGCATGGTTGGCGGAGGATTGTGCCAGAGCACATTGTAAACCATCACATGAGGGCTTGCACTACGCACACTAAAAGTACGTATGCAATTTATACTGTTCAATTTATAGACCGTGATACAGAAAGAGTCCGTGACCTTGCACATTCAAGACTATTTTCTGGCAGGCAAGATTTTGACAACCGGTGTGAAGTTGGTGCTAGGGAGTAAATAATGACATCATTTACACTCATTCCTTTAGATGTAGGATGATCCATCCGATCTAGTCTGCCGTGCTGGTTGACCATACCACACTATCAGTTGACCATCAGGACTAAGACATTGGGCAGCCCGCCTTGAGACTTTGTACACTCCATCGTTGACGCTCACTCCTTTGTAAGACTGTGTCCAAACTAGCGGTTTCAGAAGAGGCTATAGGGTGTCATGGCCGAGCGGTTTAGAGCATCGACTTTAAGTTCTGGTGGTTAAGTCATCGGTGTGTGGGTTTCGAATCCCGGCCCTGACAATTGTATCCTTGAGCAAGATGCTTTACTATTATTGCTTCTCTTTACCCAGGGGTATACTCCCCAGGGAGCTGAGAAAGATTAAAAAGGAATGTTATTGGCCCAATGACCAGGGCACTAATGTAAAGCGCATTGATATGTTTTTGTAAAATGCACTATATAAGAACTAGTTATTATTATGGCTGGAACTCCAAAAAGTCCTATTCTTAAGAATTGTCATTGCAGCCAATGTCAAAAGCCGTAGCCGAAGTCTCTTACAGCAGGAGTCCTTATGAAAGTGAGCAAAACAATTCCAAGTCTCTAACCTCACAGTAAAACAGCATTTTAAAATCCCATTTTTATTTTATACCCTTACAGTGCAAACTGTGTCAACATCGTAAAATATCCACTAACGTCACATATCAAATATATGGATCTGTACATTTGGGGGGGGGAATTATTAGTTTTTCCTGAATTTTGATGATATTATATCAAATCATATTGAATTTGACCTTTCAACTGATGCAAAAATTCTTCTTTGGAATGTACAGAACCATTGCTGTTGATATCCAATGACTTCATGTTTCAAATTTTGCTCTGAAAGAGAATCAACCAAAATGACATTGTACACCATTTTTATTGTGAGTAGAGAATAATTGTTTTCCATTTTCATAAGAACTCCATCTTTTGGAAAATGAGTGCATCACAAAACTTACTTCAAACAGTGAACCCCTCTTTAAAGGTATTATAAAGGATTGGTAGAGCTGACAAAATAGTCACAGACAGTGTTTATGTTTTGTGTGATCAACCATATACAAAAAATAATTTGGGGCTTAATCCATTGTGTGATTCAGGAGAAAAAAAGTGAAAAACCATGCAAAATTTTCAGCATGTAAACACATTGTCCTTAATTTGGATTGTAACAACCAAAATCAGCTGTTGCAGTTTTTTTATTTTTTCATTTACAATATTCTTGAATATGACTTCATTTCAGAGGAAAATATGTCACAGGAAAAAAACAGTTTTAGTATGAACTTCATAATCAGTAAGCTTTCAGACTAAAATTAACCAATGATGTTTTTATCCTTACCAATCCTGTATAATACCTTTAATTTGGACTTTAACAAAACTTGTGACTGAAAGCTTAGTCTTCTCTCAAGGCACACAGGAAAAAGATACCCCACACACCTATTGCAAACAATAAAACATGTCATGTCATGACATCGGCTTTAAATGATCCAGCCAGTCCTTCTGGTTTATCGTACTAAACTTCGAGATGACCATCAGGAACTAGACGTTGAGCAGCCAGCCTTGAGTTGTATATTACATCGTTGACGCTCACTCCTCTGTACGACGATCCAATCAGTGTGAGTGGAAGATTCTGATCCTCTATGTAAGAAGTGATGTTATCTGCAATCAAATTATTACAAAGAAGTTACCAAACTTATTTTAAATAATAGACTGTGCAAGTCTCCCGCATTTCAAAAACGAGAAAAAAAACCTTGAACTAAGACTATATTTTTTATGAAATCAAATCTTCTTTTAAAATTATATTAGCAAAATGTTATAAATAAAAAAATGATTTGTGTATAATACAAATGATTTGTTCAAATTAACATTGAAACAAACTTAAAACTTGGGACGAGGATGCTTATTATTCTCAGGTTTTCTTTGTTATTTTGTTGAATTGATTCGACTTTCATATTGTTTATCACTTAGTATTACATCCCCACATTTTCATAGCCATAAACTATGTTAAACTAAAACAATCCCACCCACGTGAAACTCAATATGGTTGGGACCACAATGGTCCCGGAAGTTCAAATATGCACAAGACTTGCACAGTCTATTCTGGGTTGAACGTCACCATGCCGCCTGTACTGCAAAATTTTCATTGGCTACTTATTTGGTCTTGCTACAATTTTACAGAGGGGTTCCAAGGTCAAACTCGGTTTGTGGTGCACTCATTTTCCAATAGATAGAGTCATTATGAAAGTGGGGAACAAATTACAAGTCTCTAACCTCATGTTAAAATGCAAATTTAATTGATACTCTTTTAGAGTGAAATTTGAAACATGACATCAACTCAATGGTTGCTACACCAGAATGCTATGCCATGTGCTTGGTGTCAGGAAGAACACATATCCAATTCAGATCTTTATCTCGGGTTCCCCAAGCTTAGTGCAAAAATCTTTGCAAGAAGAGTTAAGTTTGCAGGGCACTGCTATCGCCACCCTGAGCTTCCAGCCAGCAAGCTTGTCCTCTGGGAACCCAAGCAAGGTCAAGCCCGAAGACGTTGAGGTCACCTGACTTATGTTGATTTACTAAGAAGGGACACTAGGTTTGTGGCAGCTGGTGAAATATCTACATGCATGAGGTACAGGGAGATCTGGGGACAACTCTGTCGTAACATCATTGACTAAGGACACCACTCGAAATAGAAGAAGAATAAACATGTATCACAGACTTACCTAAAAGTCTGTGGTGGTTGACCTGATAGTTAGGGATACAATCCTCTGACAGGTTTACTCTGCAATATGTCGGCTTAGCACTGAGACCTATTTGGCTTTTCAGCGTCTCCATGGCAACAGAGGCTAGCCACTCAGGGTCCACCTTGTCGGGGTCACCAAAGAGGTCATGGAACCACGCCCCTCCCATCATGCACTGGGTAATGACCAAAAAAAAGGATGGTTTAGACGAGAGTGTTCCAGGTCAAATGTCAAAGTTCTGATGTTTGTAAACAGGACAGACACAGCTGACAAAAAAAATGAGCGCTTTGAGATGTCCTCTGGTGTGATAAAGCACGATATAAGAAATGCATATTAATTACTGTTATCAATAATTGAATGATATTTACCACATTGAACATAAAAAAACCAGACAGGTCGTGAGTTTATTGGCCTGATGCTAAAAACACTGACCTTGGCCTGCGGTACAGTGTTCATTTTTAGCCCTGTTAATACTCGCGTTTCTACAAGAATAATAATAATAATGATAATTTGGGAGGCTAATCATCCTTACTGGCAGCTAAGAGCTGAATTGCGAAGGACGCGGCTACAACGTGTTCGAGAAGCAGGCATGCAAGGGCACCTTTGGCAGCCAGCCACATCAACCCATTATGACCACGGAGCACAGCCAGAGATTGAAAGTGTTTGATTTTTTCCGAGGGAGGAAAACCGGATGGTCTGGAAAACCCTCGTGGCACAGCAGAGAACCAACGCACAACTCAACTCACATATGGCCCTGGCCGGGTATCGAACCTGGGTCACCTTAGTGAGAGGCGAGCGCTTTACGCACAAGCCAACCATGCCACCCCAAATGGAACTTACAACTGAAAAAAAAAAAAAAAAAAATACTGAACCACACAACCCCTAGCAAGTAATGTTACTTACAGTCATTCTTGTAGTCTTGGGACCCGGTCTGTCGTGTTGAGGGAATGCGCAAGAGTCAAAAATCACTCCAAGAACGTTGGATCGCTCATGTGAAGGAACCAGGTAACCAAATCCCTTAGGGACAAATACAACCATTTTACAAAATTATTGCTCTCTGATTGAATAGTAACCATCAGTATTTAAAAGAGTACATTTAATCAATAGTTGTACTACTTGATAGACAAAAAAACAGTAAGAATATACTGTGAATTTCAAGCGATTTGTATATTAATCTTGGTCTAGTACCTTTGGGTCTACATGTAGATCTTAATAATAATAATCATAATAATAAGACTTGTAATGCGCACATATCCACCCTGCTGGGTGTTCAAGGCGCAGTAAAAAAAGAAAAACAAAACAAAACAAAACAAAGACAAAACAGACAAAACAAAATTAGTCCTTGAAAACCTGTGACATAAGATAGGTTTTGAGAAGAGATTTGAATTTTGTGGTACAAAGACAAGATCTAAGATTAAGTCACCTAAGATTAAGATTACCTAATCTAAGATTAAGATCTAAAGACCTGTCACCCCATGAGTGTCGAGACTTGGGTTCAATGAGGAGAAGCATGGAACTTGATCGAAGATTCCTTGATGGAGTGTACACTTGAAGTAGTTCAGGAATATAGTGGGGAGCCTTGCCATTAAGTGCTTTGTGAACAATGAGCATCAGCTTGAAGATGATTCGTTGAGAGATAGGGAGCCAGTGTAGTTGTTTCAGAATGGGGGTGATAGAAAAGGATTTTCTAGAAAGTGTCACAAGCGGGCAGCGGTATTTTGGAGGCGTTGAAGACGGGAAATCTGGTTGTTAGGAAGACTGTAGAGAAGAGCATTGCCGTTGTCAAGACTTGTCAGTCAATCTTGTTCTTAGTTTAGGACCTTTAGGTCTAGATCTTGGTCTTAGTTTAGGACATTTGGGTCTAGATCTTGGTCTTAGTTTAGGACATTTTGATCTGGATCTTGATCTTCGTTGAAAACCTTTGGGTTTAGGTCTTGTACATTAGTTTAAGACCTTTTGGTCTAGATATTGCTCTAAGTTAAAGGACCTTTGGGTTTAGCTCTTGGTCTTAGTTTATGACCTTTGGGTCTAGATCTTGGTCTTACTTAAGGACCTTTGAGTCTAGATCTTTGTCATACTTTAGGACCTTTGGGTCTAAATCTTGATCTTACTTTAAAGCCTTTGGGTCTAGATCTTGATCTTACTATAGGGCCTTTGGGTCTAGATCTTGGTCTTACTATAGGGCCTTTGGGTCTAGATCTTGATCTTACAATAGGGCCTTTGGGTTTAGATCTTGGTCTTACTATAGGGCCTTTGGGTTTAGATCTTGGTCTTACAATAGGGCCTTTGGGTCTAGATCTTGGTCTTACTATCAGGCCTTTGGGTTTAGATCTTGGTCCTACTATAGGGCCTTTGGGTCTAGATCTTGGGTCTTACTTTAGGACCTTTGGGTCTAGATCTTAGTCTTAGTTAAAGACCTTTTGGTCTAGATCTAGGTCTTAGTTAGGGACTTTGGGGTCTAGATATTGGTCTCAGACCATTAGAGGTCTTGGTCCCTGGCTTCCATATCTCAATTGCATCACTGCTATAATGGGATAATGTAATTGCAAAATTAGTACGGGGACTGGGTTGAGAGGATATGGCATACCTCAGTCGGAAGATGTGACCCCTCAAACTCCAGATTAATAACAGCAACAGTGGCACTATTTACATCTTGTAGATGGTGTGACAGCGGAGAGAGGTCAACAGGAAGCACCTCAGCCAGATCTGCATGAAGACATTTCATACAAATATCCTTTACTACTGTACCTCATACATATTCATGATCGAGAGCCACTGGTTCATTTACCATTACACGCCATATACCATTTTTGCTGTTGACCAAGGGCGTGCCAGTATTCATGCACAGGTTAATGCGTAGTAGACTATCTATCGCATGTGCAAAAGTCACGCACAATACACACGCATAGTAGACTATTCAATGTGCAATAGTCTTCTACGCATGCGCTTTTATGAAGCATTGCCGGAATCGTCGCACAGGTGCTACACATGTGTAAAGTTGGCGGCACACATGATGCCGAACTACAAAAAGTATCAGGTATCGAACCATTCAGTTGTGCATTCTTTTAATCTCATGGGGGGAGCAAGGGATAGGGCAAGAGTTTGGAACTGAGGAGGGTTGATTGTGTACAATGTAGATGCATTCACCACATATAGACCTTGTAAGTGTTGCGCTGATAAGGTCACCATTAAGCTTCCAGGCACCTCTGAGCCATCAGCTATGGGAGATTAATGGGCTGCAATTTTGTGTGAATTTTGTTTTTGTCACATCACTTTTTTCAACCCCGAAAAAAATATTGGTGGAATGATTACATTTAAAACTAACAATGTAATAAATAAAAATTAAATAAAACCTGGAAACTTGAGAGAAAATGAAGAAATAGTGGTCGACCTCCAACATCCGGCTCAAAATGTCAAACTGCGAATTTACACCGACTGTGTTGTGCAAACCGTGTCGACTGCACTAACAAACTGAAGTTAGATTATATTTTAAATCGGGATATAAGTGCTTCGTTACTTAGCGCGAAAACAGATCTCGTGTTGCATGGATTTTACGTGATGTTGTTTACAATTGTTTACAATTCACAATTTCTAAATTTAGCTTTTCGTTATTCAAACTATATTCAATGGGTGAAATTTATGAAAAAAACATCGTAATACAAGTTCTTTTCAAAAACAAATGCAACAATAAACGCTGTAGCTGCTATTCGAGGGCCCGGAAATCCAGATTCTCGCGAAAGCTTGTTTGCTCTTGAGGTCAAGTTACACAGTCTATTGCAGGACAGCATAGTTAATCTAACATTAAAAACCACAGTGGACGATATTGAATGGTCAGACAGTAGGAGGGTTGAGAACTTACTTTTTGCAGATATTGCACATATCAACCTGTCGGTCTCCCACACTGCATCTGAGGTGTGTACCCTGGCAATCTGAAATGGAGTAAATAGAACAATACAAAAGTAAACTAAAGCCCTCTTCACACGTCCTAGCTAATTCACAGGAAATAAAAACCCAGGAAAATCCTGGGGAATTTTAACCCCACCCCACCCCAACCTACCCCATGTTCGTTTCACACTTAAAGCAATTTTCTTAGACAAAATGCAAAGATGCTAACCCCAGGGTTTTCTCGCTTAACCCTACTCCCAAGCAGGGGTAATTATTTCCCGGGAAATGGCTTTGTCCCAGGAGTTTCCAAGGGTTAGTAATTCAAGTGTGAAAAGGTCAAATAAATCTCCCAGGAATTTCCCAGAAAATTTGTGTAGTAGGAAAGGGGCCTAAAGGGTTGGTAAAGTATCAAAGCAAATTACTGCTTACCAGAATAAGGTTACCAGCTGTAAATACCATGTCACATGCACCATCTGTGACTTGGTTTCACGCTCACTTTTGCTTAGCATAAAATGTTTACAGAATATGTTCTCCTTCATAAACAGCACTATAAAATTGGATCCTGGAAGCACACTGATTAAACAAATTTAAACCAGTGCCAACCTTCCAGGGAAATGTCTTCATCTGCAACACTTTTAAAGTGAAGAAAGTCTATGATTCTAGACAAACAAAACCGAAGGAATGGATTTATATTTTACCATCATTTTTAAGAATGCAGTTGACCCCTTTGATTGATTGATTGATTGATTGATTGATTGATTGATTGATTGATTGATTGATTGATTGATTGATTGATTGATTGATTGATTGATTGATTGATTTGGTTTATTGCTATCTATACAAGTACACAATAGAAATTGCCTTGGCTCTTGTGCATAAAATTACATGGAAATACAATAAATAGAAACAAAACAAAAGAAGAAAAAAATGCCAGAAGAATTTTGATGAGCAAATCTTTGAACTGGTCTTCTGACTCGTGAAAGAGGAAGTTAAGGGGAAAACTGTTCCAATACCTTTTGATGTGTGGCATTTGGGTCCGGTATGAATTCAATCTTCGTGCATGGCGCCTGTGTGTGAATGTCAGCTCCCTGCTCACTGACTACCTCATTAAGCCTTTGTGTCAAACGCTGTAGACCCCCTACAGCAATGACACAAAAATACCTCCATAACCCATTCCTTAAAGGCACTGAACACATTTGGTAATTGTCAAAGACCAGTATTCTCACTTGGTGTATCCCAACATATGCATAATATAACAAGCCTGTGAAAATTTGGGCTCAACTGGTCATTGAAGTAGCAAGAAAATAACGAAAGAAAAAACACCCTTGTTCTACAAATTTGTGTGCTTTCATATAGGAATAAAAGGCTTCTTGCAAGAAGTCTTTTATTATTTTAGTGAGAAATTACCTCTTTCTCAAAAACTACGATACTTCAGAGGAAGTCGTTTCTCACAATGTTTTATACTATGAACAGCTCTCCGTTGCTCGTTACCAAGTACCTTTTTATGCTAATATATATTTTGAGTAATTACCAAACGTGTACAGTGCCTTTACCACTTCACGTCGGATGTTGCGTTTAAAAGCAAAATTTACGGACAATTTTTTTTAATGCCCGAACAATTTCGAATTTACTTAACTTTTTGTTTTTGACACCTGGACAGCTGTAACTTTTTTCTATCTGGACTTTCTATTGCATAGCCTGCACTGACGGGCACCTACTGTGACAGGCTTCATTTCACCTGTACAAAGAGCGACAACAAGTTCTGGAAAACATGCCTTGTAAAATCCCTTTTCGTTGGGGATATTGCATAACCTCCGATTCCAGACCTTTGTCCTGTTGTTGCACAAATGTGGCATACAAGATTGGACAGGCTGCCATCATTGTTCATCATTATATTCCAGCTGACCATTATCGGGTTCTCTGAATCACGTTGAGTGCCTACTCAATTTTGTCACACGACAACGTCAAATCCAGAAGCTAATTATTAGAACCTTTGTTGTCTTTCCTTCGCATAGTCAGGGTTTTATGGTGGAAACAATATTGTCTCAAGAAAATGATTTACTCAAGAAGCAACAAAAAGTTCAAAATAATTATACCGCAGGTGGGAACGGAAAATTCTTTTAAATACCGACGTGATGTGGTTAAAATATTTAACTTTATTAATAATAGTAATAAACCACAACATTTACGGACTGACTGGGTTAATTTTAAATAATTTAGGGTTAAACAAAGAAAAATTTACAATAGTACGCCAGCACATTTCCGGAGGTCGCACTTCAAGTCCTGCTCTAGTAAATTTGTCTTTGTTCAACACTAAATTATTTCAAATTTACACAGTCAGTTTCTCTTGTGGTTTATTAATTGATATTTGAAATAAAAAGTCATATCCCCTTTAGGTGATCCATCAAGATAAAAAAAAACCAACAAGCATGAACACAAAGGCCATTTGTTTCCTGAATTTTCTGTAGTTTTGTCCACACTCACCGCCAGTGGTTGGAAAGAGGAAGATTCAATTTTTCCAATGGTGATAAAAAAGAAGTATATTGTTGTTATGCAATCCTGTTAAAGGGATTGTATACGTTTGGTAATTGGAACCCACTTGTTTCAATCCTATGTAGTTGTAGATATACACCATAAAACTAACCTGTGAAAATGTCATTTCAAAAGGTGGTAGCGTTTTTGAGATATTGCAAAAAATCTGGAGCGGTTATGTCCAAGCAGGAAGAATAATCTGCGATTGGAATACACTATCTGAGTAACAGTTCTCAGATTCAAATTTTTGGGGATAAAAATTGATATCTTTTTCCATAACCGCGTTACTTCAAAGTGAAAAGTTTCTCAACGGGCATTATACTATCCAAAGCTGCTGTACTTCTTACCAAGTAAGTTTTTATTGCCATTAATTTTCAGAATAATTACTATAAAATGTGGTCAAATTTGTGGCAGATTACACTCAAAGGTGGGAATTGGAGCCAGAGTCCGCAGAAGTGAAAAAACCCGGAAACAAATCACTTTACCAACAGTAAATTGAGTGTTTAATAATTATAAAATACTTCTTTTTTTTACCTTTCAGCGACCAAACTGACCACTTCTCCGATTTGGCTCGTTGAACGAGATCAGAAGCTCCTACTGTTGAATCAGTACCTAAAATAAACAACAATAACAACAACAATAATATCACATGGTTTTAGCGCTTCATCACAACCGACAGGCTCCTGTCTCAAAGCTTTCATTACTTTTATGACAGGTATGCAGAGCTATGTTTTGAACCATATCTGTCAGACTGATACAGTATATGGATTTTGTTCCAACTTTAGAATTGTCCCTACTGTAGTTGGTACCCGCCCCATCTTGAGCGTTTACAGTTGGGATGGCCCAACTGTAGCTGGGTTCCAGAGTTAGAAAATATTAGAATCCCTTCATGTTCGTTTAACAGAAGATCATTTGCAAGGATTAGCCGACGATGAATGGCAAATTAATCACCATCCTACATCTGTGATCTCGTCCAGGCGTATCTTGGTACCCGCCCCAACTTGTGTGTTTACAGTTGGAATTGCCGAACTGTAGCTGGGTTCCAGAGTTAGAAAATATTAGAATCCCTTCATGTTCGTTTAACAGAAGATCATCTGCCAGGATCAGCCAACGATGAATGGCAAATCACCATCCTACATCTGTGATCTCGTCCAGCCGTATCTTCCAGCTCGTGAAAATCTACGCTCAGCAGCTGACAAACTCCTCCTTGTGGTGTCTGTGGAATATGCTGTGACTAATTCATGGGGACCCCGTTCTTTTCAGGTAGCTGCAGGGAAGGTCTGGAATGGTCTATACCACATTCAATCAGAGCCATCCAGACAACAGACATTTTCAACACAGCCTTGAAGACAAATCTTTTTAATGAACATTTCACCTAATTTCCATAGAGATTTTGGATTACTGTTCAATCTGCTGTTGTTTTTATGCAGCACCCCTGTTTCACCTTTTCTTGCTTTTGCACCATTGGAAGACATCCACGGAGGAAATTTATTATTGGAGCAATAGAATAAGCTCTTTTGTGGATACTGGCGCAAAAGAAGACGTCATTATTATTTACCCATACCGCATATTTTTTCACTTAATGTGCATGTGTAACAAAAACAGGGCTCGAATTTGACACTGGACCGCAGGCCCGAGGCCAGTGATTTTAGCCCCGGGCCAGTAAACTCATGACCGGACAAGTCCGGCAGTCTTGTGTTTTTCAATTGATTAATTATACCTCACTGTGTAATATCTTTAACAGAAAGAAATGCTGTTCAAATGTTGACCTTGAGTCTGGTAAATACAAGTCCGTTGAGTATCAAAATATACTTACCCACAACTTGCACAAGACAAATGAGATAAATCTTGGCTTAGTGCTTGTTCAAATGAAATTAATTTACATGTTTAACTTTGTAGAAAGTTCTTTCTCATTAAGAGTCTGGTCTTGTAAAATAAATTCTGGTCCAGTAAACATTTTGAGCTACAAGTCCTGCGGTCTTGTGGAATTTTCCCCCAAATTCGAGCCCTGAAAAATATCCCAAAATAAAGTTTCTTTCCAACAGACCCTCTTTTTTCCAGCATGTTACAGGAATTAAAAAGATTCTTTTTGTAAGGCCCTACTCCCCATACTTCTTAGATGCGATCAAGCTAAATGCATCATTTGTCAGAAATATCAGTATGGAGAAGGGCAATTCCACACTAATGGGCCAAAAGATAACTTTGTAAGATAGGCATGTGAGAGCGAGACAAAAGTAACTGCTTTGTTACAGTCTTTTCCTTTACATTTTAAATCTGTTTATGATTGTTCCTAGTAAGAAAAGAAAAAAACACCTTGGTGACCTCTAGGAATTACAAGGTCATTTGAAATGTGTTACGTATGTAACAAAGACAGACATATGGCCTGGAAAGTTAAGACAGAATTTGAAAACAATTACAAAATATTGTGTTAGTAACTTTCCTGACTCTTAAAGATTGTAAGCAATGAAACTGAGATGTTGCTGTGGGTATTAAGGCAATAAAAATGGGAAATAAGTCACGTACGAACAATGGACAGACACTTTTGTGACAAAATTCTGTCCTTGTTTGTACGTAGACATTCGTTTTTAAAACTTAAATTTCTTAAATAGCCAGGGAAGAAAATTTCTTAATTTTGGCTGGTAACTATCCCTAAGGGTCTGTAGAATTGGTATCTGGACAACATTGGGCAATACATTTATTTTAGTATAACTTCTATCAAATGATAACCAAAATGTCTGTCCTTGTTACGTACGTATAAATCTTGAAGACTTATCCTTCCAGTTTCTTAAATACTCGGTCATTTACCTTCTTTTTTTGTTAACCACAATCCTAATGTGCTTCTGAATGTACACAGACAAAAATACATGACAACGTAGTTCATTTTGTTACTACTATCCAACATTCCCCTCCCGTGTCACACTTTTGTGCCCATTAGTGTGGAATTGCCCAGAAACAAGCCATAACAGGCCAACAGGGGTGAAATTGTCAAAAATATTGTTTTGTAAATTTAAATGCCAAAATATATCTTGTTTTATATTGGCAACTTCCTTCCTGATAAATAACATCAAAAAGGGGTTACAATTAGCATTGAAAGAAAATGTGCCGATGTAGTTTCAATAAACAACTCAACTTTTCTCAGTTTTATTCTCTCGCATCTCTTGGAGTTTCTACTTTCACAACTTTTGAACCAAAGGTGGTTACCAACAGGGGGGTTTTAACAGTATTAAAGCATAGATTATGCTCTATTCAAATGTCTTTAAAAAAAAAAAAAACTATTTGCTTGATCGCATCACATAAAAAATATTGTACTCACTTGCTGGTCCAAGTAGACCCCCTAGGATGACTGAGCTGTACTTTCTTTCAAAATTAAACAGTGGAGGGAAACAGGAGCGGACACTTAACTCTGTCAATTTCCCAGCAAAGATTCCTCGACAAAATGGGTCCAACAGATTCTCCGTAATCTGAGAAAATAAATTGTTGGATTTAATCACCCAGGGCATGATTTCAACATAAACTTATTGCTGAAAAGATCGGACACATGATAATCAGCAGGGGAACCAACCTTAAAAAAATAATAAAACAATTTCATTGAAGTATTTTCATATTTTCAACTTTTCAATCCAAAAAGGCATCAGGGATTTTCAGAAAAGATAGTACAAGGACAAATTGTTAATGGAAAGATTGTGAGTGGAAAATTTGAAAATGGAAAGATTGTAAATGAAAGATTGTAAATCGACAAATTGAAAATGGAAAAGATTGGAAATGGAACAATGGTAAATGCAAAGATTGTAAATGAAAATATGGAAAATGGAAAAGATTTGAAATGGTAAGATTGTAAACGGAAAAATGGAAAAATGGAAAGATTGTAAATGGAAAAGACTGGAAATGGAAAGATTGTAAATGGAAAAAATAATGGTAAATGAAAAGATTGTAAATGGAAAAATGGTAAATGGAAAGATTGTAAATGGAAAAATGGTAAATGGAAAGACTGTAATGAAAAAATAGTATTTAAATCATAAACTACGAGCCATACCCCTTTTCCAAATCGTCGCATGCCAAACTCATACATAGTCTCATCCTCGGCCTTTGACCTTCTGACAAGCAGCTCTCTGGCAAGGTCAAAGGCCAATGGCCTGGAGAAAGGCTCCTGTCTCCTAAGCAGTGTCCCAAGGCTTGAGGGGAATTGATGAAGTTTACCACGTGTGTAGACGAAGCGTCGCTGAGCGGCAGGATGGGAATGGAGAACAGATACAACCTCATCTGTAAGTCCCAGCGTTGATGCCTGTGTTTTAGATCAGTTTCAAGTTAAAATATCGTGAATTTAACCCCATGCCTCTGCATTCACCAAACTCCCAGGGGTGTTTTTGAAGCACACTCTTGCCCAGTGAAAGTTGTATGGAAAGCCTACTGGAGAAGACATATTTTTTTAGGTTAAATAATGCCCCCTCAAAAACACTTAATAATAATAATAACACCGAAGTGCTGAATAGCGCAGGTATTTACCAATAAGGTAATCAAGAAGCTTGAACAAAGAGAAACATTTAAGACATGGTTTTGAGATTTTCAAATTATGAGAACGATTTATGTAGCACCTCATTAACGGTTTACAAGGTGCTGCGGTGCATTCAGCAGCCGCTGCCAGAAACACTATCAGGGCAAACCCCTTCTTTTAGCGATAAGTGTAACTGGATTCTTTTACGAACATTACACAACACACAGGACCTACGGTTTTAGGTCCAATCCCAAAGAAAGCAATAATAGTTAAGTGTCTTGCTTGAAAAGGACACAAGTGTCAAGACTGGGACTTAAACCCACACTCTGCTGATAAAAACACCAGAGCTTGAGTCCAGTGCTCGTCATTCACCGCTCCGCCACAACACACCACTTAATCTTACATTCTTAAAAATAATCTTTAAATATTTTAATTCACAAACATAATAAATAAACCCAAAAAAAGTGTGATTCTCTGTTCTTGAAAGGACAAGGCAGTATTTCATTGATAAAGGGTACCTCTATGGGTGAATATGCACCAAGGCCCTTGACCAGGGGCATGAAGGCAAATTGTCCTCGCTGCCTCTATAAAAAAGTATCAGTTTATTTTAAATAAATAGCAGAGACAAAACTTTTAAAATCGGATCAAAATAATAACAACAACGAATTCGGCCTTACCAGATTTAATGAGTTTTTCCCCACGATCCCCACTGGCCTCATGCTTCTGGGGCCTGCTTCATGAATACTGCCCTCGTCGGTTTGTGTTGTGTGCAACCAGCCGCCGAGATGAGATGAAGCTTCGAGTAACACAATCTATAATTCAGATAAGTTTAGTCACATTAACCAGCTTCAAGTCGGTGTTCTGAAAGATTTTGCAGAACTTTTTGGAGACTCTTCTTTAGTAGTCATCTTCCTACGAAAATATCACCGCCACAATGAACCCTTGACTTGACAACTTTTTCTTTGTTCAACCCAAAATTATCTAAAATTACCCAATCAGTTTTCCTTGTGGTTTATTACTATTATAAGGTCAAATATTTTAACCACTTCACGTTGGTATCTTTAACAATTTTCTGTGCCCACCCACGGTATTTTTTTTCAGTACTTTTTGGAGCTTCTGGAGTAGGCCTAATTGTTTTCCTTTGAGAATATTGTTACCGCCCACAATGAAACCCTGACTTGACAAAGGAAAGACAACAAAGGTTCTTATTTTGATGTTGTAGTGTGAGAAAAATTGAGGAGGCACTCACTGTGATTCGCAGAACCTCGGCCGTGAGCCGAATACCAATTGGTGGCATCCTGTCCATTCTTGGAAGTTGTATTGTATGCCACATTTGTCAACAAACAACTGGACTGAAAGTGGGGGTTACACAATAACCCCTGGAAAAGGGATATTATGAGGCATGTTTTCCAGTACCTGGTGTTCCTCTTTAAACAGGTAAAGCAAACGCTACACAATTGAAAGTCCTGGTGAATATTTCAGTCAGAGGGAGCTCTGAAAGTGGTTCCAGTGGTAAAATAAAACGTCCACCGTAGGCAAGTCCAGAAAAGAATTGGCCTCTATACACGTCATTCGACGTAAAGTGGTTTTAAAATCAGATGATGTCTACAATTACAAAGTACAGACTTTTTCTCTTGCGACTGCAAGACCAAAATGATATTGAGGAGCTTATTTTGTTACATGGTTCAACTTCAAAATTACATCAAGGCTACTTGTGTATTCAACCTCCACTATTTCTCTGTCAAAAATCTTAAGTTTTGTTAGTCTGTTTGTTTGGTATTAACACCACACCAATTTTTAAAGCAGACAATGAAAAAAGTACCATTCCAATGCCAGTTTTAGACAGGGAGGAAAACCCCAAATAGGGAAAACCTACACAGTCAGCTGAGGTAGGGATAGCCCCACTCTTGTGATGGCCAATTCGCCTTGACCACAAGAGTGGAGTATAAGCAGCCAAGGTGGGACTGAAAACCCAATCCACATGCAAGGCTCCAGTTCGGGAATCAACTGGGCCTGGGGTCCACACAGACAGAGGTGAAAAGGCAGGGAAGAAATCACTTAGCCAACCACTAGCTCCTGAAAGACTTGGTCGGACTCAAAAACACAAAACATATTATTCGAGATCCTCTTTTCCTCAGTCTGGGGGAATCCTTGCTGCAAATAGTGCATGATTGGAATGGATGGAAGTTAATTACCTTCTTTTTACTGCTTGGTTTTTCTGGAGTGGATTCTTTATGGTTTCCGGTATCAGCAGCAGCCAGCAAACGTTGCAGGTAGAATACGCCTGACAAACCACTTACTCCCCCTCCTAGCACCAGAAAGTCAACTTTTCCACCTCGAAGTGCCATTATTTTCGAATTCTACAGTACAACGACGACAACTGGGTGAGGATATTAATTTGTAAACATTGTCATTACTTCCGTGCATTCTCTCCACCACACAGACATTATATACAATATACCTCGAGCAGTGTGTCATCAGCGTTCGTGGATGATAGCGCCCTCTCGTTCGAAATCTTTTGACAAAATTCAACAAGAGAAGCTCGTTCACTACTAAGACTACGTGGGGAAAAGCAAGTAGGCTACTGCAGCCCCCTTGATGAAAGTAGGCCTACGGGGGGGGGTGCACATGATTGGTAAGTTTCGATATGCATTGATTAGTTTTAATCTAAAACTCTTTACGTCAGTTTGAGGCCTCCTCAATAAACCACTCCCCTTGCTGATTTTGATTGCGGTAAAGTAGGCCTGCTAATGAACACGCTGGAATTCCAGACTAAATTTATTTAGGCGTTCAATTTCTCTTTTTTTGATGTAGGCCTATCGTAATTTGTTGTTTGTTATAATGACAGTGTTATACAGCAGTACTGTTATATAGACGGATGGGAATTCTCTACTCTTCCAAACCCAATGTTTTGTTTTCCTTTCTCCGCTACATTCTATGGTTGACGTCTAATTTGATTTGCCCCTCCCCGAACTCCATCTGTTTTGCTTCGCCCCTCAATTGCCTGCACCCGCGTGCCGTGTTTAGGCTATAAATTATACAAACTTCAAAGTAATTAATTGTGTTTCAAAAAGACCGGGAAACTTGCTGTGTTTAGGCCTACAACTTCGATCGTCTCTGCACTCTAGCATAATAATAATTTATTTATATGAACAATTATTCTTCTCATTTACAACAGGTTGTCTGACAGTGTAAGAGCCAGCCCCTTCTTTTTTTCTCTGGAGGAGGCCATGCCAGGGCCGAGGTAAAATCATTATTGCACGTAAGTTATTATTAATAGTTTTAACAATTTGCGAATTCTACCTGAAGTATCGGTCTATATAGGAAAACAATTAACGGAATGGGAGCCACAACTCTAGTTTACCAAGTTCTTAGTTTACGTTGGATAGGGTTTTAAAAACAATGGATTATAGGCCAACATGCAGTAAGCTTTTTTTCTGACAGTCGTTTATAATTCTGGATCGCTTGTTGTGTTACTAAATCTCTAGTTTTTTGGTTTTTTGGGTGTTTTTTTTGGGGGGGGGGGTTTGGGGGGCGCTAATGGGCTTTCGTAGCGGAAACAGCAAACATACCAACATAATTTATTGTAGACTTCTGTGCGTTCTTGTCCGTCCCACACCAAGGCAAATCTTCATGGATGTTCAAATAAATTTACTGGGTTAAAGGGCTATACGTTTGGTAATGACTCTGAAAGTTAATGGCAATAAAAACTTACTTGGTAAGAAGTACAGCAGCTTTGGATAGTATGATGCATTTTTAGAAACTTTTCACTTCGAAGTAGGCCTACTGTGGTTATGGAAAAAATCTATCACTTTTTATCCCCCCAAATTCGAATCTGAGATTCCAATAGCAGATTTTATACAGGTGTGTGTGGACATAACCGCTCCAGATTTTCGGCAATAATTATCTCAAAAACGCTAACACCTTTTGAAATGAACTTTTCAAAGGTTAGTTTCATGGTATATCTACAAATATAAGATTTAAACAAACACAGGGTTCCATAAGACACTGCTTAAAAAAGGTGACGTGTTTCTTAAGTTTTCATTTCGCTTGTAAACTGCAGTTGGTTGTCCCCATGATTGCCTGTAAAAATTTGGTCCTATGAACATTGCTACATCATGCAAAACAAACCCATGTTGTTATTAGCAACAAGAGTTTTATTTGTCTTCACTGTCAATGATAATTCTTGATCCATTGGAGCACCTAAAAATTCAGTTGAAAGGGGGGGTGTCCTTTGCTTTTATTATGAAATTCAATGGGGGACTTTTGGGACGCTAGGTGGCAGCAGACTTACCAGGTAAATCCATTGTTCTTGGTAAAAACAATGGAAATTTACCTGGTAAGTCTGCTGTAAGTTTGAATTTCAAGGAAAGCGGGTAATGTTCATGCTTTTTAGTACGAAAATGGTTCCCAAATTATACCTAGTGCACTGTCAAACAAGCAAGGTTTCCTTTTTCAGTTTAAATTTCCCACATTCTGCATTTTTTGTGACAATTTTTTTAATGTCTTACTCTCAACTTGTTGCGACTGACCACGGGGCTACGATTGACCAAAACAGATGCTTTTTCTATACAGTATCATATTATTGTCCACGTATAAATGACTCTTGTAGTGGTGCAGTTATACTTGTTATTGGCCGCCTCAAAGTTAAGTGTCAAGTGTCATCAACATTAATTTGTCAATGTACCTACATACGATATTGGTCTCCATTATGAACTTTGTCACCAATTTTAGGTGATATGAAACGGGTTCGCAACGTATGTAGGAGGAAAAAGTTGTGCGCCCATCCATTTAATTGCTGATTGCTCGTTGAGGGGGGATGATGGGCTAGGTGCTTACCCATGATCCCCCATAACAACCAGGAGGAAATTGCCCAGAGGTAGTCTTGGTCCTAAGATGCGTACACAACCAGTCGTCGGTGGGGGAAATAACTCAAGTCACAGCGCCCTCTATAGTGTTTTCATTACCACATAATCCGTCGAACGTTGGTACGTGAAAACACCAAGTTCTTGAAAGCAAGACTACCCCGAGAGCTGCATGCACTCGATCCACTTGTCTGATAAAATTGTAATTGATTTTTCCAAACTTGTTATTTCATATAATATGTTTATTCTATTCCTGGCAAAATATATCGACGGACCTTTACAAGCATGGCTTGCCTGCCGTCTCTCCCCTATTTTTTTTGTACAAATATTTCCTTCAAATTATTTTGTTTACTAATTATTTGCTTATTTTTTACCATGACGGCGGCATCGACGGGAGGCTAGGTCCAATAGTTCCAGATGGTTCCAGCCGCTTTTGTCGTTACGCAATGACCTGCTGCAGCTCAACCATAATTTTAGCTGGTGTTCGGCCGCATGATGCTATGCACAACAACAAGGCAACGTGTTCATGCAGTAATCAATGGCAGTGAACTGGTGGTATGATAGAAGTGAATCCGATAATGCATGGCATGCACAAAGGGCAAAAAAGTGACTAATAACTGGACGTGTCCAACTACATTTTTTATTTTTGTTATAACGTACTGATGGAGATGATACTGGTAATTTGCATCTCCGCTATCGGATTTTTTGCGTTATGAATACAACAGAACTTAAAGGGACACGTTGCCTTGGATCGGGCGAGTTGGTCTATAAAAAGCATTTGTAATCGTTTGTTATAAAATTCATACAGTTAGAAAGATGTTTTAAAAGAAGAATACAATGATCCACACAAATATGTCTCGAAATTGTGTGGTTTTCCTTTTACATCGTGAACAAACACGGTCAGCCATTTTGTGCAGTCAACATTTTGACTCCACAAAATGGCCGACCATGTTTGTTCGCAAAGTAAAAGGAAAACCACGCAATTTCGAGGCATATTTGTGTGGATCATTGTATTCTACTTTTATAAATTCTTTCTAACCATATGCATTTTATAACAAACGGTTTCAAACGCTTTTTTTTTAGACCAACTCGTCCGATCCAAGGCAACGTGTCCCTTTAAACAAATGATTTGCAAGCTAGAGGTTTCTTGAAAACTAAGGATGTAGGCCTATTCTAAACGATCTTTGAAGTTATAGAGAGCTATATTAAAAAATTAAACAATAATGATGGCTGCATCCACTAAACTGGGTAACTCGGGTGACGTTGAAAATAGGCTTTCGAGTCACAGTGGTAGGTTCACTGTTATTTATTCTGCCTGGCCATCTAAGAATGATTTTGTCTTGTTGTCTGATTTCAATAGGGGTTTTCTGTGGTGGGTTTTTTGCTTTGATCTGTTACTGTTTTGTTGCCATTATGTTCATCTACCAACTTCTGGTCAACAATAATGTTAACCATTTTTATTAAATTTTAATGTACACTTAGTTTGTTGTGTCATTGTATATTTGTTGAATGTTTTGACCGAATTGATACCAATAATAGTATTAAAAATTTAAGTTTTATTTATTTATTTAGTAATTATAAACCACAGTATTAATAAACCATAATAATAATTTTGTGTCTGTTTTAAAAGAGCTTGTTTGTGATTGATGATTTATGGCTATTATATTCAAGAGACCCTCCCATTGAAAGTCACCATGGGCATGACAGTTACAGCGTATATGATGTCATGATATCAGGACTCTCAGTGCAAGGGGTTTACGTCACAAACAGGTCTGACATTTTGGGTTTAATTTGCTTGTAAAGATAGATATGGTGTCAATTTAACTGAGAGCGTGTCTCCTCAAATGTGAATGGCACGGTTACACCCCTATGTTCCGACACCCCTATGTTCCGACAACCCTGAGGGGGCCTGTTCCTAACCCTGACCCTAACCCTAACCCTATGTAAATCATGAGGGGGTTGTCGGAACATAGGGGTGTCGGAATATAGGGGTGTCGGAATATAGAGCAGTCACCGAATGGCACAGTAACACACTGGGAATTTGACTCCCAAAATGGTTTAGGCAAAATTTGTTGTGTGAGGATGCACTTTAGGTAAATGGGAGCTTTTTTGCTAGGTGGCAGCAGACTTACCAGGTAAATCCACTGTTCTCGGCAATGTGCGCATGCTCAACTACGTAAACAATGGACATTTACCTGGTAAAGTCTGCTGCCACCTAGCTTTCCAAAGTTTCCCATTGGATCACTGCAATGATCTCCAGTATAAAGTTTGTCAAAGCCTAGTCCATCATGCGAAAGTAAAATAATGCAAAGCCATTTTTGGTAACGCAAACCATCAGTGCGTGATGTTTTCCAATATTGTGATGCAGAAAATTCACTTCGCTTTCGCAATTCGAATGAAGTATAAACCGCTAAATTAATGGAGATCAACGAGTCAATTTGGCATTACATCGGTGTTTATCCCCGCCAGCTGCCCGCAACCAAAGGAAAACGCACAGCTTTGAATGCGCAGCACACAGAATGGGCCAATCAACAACCTCCATTTGACATCTATGTCAATAGGTCATAGGTCTCATACCTGAAACATGTGTGGATTGTGGGCACGGTGAAAATCTGACAACACTTTTTTGCGTAGCCGGCAGTCCATACAAAGTTAGGAATGCATTATGGGGTGGGGCTCCTGGACGGACGTGTTCTACACATGCGTAGTAAAAATATCAAAATCGTGGCAGTCATCGTGAAGATTGTTCAACGAGGAACACCGACGAAAAGTTTCGAGAAGTTTTCCACATTTGAGGTAAAGATAAATTAACAGTTTTGGCAAAATGAGCTGGGATTCGTACATCGATAACCTAATAGCCCAATCAAAAGATGCTAGTAGCACATGTCATGCTGACAAAGCTGCAATCATCGGGTTGGACGGATCTAAATGGACAACGGACGGCCACGCTAATGCGTTTAAACTCACTTCAACAGAGGCACTCAATATAGGCAGGGCGTTCAAATCTTCTGATTTTACGCCTTTCATGAGTAGCGGCGTGTTTGCAGAGGGTGTTAAATACCAGTTTCTTCGAGAAGAAGACGGAAAAGTTGTTCTTGCTAAGAAGAAGGGAAATGGCGCAATCACGGCTCAAAAGTCAAAGACAGCAGTGGTTATTGCTCATTGTCAGGAGGGCGGCCAGCAAGGAAATTGCAATAAGGGAGTTGCTGTCATTGCGGAATACCTCGAATCCATGAATATGTAACACAAAATCCCCTAATATTATTATTATTTTTTTGTAACCAGTAACTTTCCATGGTTTTACGCATCCTTTAGTCTGCACACCTATAATGAAACTAGCCTAACGTCAGTAGGAACATAGTGATTTGTTTTAAATATTCTCAATAAAACCCTTTTCTATGGCTATGCCAGGACTCTGGACTATGTCAACATGTGAACATCACCAAAGCTAACTTAATGTAACAATATGTAACGCAACTGGGGTGGAGTTTTTCCCCACATCTTGGATTTGACTGAAAGTAAATCACTCCTGCCTTGGAACACTGACTGCTTTCTCTGGATGGATCACCAAGCCAATCCAATGACACCAGACAGACGATCACTTTTCCTGAGTTCAACCATACAGACGCATATCGCAAACCCCCCCCCCCCCAAAAAAAAAAAAAAGAATGAAAGAAAGAACACTGTCTTCCGATGATGGTCACATTACCCAGTTTGTTGATGACCAGTTTTCCTGCTCTCTGGACATGAATTTTGAGTTAGTAAGAAGTAGCCCCTTTTCGTTGTCCAACATCGCCGGGATTGTTGAAGCACTCTCTACAACTTCTTAAATCAGATCCAGAACTTGAACTTATTTTTTTCTTTTTTGTAAGGTTCTTCAATTTTTGACTTCTTACAAAGTAATTTGCACTCTTCAGGAATCGTCAGTTGCTGAAGGGATATCACACAAATAAACGAGTCGAAATGCTCCATTATACAGAAAACTTTAGCATCAAGCCTAAAGCCAAGAATCCACAAAACAACTCCTCTTCATCGAACAGTGCCCTATTCACAAACAGCAAGGAATAGGCAATTTTTGGAACTCTGTGATCATCAGTTGAATGGACAAGCTACGTTCATCATTTCCGTGACAATCCCACGCTGTTTTTATGTACACAAAATTCTTGATTGACCTCTCACGTTTTGTGTGTCTTAAAATCAGGAATCTTTACTGACACAACTATCTGCCAGCATCAGTCGTCTCCATTTTGTTTGTCCAATATAGTTTCAACAACATATTTAGTATTTTCCTAAGCCACAGATTCATGAAGGAATCTCTCGGTTGCAGACATGGAACATCCAATCCTGGGAGTCTGTAGTCCAAGATCCTCCATTTTGTCTAAATTCTTTTGGAACCAGGAAGTGTGTGCATTTAATCAGCATGACTGGAAGGCAGATGGATTCATGCTGTGTATGATATACCCAAGGCTGGCCGCCATGCTGTTGCAATGCTCTGGTGCACCAGCTAAAAGATCACATTTCATAAGGAGTGAGCAGGCATGGTTCTCATCTCACACACCACGGGCCAAACCAGTTAGTCATCCACCACTCTACCTTCAGCATGTAGTGCCTGGCATGATGCATGGGACATTTTTGTGGTCTTTCTTTGTCCCATAGTGAAACAGATCAACTCTAAACCATTACAAATGGGACCAAATCTAAACAAACTCCGGCAACATTGGGGTATTCAAAAGCTTTGGCTGTATTTTGAATTTTTCTAATATTGTAAGTTTTTTTAAGATTATAAATTTGGAGAATTCAAAATGCAGAGCAGAGGTTTTGAAAGCACCAGTAATATTGCCAACTTTTCCAATATGTTTAGAGCATGCTTGCACCAAGGACAGCCGATCATCCATGAGTACCAGTGAAGAACAGGAACCAGTGAAGAATGTGAACATTAAGGATAGGGACTGAATACAAACACAGCCGTACTAAAATAACAAAACAAAAACAAACAAAAATCTGCATGAAAATCAAGTTGTACACTAAGCTATAGCTACGTGTATGAATAAATCTTATCTGGTTATTATAGACTCCTTGCATATGGCGTTAAAAGCCCAAACAGCGCCCTCACTGAGGTCAAAGGAAGACCTATCGTTGGCTGGGAGTTGTGCGCGTTTCCATTGTTTGGCCTCAGCGATGGCGGCCAATGCAAGGGGTCTTATTGAGGCAAATTTTTGAATGTTTCTTTGTAAAATATTCTGTACATCAGTGGCATAGTGTCGGCATGCTGAAATTGCTGCTCACAAAGTAGGGAATTGAGCTTTTAAAATGTCATTTAAAGGTATTATACAGGATTGGTAAGGATACAAAAACACCATTGTTTAATTTTAGTCTGCGAGCTTACTGATAATGAACCATTTTTTCTGACTCATTTACCTCTGAAACCAAGTCATTTTTGAGAAAACTGTAAAAACCTTTAAAAACAACTGCAACAATTATGGACAATGTGTTTTAATACATGCTGAAAATTGTGTATGTTTTTTTCTTATTTTCTCCTGACTCGCACAAAAGTTGCACAGGGTTGTTATTTCATGTACATTATTGATCACACAAACCATGAACACTGTCTGCTACTATTTTGTCAGCTCTACCAATCCTGTATAATTCCTTTTAAAAAGTGTACTGTGAAACCAAGGAGGAAGTTAAAACAAAATGCTAAATATCGCATGTAATGCTTGTTGTTCCACACACCTGATTCTGAAAAGGAAACAGGTGGCATACATGAGACCAAGATAATAGTGTCCTGTATGGACCATACGTCCTGTATCCTGTTAGCTTAGCTTCAAATTCACTAAATGATAATGCTAAGCATGGGTTCGATTTCACAAAGAGCTAAGATTGATCTTAAGCACAAAAGGGTGATGTCGCAATACAAGCACTAAAGTAATACTGACAACTCCTCTTTCAGATGATTCTTAGTGCTTTGTGGAACCGCACCCTGGCCACTCAAATCTGACAAGCACAGAAAATTCACTCTTAGCGTGTACATGTAGTGGCAACAAAAATTTCACCAACAAAGTTACTGTTCTTCTGACTGTTCGATCAACATTTTAATGACACCTTAGTAACTCGTCTTTGATTGGATATCATCTTAAGGCTCTAAATTCACTCTTCTACAACCAATCAAAAACAATCAAAATGCGAAATGCAAATAATAAAAGAACTAAATTCAGAAATAAGATAACTGTGTTGCTTGACAACTTCAATCTGGCTGAACTGTGATCCCTGTTTATTAAAAATAGTAGTAATAATAATCATGTTGTAAAACTTTAAACAAAAAAAGCTTGTGTGTACTTCTACTATGTATAAACAGATCATGGTCTAGTTGAAATCAATTGATTAATTGTCAATTGTCATTTCAAAAGTGTTATTAACAAACTATTAAAACTAGTCTAAAGATAGCATTCAGCCAGACATTGCTAATGCCTTTGTTCTCAATTTCTAGTAAATCTTTGTTTCCCGATTGAATTTGATAATGAAGTTGAATAAACAAAGGTGTAATAAATACATCGGCCAAAAGTACTGTGAAATATTTGAAAAAACGCAAATCAAGCAGATTTGTGCTGTGGACTTTGAACAAGAAATGCAAGAATTGCTGGTCAAAGCAGACACATGTACATGTACACTGTACATGTATGGTGTATGTATGCTGGCTACCAAAATGATTTATGCAGAATAGTGCCAAGTGACACTTCAGAATGTCTGAAAGGCCTGTGGCAAATGTCACCTTGGCAGGGATTTTATTATGCTAAGCTAACTGGTTTAAATGTAGCATTGGTGATCATTATAACTTAGTATTTTTTGATTTCATATAATCTTTTGGTGACGTAAAGATATGGGAGTTGCTCGAGCATTTCCACAAATAACCGATGGAACAATTTTGGCAGCTGCATAATGTAATGAACAATTTATGTTAATAGAAAAGCCATTGGCCGTGTAGAACAGTCAGTGTATAAAACTGACAAACAACAATTTGTGCTTGTTTGCTGACTGTATTTCAAAGACCTTCAGTAGGGCCCAATTTCATAGAGCTGTCAAAGACACAAATTTAAAGGCAAATCAAATTGTACCAGATTTAAATGTAGAGGTACCTCTCCAATGAACATTGGAGTTTGCTTTTATCGTTGAATCTGTACTGCTTTACAGCTCTTTAAATTTGGATCCAGGTGAATGTTTAACAAATAATATATATATGCAATTTATGGGTTTACTGGATCGTGTTTGCCCTAAATAATCTCGTAGTGTACATGTATGTGTGTTTAAATACTACATTGTGTGTGTGTGCATAGAATGGGTTTCACATGAACTGGTTCCTGCTGGTGCACACCGTGTGCATTCATGCATAGCAGTTGTGATGGTGGTACCAAACAACACACTGAACAGAGATATGCCTGCAATTCTACAACGCCTTTGGCTGGCTGGCAGCAGTGCTGCCTGGCCAGTGAGCTTGGCCAATGTGGTGTACTCTCTGTCCTCCCTTGAGGGTTTTGAGGGAGTGTTTTGAGCACAACCATACTACAAATAAGGAGAACTAAAGCAGCTTCCATTATTTATCAACATTTTCCCCCACAAGTCTTATTGAATTATCAATTAAACATGTATTATCTCTTTGCTTGGAAGTTCTTTTTTTCCTTTTTCTTTTTTTTTGCTGATTCATGGCTAGCACAACCAAGCCTTGAACTTAGTTTTCAAAAGGGCATGACAATTTTCACTTCTATGAGGAAATGTAAATTTTGATTGGAATCTTACAAAGAGCACTGTGGCGAAACGTACCTAAAGCAAATGAACTGGAGGCATGAAGTACATTTCCATTCACTAAGCCAGGAATGCATTTATGTGTGGTTCACTGAACAAACCAAACCAGTAAATCAATGTTCTAAAATTCACCCCTTTTCCAAAAATCATGGCAAAAATTAATGCATATTATGATCCAACTTGGGTTTAATGCTCAAATTTAAAATAATAATAATATCTTGAGAAAATGTGAAAATTCTTGGCAAATAAGAGAGAACATGTTTAAACTATTATGGTTAAAAAAAAAAATATTTGGGAGTTGCTTGGTCCATTTTAAATTTGATTAAGTTTTGTTAGGATGAACTTGTACTACTACTACTACTAACTACTAAATACTACACGTCTTGGTATTAAAATCGCTTGTATTAATCAACATGGTATTAAAGTAATTGTAACTTTGCTTGCGCAAAGAAGAACTAAATTTAAAAAGAAAAAGTCTTCTAACCTTAAACCAAATAGTAAATATTCTTTGTAGTGAAGAATCCCTAAAGTAAAATAAGTAATGCTTACTGTAAACACATAATCACGACGGATTTTGTATAATAATAAGTAAAGCTTTGGGGTAGCAAAAAAGGATAATCGAAGGACTGGTACAAGTTTATATGGGGAAGAGCTTAAACAGAAAAAACTAAACTTCTTTAAGAATTCTTTTGGTTTTGTTTTCAAATGTAGCGCAAGGGTTTTGTAGGACCCTCACCAATCAAGCAGTTTTGAGATTTTTATTGCCTGTAGTTGATCTTGTTTGCTGTGTGGTTGGCCTAATTAGAGGAAGGGTGACAAAACAAATTATATGGTTCTGTAAAGTTTTGATAATTCCACATCTGGACAGTGTTGAAGATATTTCCACCAGGAATTGCCTAACCTGGATGACTTTCTGGTAGGAAATGAGATGAGAAAGCAGACTGGACGTGTCAAAAGTCTGTCGGAGCGAGAACAAAAACTGCACAGGAACTTTTCATCTTGTTCACTTTCAGAGTCTTATTACTTTGTCAACCTTCCTCTAGTTATGCATTGACCTGAATACTATGGGTAGCAAAAATTATTATGTATAATTGTTTTTTTCCATTTTCAATCCTTGTAGTATCATTAAACAGATCCTGCATAAATAAACATGAGTGCATGCTTGCATTTTCTGACACTGACTGTTATCTTATAAGTTATATGTAGGCCTTAAAACCATTAGGAGTCAACCCCGTTTCCAGGGGTGATGAATCTCGCCGTGCCATTTTTAAGGTATTTGTTAATTAAAATGTTCCAGTATAGGCTATAGGACATTTCAATTAAGCCTGTTGCTGATCTACTCTGCGCGTGGGCTCAAGTAGTATGTAGTCTGCAAAAGAGGCTAGTTCACTCCCATTCTTGTTACATGTTTAACTATAATGCAGTTTAGGGTGACCTAAGAACATCTTTTTAGAATTGCGTTAAAATACTTGCATGTTGACATGCGTGTAGTAAGTGCCATACAAGCGGTAGAAAGTTTTTAACAAGCGTGTGGCGTAAAGCAGTCACTCTTAGGAGCCAATCAGCGTTGTTTTGTGGGTACACCAGGGGTTAGTGACAAGAGGTTTCAATATGGTGGCTGCCCATGGTGATGTGGCTGATAAAGAGTGAATTCTGCTGTTTGGGTGGAATGGCCACTGAATGGCGATGGCCACTTTAATATCCAGTCCAGTGTCAGGCCGTATCTGAATTGGCGGCTACAGCTACGGCTATGACTTTTACCCAGGGTGTTGCTAAGGACGTCCTATACTTCAATGCATGATAAAGTGGAAAATTGGCATAGCCAGAACCGTAGCTGTAGCTGCCAATTCAGACACTGCCTAATGGGGTTTGCCCTTAACTTTTTCAGCGACTAGCCAGCAGGACCAGTTAGGTTGTCATTTCGCTGGTCTGTCAGCTTTTAAACTGGAGTTTCTTTTCAACATACACTAGCATGGGACGATGTGATTTGTAAGCAATATGAAAAATCAGTGGTTTACGTGTAGCAGTGGCAACCAATCAACTAGCCAGCCGGACTAGTTGGACAGAATTCTGACTGGTCCTTGGCTGTTTGAACTGGCATTTGACCAGCCTGGGGATTGCTGCCTAAGGTTTGGGCCCACATCAAGTGACTCCAGCGTTGGCCATTGGCTGTAGCAGCATTGTTAAACAATAAATAGGCCTTTTCAGCGATCCCGCCATAGCCACTGCCAAATTCGTCAATTCGGACATGACCTAATATTCCCGTTCTTTTTTTTTTGAGGGGGGGGGGGGAGGGTAGGTTTGAAGTTTGAACACCCTTGCTTGATCAACCAATGATCATATAGGGTCAAAAGCAATATTTTGCATGCCACATGGAAAGGTGCATCTAGTACTCATTGTAATTGCATTTTGATGAATGACATTTAAAATGAAGATTAATACAGACAGTTTTTAAAGCGCTAAATCACTTTATATTTTCAAAAGCTTTGGCAAATAATGTCATTAATTTGTTTTGTTTTGCCCCCCCGACTGATGTGTGATCTCTGTTTTATTAACATATACCTTTGTGGGTCAAATTGTCTAATTTTTCATCATGTTTTTTACAATTTCACAGAATTGGCATACACACATCCAAGAATGTCATATATTTGTCCTTGACATTCATGCAGAACCTTAAAAAAACCCAACCTGTTTCAGTCCTTCAAAGGAGTCCAGCATAATGTAGCGCCTTATGAAAGCTTAAAAATACCTATTTTAGCACACATGGTCAGAATCTTGTCAGGAATTCTCTGGGAGGGCAAGGCCATTTTCATTTTGCATAGGGTACTTTCTGGGAAACTTTGTGATGGGGCACTAATTTAGGCCAAGACCAGGGCAACCGAGGGCATGCCATGGCCTCCAAGGCCTCTGTGAAATTCCAGGCCTGAAGAATACTCAATCAATAAACATTTATTCCATGTTGGCCATTCAGTGCTGGATATGGGGCATGGTGACCCCCCCCCCCCCCCCCCGCGGCCATCTTGTTTTTTTCTCTATTCAACCCAATGTAACCAAACTGAGGCTGGAACTATCTTTACCTTCCAGTTTTAGTCTGATTCCTTTTATATGATGTGAGAATTTATGGAACTGTCACTGTCAACTGTCACTGTTGTATGCATGGCAAGCCCTACCAGGGCCCAATTTCATAAAGCATGGAAGCACAAAAACTTGCTAAGCACAGAAAAACTCTTGCGTTACCAGCCAAAATACCATACAGCTACCATTGCTGTGACTGGTACCCCACTCATTTCTCGCTTAGCAGAGAAATTTGCTGAGCAGCATTTTCTGCTAAACAGCTTTATGATATTGGGCCCTGGTACATGTACTTGCTCTGTGGTACAAATGACCACAGCATGAAGGTCTATAGAGTGGTAGGTCACTTGAAGCTCCTTGTACCTGCTCTGTCCACCCATAGCTTCCCCCTCCCCTACCCCTTCCCTCCTCATCTACTCTGTCCATCACCTTCCCCTTCCCCCTCCAATCCTATGTGTTTTTGTTCCTTTACTCTGATATTGAAATATTGATTGTTATACCACACAACTACCTGGGTATTGAAGGGTGGAGCAATGGTGTCAGATTTCATGGGAATTGACCCAAGGAGAACCAGTGTAGCAGAGTTTTGACTGCCTGCATGTATGATTTGTACACAGCTCAACGTCAGAAAAAAACACCTTATATTTTATGGGGATTGCACTCTTTTTATTAACTTTTGATATGAAGAAAGTGGGCGCAGCTCAAAACTTGTTCAGCTGTGCTACTTTTATAACACTTGATTTTAGTTGGAAATTATGACACAAAATGTAAAATTTGCCATTATGACCAGTGTAGTATCTTGCCTGCCAGAAAGCACTGGAATGTGCAAGGTCACTCATTTTGTAAACAATGGTTACATGGTCTATAGACCTGAATTCCCATGAAATATGTAAATTGCACATTGCACGTGCACTGCGTGCAGACAATCACTACTGGTAGGCAAAATAAGGGAACACGCCTTTTGGTACTGGGCTGATGGTGGTGTGACGCGTACGCGTTTGTGCATCTGCCCAGAGCACAGCTTTATGGCGTTTGCCAACCAATAGTGTCTGTACACAATGCATGAATGTAAGTAGCATAATGTCATGGGAAGGGCCAATTATGCATAGTCATGTTTTTAGATGCCTGTTTGTGAACAAAGCTTCTCTTCCTTGCTTGAACTGCACATCACAGGCCATAAAAAAAGGTTGGGTTTCCGATTTATGATGTTGAATTTTATAGGCATGGGCTTGGTGCTGAATATGGGGTTTCCAAGCAACTTTATCTTTCGCTTTTCATTACAGAATGAAACTAAGGAACAGTGTTTTCATTTGTGGAATTGTTTATGGCAGTTAACCCGGAGATAATTTCTGTTGATCAAGGAAATCAAAAAGTTTTATTGCACATTTTTGAGGACTCGCCTTAGGGTCTCCAAGGTCAACAACAAATAAGTTTATACATTCCAAAGAGGAATTTTTAGGTCAGTCAAAAGGTCAAATTCAATGCCAATTTGATTGAGCATCATCAAAATTTAGGAATGAACTAAAAAATTACTGTACAAAAATATGTTTCAAACACATATATCTGAAATGTTACGTCATTGGATGTTTTAGGATGTTAACAAAATTTGCACTGGAAGGATTAGACACCACAGTGGCATTTTACACCAATTTAACATGAAATTTGAGACTTAAATATTGTTACCCTCTTTAATAAGGACTCTAACTATTTGAAAATGAGTGCACCAGGAAACTTAATTCTACCTTGGAACCCCCCTTTAAGCCTGTGTACAAAACCCAGTTGTACGAGTTGAAAACTCATTTAATCCAAACATAAGCTTGCCTTTTTTTTAAGGTGAACTCAAATTGTTGGTCCAATGGGTACATAAATGCATGGCGACCTAAGTTGTTTGTGCTAGCTGGAGCTTTGCAAGAGCGTTAAAAAGGGAAAATAGTAGGCTACCCGAGAAACAGGGAGCTTGTAGAACTAACACAACACACTTGGTAATAACTTAGCTAGGAATTGTGCTAAAAAACTGGGATCAGTTGTAACTGGCATAAGCCTTACTTGACAAAAATTTCCATTAATTCTTAAAAGATGTTTTAGTTCTGTATAAAGTAGCATAGTGATATCTTTATTGAGTAAACTGTTTAAACAAAATGTGTGGAGACATGTTTTAAAAGCTCTTACGTTGTAGACCTCACCTGGACCACTTGTTGATTATAAAGTCCTTTTTTTATAGTGATGAGATGGGGTTTTTTAATAAAAGGAATTAAGTCTTAAGCATGCAGGGCAGAGAAATTCATTTGGCTTGTTTGCTCATGGTGTGTACAACATTGGTAAGTTTAAAAATATAAATGTTCACAGATTTGCACATAACTTACATGGTATAGATGGTCATGGTGGAAAACTTCCCTTGAAATAGTTTTGCTTGAAATGCTATGGTTTTAAGAATTAGTCTTTATCACTGGTGATAAAATCCGATGTTTGAAAACAGTGAAAACATATAATGGGGTTTTTCACTGTTTTCTTATGACTCCGAAGACCGATTTAACTTAAACTTTCACAGGTTTGTTATTTCATGTACATGTTGGGTCACATCAAGTGTGGAAACTGGTCTTTGACAATTACCAACATTTGCTTTAATCTTAAGATGTTATTATTTGATAATTATTTGTTTATTTGACAAACATGTAATGCTGCGCAACCCTCGACACTTGTCTAATATTTGTTTGTTTATTGAATGTTTCATTATAAGTTAATTAATTTATTTATCTATTGTCCTACAAAACTGTTCATGTGTTAATGTCATGCCACCATTCACTGGTCAGTAGTTCCTGCCCCTCCCCTCCCGTATCCACCTCTTTTTGGACCTACTGTTTAGAGGTTTTTATTTTATTTTGTTCCCTCAAAATATTTTTTGTTTCCTCAAAATAATATTTGTTCCCTTGAAATAATATTTTGTTCCTATGAAATAGTATGTTATTTCATTTCCATGAAATATTATATTATTCCGTTCCCTCAAAATAACCTTTCCAACTAGAGTGCTTCAGGAAATTGAATTGCATTGGAGCCCCTCTTTATAAACCTGTGTAAAATACCCAATGTTCTACAGTGGTAAGAGTTGTGCGAGTTCAAAAGTCATTCTAACCAAACACAATGAAATTTCGCTGAAAAAACATACAATTGTCAACGAAGAGGAAATAAAAATAAACCCACAAAAAAACACATCCTTTTATGGGCTCCATACCTTGTTGACTTCATCCCATCACTTACAAAACATGCAATACGAAACCAAAACTTGAAGAGCAATTATTAAAATGTCTAGGCCTACTTTCATCTTGTCTTATATTTTGACTTGGTTTTTTTTTTGGTTTTCAAATCAAACAGCTAGCTAACTGCTATTAAAGTTTGCTGGGTACACTGGAAATGATGGCTGGCATTATATCGAAAGAAGTTGTTTGATTATCACAAAGTTTGGTCCACTTGTGTCCCAATAGGTTCCCGCTTCCTCATAAGGTGGGTTGGGTAGGGTTGCCAGCAAGGTAATTGAGTAACTAGGTCCATAATGGTTATATAACACTCTGGTATGGGTCAGCACCACAATACACACTACAGCTAGTCCCACCACCCCTTTTTAGCAAGCTTAGCTACGGGACGGCTATAGAACATGTGTATGTGACCGTGTGACCTTCACCCACACCCATTGTTCTTTTGGTACGTTGCTGGCTCACCTGATGTAAGCCTACACATGTACACCGTACCATGTACACTGTACATGTACCATGTACACTGTACATGTACCATGTACACTGTACATGTACCATGTACATGTAAATGTACATGTACATGTAGGTCTACTGAACAGCACATGATGTATGCTATACCCATACACAATTCGCTAGTGTACTTGCA
This sequence comes from Plazaster borealis, assembly GCA_021014325.1. Classification (NCBI taxonomy): domain Eukaryota; kingdom Metazoa; phylum Echinodermata; class Asteroidea; order Forcipulatida; family Labidiasteridae; genus Plazaster; species Plazaster borealis. The sequence continues at coordinate 5,822,237 of CM037470.1, forward strand.
CCAATTTCCTTCCCCCATTATACAGGTTCATTCACCCACACGGTGCACACCAGTGGTAAACAGATGATTGGACTTTCACAATTGCCGATGTAAAAGTTATTCCAGGCATGCGTTTCTCTGCTAGGGCGTAGGACCATAAGCTAGAGCACCCCCATTGTCCAAGGTGTTTTACGTATAGGCACTATATTGAGATTGAGTTTTATCTGAGATTGTTAGTACTCTGTAATGTTCACACTAATAATTCAATTATCAATACTGCGAACAATAGTGTCAAAAAAATGATTCCAAATGTAGGGGCCATTGAGGAAAACAATTGTTGTTATGGCGGTAGGCAATGTTACTTAATTACGAAATGACCGGCGAAATGGCACCACGCCGAGCACCCGTCATCGGTCATGCCCCAAAAAATTACCGGTCAAAAGTGTAACGAGGAAATGTTATTTTCTGGCACTAATCTGAACATGGTGAAAGGCAAAGCGAGGTTCTAGTGTTTCATCAAAATCCGGGAGAATTTCCGCTTCAACATAGGTCAGAGTTATATGACTATTTGTCTTCCCTGTTATCATTGTAAACCGAAGCCAATCTGGTGCGGGTTCCCCGGTTACGGGAAAATGCTATCTGAATCGACGGTTGTTTGTTCTGCTGAATTGTGATAACCCGGAAACCAGCTCAACATAGCCTACAGTGTTATAAGTTGAGCACCGAGAGGCAGAATAACCTGTAAATCTATCACACATGACGTCCATACAAAAAATCAATACATGTAATAGTCTGAAGAAAGTCTGGTCTGCTGGTCCAAGTTCATGTTGCACCATGACAAGTTGCAGGGAACTTGCCGGCGTATAATGGACCGCGTGCCTTGGATCGGGCGAGTTGGTCTATCAAAAGCATTTGTAGCCGTTTGTTATAAATTGCATATTATGGTTAGAAAGATGTTTTAAAAGTAGAATACAATGATCCACACAAATATGTCTCGAAATCGCGTGGTTTGGCTTTTACATCGTGAACAAACACGGTCGGCCATTTTGTGGCCGACCGGCGTGTTCAATTCACAAAGTAAAAGGAAAACCACGCAATTTTGAGGCATATAAATGTGTGGATCATTGTATTCTACTTTATAACGTCTTTCTAACCATATGCATTTTATAACAAACGGTTACAAACGCTTTTTTGTTGACCAACTCGTCCGATCCAATTAGGCAACTAGGCGTACATCCGAAGTAACTTGAAAATATACAAGCGTATAGGAAAGATAACTTACGGTAACATGGTGGTTATATTTTGAATTTTGGTGGCTCTAATATAAAAGTAAAACTAGTGCCGGTTTCCGTACTCGACGTTTTGACCAGCATGCTTCGGTAATCTGTAGCCCGTTAATCATGGTGCTCGATATGAGGCGTTTTCATTGTGTTCTGTTGTGTTTAAGGCTTCAGATACAGTTTTCTCGATTATGACTTGACATTGAAAGAAAATGTTTCACTGATAAAATTGTTCTAGTATGAACTAAGAGTAAGCTTTCAGTTCAGACTAAAATTAAACGCTGATGTTTTTTATCCTTACCAGCCAATCCTGATATTTAAAGACAAAGTGAAGGAAAGGTTATTTTAATCTGGAAAGTGATATTGCTCTTCCAAGAACCAATGATAACATACCGTAAACTGAGAAATGAAACGAACTTTATGAATAAATTAATATATTGTTTTGGAATGATATTTAAAAGTAGAATATAATGATTCACACAAATATCTCTCGAAATTGTGTGGTTTTCCTTTTACTTCGTGAACTAACTTTGTAGAACCAAATGTTTGACTCCAGTCCAAACATGGAGGAAACAATTGAATACTATGCACGAGATCGAGAAGTCAATGCCGGGTAACGCCCAAAAGAATTCCAGCAAACAACTTCCGCGATTATAACACGGATTTGATTCTGGCAACATTTGCGGTGTGGCGTGCCGAATACAGTGGCCGAACGAGCTGCGGTAACATAACGAACAAGTTATGGTGGTGGCCGAGTCATGACAGTCGGCAGCAGAGTCTTGAGCAAGACACAAACTAAAATGACTTTGAACCTGTAGGCCCAACTTATTCGTCTCTGCATGCCGTGTAAGGAAGTGGAAGTAGAAGCTGACGCACAAAACTGGCATAACAATGCGTCGTCCGACTGCCACAAGAATTTCTTGCTCAAGTGTCTCATTCATTTATCACCACTGCAAAGTATGATATAAGAGGCAAGAAGTATAAGGCTAAAAATACAATACAATATTCAACACTATAAGAAAAAGAAAAAAAAGAAAGACAAAAAAGAGCGATAGGCCTACATCAACAAATCTATACCATATCGCTATAAAATTAGCGTTGAAACCTATAGTTAAAAAGATGACTGGAATTTGGCGAGAATGGTCTTCTAATATAAAGCGCTTGTACCAGCTTCGTAAATATTCAAGGCCGGATTCTGACGGATTTGTGCACACTAAACCAGCTGATTAATTGGATGGGTGGGGTCCTGCAGGATAAACTCAATTAAATTGTCAACCCTCGCCATTGTCATGAAAATGTTCACCGTACAAGGAACGTATTAAAATGCAGTCACAAAAACTCCACTTTTTAAAGCAATGGAATTTATGAAATACCTGTTGTGTACTCGTGCTCATACCATGCTCGAGTGCTACTCGAGTTTTGGGTATACTCGTACTCGTACTCGTACTCGAACTATAACAATTAAAGGACGCCCCCTCAAAGGCGTTTTCGATACTCGACTTGTAAAATAACCTGCACTCGAAGTCGTAGGCCTACTCGATACTAAACTGAAAATGTGCTCAGTACTTGTGATCAAAATACAGTTGTATATGTTGCGTTAATGTAAATTGGTGCCATTGCTATACCAAGAAATAGAATAATAGAGCACTGGGAAAAAAGTAAAGTATTAATTGTCTTTGTGTACATGTTTTCGTCTAGAAACTAGGTTTTTTTTACAATAAAAAAATACTAAAATAATCATAAACATGAATGTTGATACCTCATTTTGCAGTATTTTTCTTTATAAAGTACCCGTACTCGTACTCGGAGGTAGCACTTGGTACTCGGTGATCCATAAAGCAATTCAAAGGACCAGAGTGATCCAAGTTGTAATTGGTACTCGGAGACCGTCCTTGGTACTCGGCCACCCTATAGTGCTCGGCAGTATGTGCCTACTTGATACTCGACTGATTCATGTACTCGACTGCAACACTGGGAAATACCCTTGCTCCTTGACTTTGACAGAATCTTTCAGGTCTCACTGGGATTCTGCAACGTGAACTGACGTCACATCTGCAGCCGGGTTGAGTTAGGAGTTCATCGCACTGTAACGCGGAGACCGAGACTAGGGAATTTGTGAATAATGTACGGTATGCAATGGTTAAACAGTGCAAACCTATAAGTACGGTTTTTAAAATATACAATCTGTGACTCAGAGGCTTCTCTATTTTTGGTTCTTCAATTATCAATCACCTACGGTAGATCTTAGTACAGTAATGGTGAATAGTATTTCAGATTTCTGCACTCTTTAGTGAAAGTGTTCACGTATCCCTATAGGGCCGACCTACTTCTTTCGCGATTTTCTTTTTAGTTCATTGTTGGTATACACCTTCAAAAGCAAAATTGAATGTTGATCCAATCATCATTCAATTATTTCCCAACAAAATACAGAGCTGAGTATATAAACAGGCCTTCAAGACAGATTTCTAGAACTCATACATATAGTTCTAGAAATCTGTCTTGTATACTATAGAAATACCACAAACACAAAACCGTTTGCAAATTTCTTTCAGTACAAACTTGTCAGTGCATTAAAAATGCGATTTGGATGTATTCACACAGTCATACAATATAACCTGGTCTTCACCCACTGATCATTCGCAAGATATAATCCATACCCTTGACCTCAGCGACCTATAAACTCAGCATGAAGATAAGCTAGACCCAGTATCGTCAAAGCAACGGACCAAGAGCCCAGTAACTTGAAACATCCTCTGCTATATAGGCCCAGAAAGTAGGGGAAAATAATATTGCTCTTGTTGGAACAGCCGTCGATTTCGAGTTTGGATAAATTAACCTTTGGAAAGCTGGAAGACATGTTTTGTGCACTTGGTCGTTTCGATGAGACAGTGGAAGTTGTGTCCAATGCAATCTTCATCTTAAGAAAACTAGAAGTATACTTTCGGAATCAAATGAATTAATTAGAGTTCTGTTAATTTATGCAAGAGATACAAATCCATTCATTTATTTAAAAAAAAAAAAAATTATCAGACACTGGCAATAGCTTTGTTTCACTGAATGTGTGAAACTTGGCAATGGATCCAAATTTAAGTCGGCATAATTATTTTAAACGATGACAATATTTCTCCCTTGATAATCTCTGGGCATATTCAGTGAACTTCTGGAAACATTATCCTTGAATATTAATACAATACAATACAATACAATACAATACAATTGACATTAATTATAAAGCGCACAAATCATACACGGTTGCAAGCTCTAAGACGTTGAGGCTGAAAGATAACCCAATTAAGTTATTTCTGGTATATAGCCTATGTTGAAATAGATATGACTTCAGGAGTTGCTTGAAAGTGATGAAATCGAATGCACTACCGGTAGTTCTTCCTCAATTTTTTGGGTCCGCACGCATGCAGAAAATGCCGTCACCAAATGAAATACAGTGAGTTATGGGCTCAACAAGAGCTGGACGATCTAAGCCGTCACCAAATGAAATACAGTGAGTTATGGGCTCAACAAGAGCTGGACGATCTAAGCCGTCTCTATTCCACACGAATCTGAGACATGTCCAAGATTTCTGATGCAGTCTGGGCAAAAAATTCATAGAGCTTCTTATAAGCAGAAAATAGTACGTAAAAATGTCTGCTAAGCAAAAATAAGCAGGATATCATGCCAGTCACAGATTGTACACGTGACGGCTGGTAACCTTATTCTGGTAAGCAACATTTTGTTGTGCTTAGCTACTTTTGAGCTTACGCAGCTCTATGAAATTGGGCCCTAATTATGAAGTGCCTTGAAGACAAGTGTGAGAATTGTGTAGTCGATCCGCTGTTGGATAGTTTGACGAGTTCCGAGGTGTGGTATCAATTACTTGCGCTTTTTGGTAATCAACTTGCTGATGTTCTGTCTTTGCAGTTTGCGTCGAAGTTACTTACTGATGCCAATCAAAAGATTATTACAATAGAGCCAGAGAAGTAGAACAAACAGATTAATTATATGACGAACACGGGGAGCTATACCTTTTTGTCACCAAGCAGACTTAACAAGAAGTCTGTATTCAGATAAATCAGATGAAAGTGAAAATTCTCATCCCTCTGTTTGCAAAACCTCTGTCTATATGATAATATGAACGCAATTTTTGTTTTAAATTTACCCCAGTCAGTTTCCCTTGTGGTTTATTACTCAATATTTGAAATAAAAAGTCGCATCCTCTAAGGTGACCCCTCTGCTGCCGCTTCCCGGCTAGGTTGTATCGTATTCTTGGATGTGATCCCATTGCTACGGCAGTTACAGGTTGAATGGCTTTTGACTGGCACACGAACAAAGATTGACAAAAATAGGTAGACCGCCAACATAGGGCTAGATAGCTCAGTTGGTAGAGTGCCGGCACGTTAATCCGGAGGTCGCAGGTTCAAGTCCCGCTCAAGTAAAAATGTTCTGTGTTCAACCCCAAATAGACCCTTCCCATAAAATGCAACTTACATCTACCCTTCCCATGAAATGCTAATTACATTTACGCCTGCGTTCATACACTCTTGTTTGGCAAACGCAGAGTTGTGCACTGCAGAAGCACAAACGTGTGCGCGTCACGCCACCACTATGTGTCCTCATTTTTGCCAACCAGTAGCGATCGTGCGCATGGGATGCACGAAGTGCAATTTACACATTTCATGGGAAGGGTATATTATTTACCTGGTCAGTCTCCCTTGTGGTTTATCACTTGATAATATGAAACCACAATGCCTGTAAAAATATCAGCCTTCGGATTCCTTGAATCATGATGGAGACTATATATAGACCATTGGTTTCGGGACACAAACATCGTCATTCATTGAATCTTCTGCATTGCTGTTTCATGTAGGCCTAAAACTAATTCGTCTGTTATGAAAACATGAAAACTTGGCAAAGGTATCAGCTGAACTATAGTAATACAATGTTGGATTCATAAAATTACAGTTTCACATCAGAGCGGATAAATATTTGTGTGTCTTAACTTCCGTCTGCAATGAATACTTCTCAGAAGCATATATCAGCTTTTGGATTCACTATAAAGAAATCAGACTAAAAGAGATTGATTTATTGAAAAGTACAACCATTTCAATCTTATTCTTGATGGATTATATTGATAACTTGTGCTTTTCTGTAAAACATTGCAATACGTCCATAATGTAAAACCTATTTGAATACCAATTGTAGTTGGGGTCTCTCCGGGGACGCACAGAAGAATTTACAGATTAAACAACAGAAGTTTGGGGACAAGTGAGTAACACAATGGAAGTACGGGGGACCTAAGCACGATAGAAGGAAGATGAGGCGTACAATATCATTTATGAAAAAAATATAGACGTTTGGAGTCACACATCTACAGGTGAAGTACCACAATGGAAGTACAGGGAGAAACACAATAGAATGACGAATGGAAAACACAATAATTTATATAGAGAAAACAGTTAGTTAGGGGTCATACAAAGTGAAGTAACACAATGGAAGTACTGGGGAAACCTAACCACGATAGAAAGAAGATGTAGACACACAATATAATTTATAGATAAAACCAACAGTTTGGGAAAGGACCAGTGAACCATTTTTTTTTGACATTGATACCCGGATTATAGGATTCTAGCTACCGGGCAAGCTCGGTGGTCTGTGGTATGACATCTGCTCTACAATGGCAAAGGTTGTGGGTTCAATCCCACCTGAGTAATATATGCCTGTGGACTTTGTTTCACAGAACTTGTGAAAGTACTGAGTATATACACGTCGGTTTTCGGGTAAAACACAAATAATATATTTAGTAGCCAATCATTCCAAAACTGTTCAGACTTCAAGGAAACATTTTATAAAAATCACTATGAAAAATCTCATCGAAAGTATATTTTGTTTGCCTGACCAAATGATCAAGAAACTAAAAAAACAACCCAATAATAATAATATTTCGAAAATGAAACCAGTATGGTTGGTACCAAGTAACTTTATACCAAGTAAACTTTTACCTTCAAAACCATGCTGATGATATTAATTAATAGTATGTTTTTGTATTAGCATATCGAGAAAAGGGGATCAGGCTAGCTCAGTGGTTTCTTTCCCTGCCTTTCACCACTGAGGACCCCGGTTTGAATCCCACCTCAAACTGGAGCTCGTATGTGGATTGGGTTTTCACCCCCATCTAGTTGCGTGGGTTTCCCCCATTGGGGTTTTCCTCCCACATCTAAAACTGAACATTGGAGCTCGTATAATACTGAGCGCTTTGAGACACCCTTCGGGAGTATAAAGCGCTATATAAGAACTGCATTATTATTATATTATTATTATTATTATTAATATGTGGATTGGGTTTTCAGTCTCTACTACCTGATTGCGTGGGTTTTCCCTATTGGGGTTTTCCTCCCACATCTAAAACTGAACATTTCTTCTTGTTTCCTATTCATCCTGTTATTGGCGCAAATTGCATTGTTGGATGTGAAGTGAAGTAAAACAAAAAAAATTAACACAGAGAAAAATAATGTGTTTCACATTAAACCAAAACAGCAAAACTGTGGATGGGCAACTAGTCTGGTCCCATTTGAATGCTGAAAAATGGTATTCACAAGTGCTATTGCTAAAACAGGGAACACAAGCTTGCTCCTCTCGGCAGTTCTCCGAGTGGTTTCCACACTCTGAGTACAGGGGCCGATTTCCCAAAGAGATAAGACTAGTCTTACCTGAAGTTAGGACCAGTAACTGGTCTTAACTAGTCCTACCTCTTAGCATTGCCTAGGACTAGTCCTAAGTTTGGAAGAGTTTTGTGAAATCGACCCCTGATCCTCAATGTCTCTCAGAAATCAACCTAAATTCAAATCATATAGGTGTAGCACAACCAGATTCAGGACAAGCCCCCTGCCTAACATGACTGAGTTGTTAAATGGAAAAGTGCAATCTTCTCCTGTAAGTCTACTACTACAGATCTTGTTTCTTGTATTTTATCAATATTTGTAGTGGTGTTTATATTCTTCTGTCTGTTTTAAGTTTATCTCCCAAATTCAATTAGTCCAATTTACATTATCTGCATATTATGGACTGGTTGTCTTTTCTAGTGTTCATTTTTTTCTCTTGTACCAAGTTTTAATATTGTAATATTTTATATTGTAAATTTCATGTAATTCAGCATTTGGTTACAATGTGATTTTAGCAAAAAACCGATTCATAAAAAAATAGAATAAAAAAGATGGCGGTGGGGTATCCGAAGCCAAGGCCTCTTGTCACTTGTTTCCCGTACCGAAAGTGTACGTTTTCAAAGTTCCTGATTGAGCCCAAGCCAGAGTTATGGTTTAAAAAAAGGGCCATACGCTGTGTCCGCATTAATGGCCAACAAAAACAAGCCTGGCTTATGATGTATTAAATGTGACATCATTGGTGGAAGGAGAAATGTTCTGAAACGTTGGTGCTGCCACAACACTATGTGCATAGCAATGAAATTCAGGCGTTTTAGATACTTTCTTGTCATAAAACTGAACAAGGCCCATTTTGTGGGCAGTTCCGGAGAGCATTAATTTAAATGAAATATGGGAGATAGTAACAGGTATATTTTCAGCTGATTAATTATTTATTGACCGGATCAAACTCATACATGCCATATGGACAAGGTAGTCCGGCACACATTCTTCACTTTTAACTCTTTCAAATCAACATCTGATGAGGAATAACGATAATAAAATGAAAACAAAATGTTCTGCTTGATTGTGTCTTGTTAAAAGATTCACTTTCTTGTTAAATATTCCGTACTGCTTGCTTACTATAAATATGAATAACTTTGTGAATGGACAAACGTGTTTACAAATGTAGCATACTAGAGGGTACAAAACTGTTTGTAGTACTATAGATTTCAGTAATTTTCAAATACGGCATTACTATAAATATATAAGCCAATTTATCTAGCTGTAAAAACAATATGAATACATATTTGGTAAAAAAAATTGATGCTGCATACATGTATAAAAAATACAGATGTTAATATCTTTGCACAAAATTACACAAAACATTTTACTTGACAAGTTTGCTTCCAACACCAAAGGAACTTTCAGCTTCACAATAAAAAAAAAAAAGCAGACACGTACGACTACTAGTGTAGTGAGTATTTATAATGCGTCATGTTCATACATGACACTTGTGGCATCAAATTATCAAATCTGGTGGATATCGTTACGAATGATTGTATGAAGCAAAATAACCATAATACATCAGGAAGTGTAATGATCTTTTGAATAGAAACTCATTTTTTTTACCGATTTTTTTCGCCCAGTTTTACTTACCATTGTCTACTTGTGGATAGTACATTAAAACATTTTTTTTTTGAAACAAATTTCAGCAAAAAAGTGTGAGTTTCTATTCGAAAGATCATCACACTTCCTGATGCTATGTGGGGTTAGAGCCAAGAAGCAGGAGGAGTCCAGCGTAGGTTACCTTATTAAAGAGATCAAATTGGCCTCACTTTTGCATGTAGCTAGAACTTAGGGAACGGTAGATGAGCTGGTCATGATTAAGGCAACGAGTTTCCGCTCGAATTAGGTGAGAAAGTAACCGTCTGGCCATCAATTAATTGGTCCATATTGTTTGTTGCCATGGCAACAGCTCGCCCGAGCTGATGCGAGCACTGACTGAGCATGCCCAGAAGGTCCTTCATTGTCATTTTTACAAATTCCTCACCCTCTCCTCCCTGCATATGCAGATGTGACCCCGAACTGCCCAATGAGATCCCACCACTGCTCATGAAGCCTGATGATTGGTTCGTTTGTTGGCCGGTGCCCTTCAGTGTGTCGCCGGTGATCAGGCTGGAGGTGATGGCACTGACTAGTGGATTTTCTTCTGGTTGAGGAGGTGATGAGGTGTTGTCGCCAGGTCTACCCTGGGATAGGTCCAGTTGGAGTTGGGAGTTGAACTGCTGGGAGAGATTATCGAATCTCACATCTTTGGGCATGAACAGTGGACTGGACTGGAGCCTTCTGATTAACTCACTTTGGCAGGACCTAGAAGTGAAAATGAAATCAAAGGAATAAAAGGGTGATGACAAGATCTTTAATGATAAATTGAGACTGAACAAAAAAGAGTGGCGTGTTGTGGCCGAGCACCGGACTCAAGCTCTGGTGTTTCTGATCAGCAGAGTGTGGGTATGAGTCCCGGTAGTAACACTTGTGTCCTTAAGCAAGACACTTAACCATTATTGCTTCTCTTCACCCAGGAGTAGGAATGGGTACCGGCGAGAGCAGGGAGTAACCTGCCATAGACTGGCAGCCTGTCCAGAGGGAATAAAAATATTCTCAGTTGTTTAATGCCAAGGAAACCGGATATAAACACCAGCCTGATGAGCCATATTGGCTCGGGACAGACTTTTAAGACTGAAAAGGGATCTTTGCTGCGGGATAATGGACCGATAATACGACCAATTAAGACCAAGTAATTACCCTTTTATTCTCATTCACAAAAAATCTTCCTAAAATAATGATAATTGAAATAGAAATGCTCCCAAGCTCGCCATTTCACATCTATTGTAATTTTTATCAATTTTTTTTTTTCCAGCGCGTCTCACATAATGTTCACTTCGTTAATCTTCACATGTGGGCGCACAAGATTAATGATGAACATTTGGCACCCACGTACCAGCTGGTCTTTAACAGCTCTAACCATGTCTTTGGCAATTCAAGACAAGTAAACACTACCACATGATCTCATTTCAACCAATCAGAATGTCAGAGAACTCGTAGCCATTTATGAATACAGATAAAATGTTAAACTGTAGGGTGTAAGATTATATAGTCAGTGCTGCTACCTGTATTTATACTGATAAACAAAAGCATACAAAGCAAAAAAGTCTCATACTTCAAAAACGTAGTTCCACATACCTTGCAGGAAAAATACTGAATGTTGGAGTGCCATGAGCGTCACTGAGTGACAGATTTGAGCGCTATATAAGAAGCCACTATTATTATTATGACCCTACCTTTAAAGGCATCGTTTGGTAATTACTCAAAATATATATTAGCATAAAAACTGACTTGGTAACGAGCAACGGAGAGCTGTTGATAGTATAAACATTGTGAGAAACGACTCCCTCTGAAGTAACGTAGTTTTTGAGAAAGAGGTAATTTCTCACTAAAATAATAAAAATTTCTTGCAAGAAGTTTTTATTATTCTATCTGAAAGCACACAAATTTGTACAACAAGGGTGTTTTTTCTTTCATCATTTTCTTGCAACTTCGATGACCAATTGAGCCCAAATTTTCACAGGCTTGTTATTTTATGCATATGATGGGATACACCAAGTGAGTACACTGGTCTTTGACAATTTCCAAACGTGTACGATGCCTATAAGAAACAAGACAACTTTATTTTAACTGACCTGACACTGTCATACAGCTGCCTCATATTATGGCAAAGTTTCCTGGCATCGGACACCAGGCTGAGAAGCTGTTGGTATGTCTTCCGGTCCTCCACGAGGCATCCTTCCACCACACTCCTTAGCTCCTTCTCCTGCATCACCTGGGCCTCTGCTTCGCCCTTCTTGACCATTGCCTTCATCCCCAAAACAAAAAAGTATCTTGATTAGACAACAGCCAGCAGACTATCCAGGAGATCAGCAGGAAATTTGATGAGAATACCAAGACATTTTTGTCTTGTGTTTTTAAAACTTTGGGGCATTAAAGTGATAAATTTATCATATGGACACATTAACTGTTTACTTGTTTCTTTTTGCAAATGGCAGCCCCCCCCCTCAAAAAAAGAAAAACCCAACAGGTCACAGTAGTGCCCTCAAGAGTCCTCTACCCTATTCTGAAAACTGTGTGGCTGTGCTATTTTTCAGAAGGGATTTAAACCGGTCACTAGCGACCGGTCGGCGCGTGAAAGAGTTAACAGATAATTCAATTAATAAATGTACAGGTTATCAAACAGAAAACAAGGAATGCTCGAACTTACCTCCTGCAACTGAATGGCCATTTCTTGCATTGCTGTCTCCACTCTATCAGCATAGACTTGCTCTAGACTGTCAGAAAATGGTCTTGCCTGACTGTGCCATCTGGCGATAGCATTGGTCATTTTCCGGCGTGGTCCCATCAGTCTGTGAACCATAACACAGTTTTATGTTCAAAACTTGTTTTGCTTAAACGTGCACGTAGAGTGGATCGACCACAGGCTTGATTTACTTTAATTTCAATTTTTCTGGTTGTGAAGACAATGGACTCTCAGAAAAGCGAACTTAATCACTGTACTAGCCAAGAACCCAATGGGGAGAAGACAAGGAAGGAAGTTTCAATTTTAGATGTGGGAAGAAAACCTCAAAGACTTTTAGGGGCCTGTTCTAGGAAAAAACCCACGCAGTCAGGTAGGGAGGAGAAAACCCAATCCACATAATGCCCCCGGCGTGATTTGAACCGGGGTCCTAGAGGTGGGTGGTCAGGTTGGTGTAGAGGTTGGTGTAGAGGTATAGAGGTCTCTTTCCTCACTTTCCACCTGTAGGACCTTGGTTCGAATCAGGCCGGGGGCACTATGTGGACTACGTGGGTTTCCCTGGAATAATTCTCTTGGGTTTTCAAGTCCTCCCACATCTAAAACTGAAATTTCCTTCCTTGTCTTCTCTCCATTGGGTTCTTGGCGAATACAGTGATCAAATTCACTTTCTGAGAGTCCATGACTTCACAACCAGAATAAATGAAATGAAATGAAATGAGGAAAGGTACCACTACGCCAACCCAGGCCATACTTAAGCCATACGTTTGCACATTTTAACTAGACAATTCCAGGGGTTATGAGCGAGCAGGTCATACTGCAAATAACTGGCATGGCGAGATCAATCACCCCTGAGAGGAGGTTAGCCTCACTCTCAATTCCATGACACATAAAATGAGCAGTAATGGGAAAAGGGTCTGAAGTCTATGTGTCAGAATAACACAATAATCAGTTTATATATTTTGCTTTATCTACAGGCGCCTCAAAGTGCTTTAATAATATAATTTGTTTAAAGACAGATGTGCTAAGATTTACAATTATGAGACCCATTTATATAGCACCTTGTAAGGGTTTACAAGGTGATGTGGCACAATCTGCAGCAAACTACGCCAGAAACACCGGGGCGAGCCCCTTCTCTTAACAATAAGTGTACTGGTTCTTTTTAAGTGATTTATCCAATACACACAGGCAACGGCTTTATGACCAATCCAAAGGACGAAGCAATAATGGTCAAGTGTCTTGCTCAAGGACACAAGAGTTAAGACCGGGTCTCGAACCCACACTCTGCTGATCAGAGATCCCAGAGCTTGAGTCTGATGTGCTTGACCGCTCGGCCACCACAAGGCGCTCTGTCTGTTTCTATCTCAGGTATAGTATACTATGACATCTACTGTTTGACTTAAAGAAACACTGTTATTTATACTCACTTTATCCCCACCTCCTTCAAATCACTGTCTGTCAGAGTCAGGAATACTCTCAAATCCACATCCTGCTCCTCAAAAACGTGAAAATACTTAGTTCTGAGCCCAAGGCTCTCAAGAAGATGCTCCAGGTCATTGTGGGGGTACGAGTGTTGTTTTGTATCACCGGTTGTGTCGTGGGGTGTGTCCTGGGTAAGGTCACCAGATAAAGGTGGTACGCTGGAATGGTACCCAACACTGTTGGAATACTGGTCAATGGTTGCAGCTGGATGCACCTGACTAGAATGTGACAAGGACAGATTAAGGGAACCACTTAAAGTTGGTATCCCGTGATTTTGTGCAGCCAACCCACCGGACTGTGTTAGAAACTGGGAGTCCAGACCAAACCCTCTCCTACTCAGGTCTGCCGATATCATCTGTGAAAGCTGGTCGTTGAGTTCACCTGCAAACACGGCATTCTCCGAAGAATTTGAGCTTGGTGTCTGTGGAAGACTGAAGCTGGACGCATCGGAGGACTGATCCTCGATGCTGGAGTGACTACCTCCCCGATTGAGAGCAAGTGCTGCAGCAAAGCCCCCGCCGCTGCTGCTGTTGCTGGAGTTGCTGCTCTTGATGGTCAGGGTACCAGTTTGGCAAAAAGCAGGGTCGTCATCCTCGTTGGCTGGCTCAACGGGCGGGAATGAGCTGAGCCATGGACTTGCTGCAACAATTATAACATTGTATGTTACACCTGACATCATAACACACCATTTAATGACTTAGTTATTTTTTTCTAGAAAGATATTCTTTCCTAGAAAGTTATGTTACTCCGAGAACTACAGATCCCAAGCATTGGCCACCATCGCCGAGGTCAAACAATGGAATCGTGACTCTCAGCCAATGATAGGTCTTTATTGATCTCAGTGAGGGCGCTGTTTGGGTCATATGTGATGTCATATTCAAGGGGTCTATTTCAGTAGTTTCTCTACGGAAGTATGGAGAACATGCTGTGACGTTATGCAGAGGCTAAAACCTTGACCCCTTGCATTAATGTCACACACTGATGTCTGCCATGCTAGTCATTTTGGGAGTCATCCGCAAATGCAAAAAAGACAATCACATTTGAGGAAAAGGGAGAATGAGGGAATCTACCAGTTTTGTCTCCAGGTGTTCCCAGTGAATGTTCCCCCTGGTGGATTGGAGAGTCGGGAACATGGCTGCTTGGTAAATGGCCACTTAAATGCTTTCCATCTCCATGATAGCCTGCATTTTATAACCAACAAGAACAAGGGAAACATGAAATCCACCCACTGATTATAAGTAGCACTATTGGAGCACCGTTCCGAAGTCACTGGAGAATCATCTAGATCAGGGCCCAATTTCATAGAGCTGCTTAAGCAGAAACTATTGCTTAAACATTTTATGCTTAGCAATAATAAGCAGGATACCAGTCACAGATTGTACATGTGACAAGGTATTTTGGCTGGTAACCTTAATCTGCTAAGCATATTTTGTGTGCTTTAGCTACTTTTTATGTTTAAGCAGCTCTATGAAGTTGGGCCCCGATTGGCACAAAGGTAGATCTACTGCAGAAAGCAGCTCTCTTAGGAACATCAAGGATCCTGCGAAAGACCCTTGAGATCTAAGACTATGGGACCAAGCCAGACTCCAAGAGTTACCAGCACAAAGAAAACGTTGATCTTTCTTATGCATGCTGTCATGGCTGTGATATCATGAAATAATAATGGACATTTATAAAGCATCGGCATCTGCCTGTTTTGATGGTCATGGCACTTGAACACTATTTCACTGGTCACTGCAGTGGCCATTTATTTCATTCCTTAATCAGCTCCCTGGGGAGTGTCCAGCCTGTTCTGCCAAGTATTCAGCGCGTCAAGCTAAATCAATCATAAGAACCATCTCTGCCCACAAAGGTACATTTACCCATGAGTGAAGAGAACAAATTAAAGTTAAATGTCAATTTGCAAGAGTGTCGACAGGATATTCAAGCACAAAACTAGCTCCCACATATGTACATGTACATACATTGTACAACTGGGTGCAGAGAAGCAACTAATGGTTAAATTTCTTGTTCAAGGACACCAGTTCCAGGACCAAACCAGGATGAGACATGCAAAAAATATATAATGGAATTTGCTGGGGATTCATCTCTCACCAGTATTGGGTAAAACGGTTCCCTGCCTCGCTCCCTTGCGCTCACTCAAAAGCTTAGCCAATGTCTCGGGACCATCTCGGATGCTTGGTCCTTTGACCTTTGATCTTCCTGACCTTGTGTGAGGTCGGTTGGGTCGCTGGTAGCTCTCATCAGAAGACGATAAGTCAATGGACAGATGAAGTCCTGTGTCAGAAATAAAAAGTAACTCTTGACCTCCTTGCACAAACATCACACACAGCTACTCTCTGCCACACTTTCAAAAAATAGTTAATGGCCTGACGTTTTAACTCTAGTAGAGTCTTTCTCGAAGGCAAAATGACAACTCACCACACAATAACAGGTATACTGGTGTGACAGAAGCAGTCAAGCAGAAACGGATGAAAAGAGAGACAGAGAGAGATAAAAAGCACGCAGAAAAAACAATGAAGAAGGAGACAGGGGGGTAGAGGAAAGGGGCTGGTTTAACCACAAGAGGTTGGAAACACAAAAGACAAAATCAAAGGTGGGAAGAGGGAGGAAAAAGCAATTCATTAGTGAATGAGACAGACTAAAAAGGGGGAATATCTGTGAAAAAAGGAGTAGACAAAGACAAAACGTTTTCAAAAACTTGAGATTAAATTAAGCAAACCTCAAACAAAGTCAAGACAAGAGTAATTTGAGTCCAACTTTCTTCAAAGCATTAGTCCAGAAAAGTCAAATTATTTACTTGGATATACACGTGTCATACAGTTAAGAGACGTATTTCTATTTTTTATGTTTAATTATTTTATTTATTAGTTTTGGTTGTGAAGCCTAAGATTCTCAGAAAAACGAACTTAATCACTATACTGGCCAAGAACCCCATGGACAGAATACAAAGAAGGAAAATTCAGTTTTATATCTGGGAGGAAAACCTTAGAGATTTATTCCAGGGAAAAACCAGGACTGAAAACCAAATCCACAAATAATGCCCCCGGCAGGATTCGAACCAGGGTCTCAGAGGTGGAAGACGAGGAAAGAAAACCACTACGCCAACCTGCAACCTTTCAGCATTGTGACAAGCGACTAACCTGCTTCACTACGGAGGCTGCTGGGGGACATACCGTAGCTGTCAATAAGCCCAACGATCTTCATGTGTCCATTCATCAGTGCCAGCGAGCGGGCCGTTTCCCCATTCTGGTTTGTCAGGTTCACATCGACGCCCTGAAGGTGATAAAAGGGTAAAAGGAATTACTTCAGGGTTAAGTTTAACCAGAACATAGTTGCAAAGGTTTGATGATGCATTATGTATGCATTAAAGGGATTGTATATGTTTGGTAATTGGAACCCGCTGTTTGTTTCAATCTGACATAGTTGTGCCAAGTGTTAATTCTGTTCTAATGTTAACTTGAACAAATTATTTGCATTATACAGAAATTGAAAAGTTATTTATAACAACTTGCTATGGGTATTTTTATTTTCAAGAAAAATAACATTATTTTGATATGGGCGAGATTTGCACAGTCTATTGAGTGAAAAATAACACACAAACAACCCCCTAAAACACCTCTTACATGCTCCAGTAGTGAATTGACGATGATTTCATGTCCTTCTGCGGCTGCCATCATGAATGGAGTTAATCCAAGTCTCGGCTCCCTGAAGTTCAAACAAAACGAAAAAAGATTTTGAGACGGTAGGTTGGCAGCAGAAATACCACAAAAATTCCATCATGCCATTCTGCTTATGGCTTCTGACTGGCACTCCTGAACAACGATATTGATAAAATAGGGAGACCGCCACTATTGGGGCTAAATAGCTCAGTTGATAGAACCTGTCTTAAAATGTTTCTGTTTGTTCAAGTGCCTTGAGTATCTTATTGGTAGATATACGTGCGGTATATAAGACTACATTATTATTATTACGTTAATAAGTAGGTGGCAGGTTAAAATCCTATTTTAGTTAATTGTTTTTGTTCACCCAAAAATTAATAAAATTTACCCAATCAGTTTGGTTTATTACTTGAAAATAAACAAAAAGGTTAAAATTATCTCCAAGATTAGGCCATGTAAAAAAGAAATTGTTGTTTATTATCCTTCCTTTTCAATTTCTGCAGGTTGTGAAGAGAAGCAATAAATGTCTTGCTCAAGGACACAAGTGTCATGAACGGGATTCGAACCCACACTCCGATGACTCAGCCACCAGAACTTGAGTCTGGTGCGCTAGACCACTTGGCAATAACACTGCTGCAGTCTCACCACTTAACCTGATGCTGCTCTCTACCTGTACAAGACAACTATATGTCCCCTGATGGAGTACTGTTGTCACATTGGGGCCGGAGCTTCTGCCTGTCATTTATCTTTATTAGATTAGAGTGCAGAAGTGTATTGTTAATATTGTTGGTAAAGGGTTGGGATCAACATTACAACCCCTTTTCCACCCTAGGTCTGTAGCCAGCCTGTGTCTTTTCCACAGATATTTTCATAGTAAATGTATCACCAGTGTGTCCGACCTGGTTCCTCCTATCAGGATGTTTGAGCATGGAACCAGGCTCTCTGCTTCTTCTCACCCATACACTCTTGCTTTGCTGAGAAGTAGAACAAAGAGCCATTCCAACAGCTTTATTCCATGTACTGCATCTCTTTGGAACTCCCTGTCTGGTGCATGTTTCCCTCCATCCTACAATCTTGACTGTTTTAAGAGGAATATAAATTCCTACCTTCAGCACCCCTGAGTTATTTTTCTTCTTGTAGCCCCTTAATACAGAGAGTGGCTTTTTTAGCCTTGTTTGGGGCGAACATGCATAAAACAAAATTAAAACAAAAATCATCAACATCAATGATACATCCCATGGCTCACCTTGTGTTGATATTGGCTCCATTATCCAGCAAGAACTGGACAACTTTCTGATGACCTGCATACGTTGCATAGAACAGGGATGTCCATCCTTTGCTGTCTCTGTTCTCCAACTCTGCGCCTTGCTGTATGGGTTTAACATAGGAGAAAAGAATAAGGGAATCAAAGAGTGGTGACTCGGTCTTGAACCGAGTTTGAACCGAGTTTAAAACCGGCAGGGTCGTGGCCGTGCAATAAAGGACAGCCACAACCCTGCACCAGAGTCACCACTCTTTAATTCCTATTCATAAACACCTTTCCGTTATAAACAATTTTTGTTTTTAAAGTTCAGAACAAATCTGACAATTTAGCCCCAGCTCACGTAGACTCTGCACCATTGATTTATCCATGTTTAAAGCACGAAGTAACTCCTCATGCAAGTTTTAACATTGTTCAAGTTAAGTTTCAAACTATCGCAGGCAAGTTTCTAACTTGTGTGAGACAAACTATGCAACCTACCAACTTAAATTGGTGCTGTGAACTTTGTGCACTCCATGCAATCATCTGATAGCATCCTCTTTTAACAACCAACGCAAGTCCCGATAGGGGCACTTGTGTCCTTGAGAAAGATACTTTACCATAATTGCTTTGTCCTTTGGATGGGACATTAAGCCGTAGGTCCTGTGTACTGAGGTTGGTAGTGCAGGTTAAAGAACCCCGGTGTTTCTGGCTCACATAGCAAGCAACCAATTATTTACAGGTTTCCTCAGGCTTCCTCAGGCTTCCTCAGGCTTGCGAGCTACAGTGATTAAGTTCACTTATGAGGCATCCTTGGTTTCTTTACAAGAAATATAATATTAATAGTAAGTTCCTTGAAAAATTAAGTTCTTTGAAAAACTAAGAGGCTTAAAATGAGTTCCTTGAGACAAACCTGAACCAGGAAATATGCCACACTTTCATTCCCGCAACTGCATGTCAGCATGAGGGCCGTGGTGCCCTTGTTATTACGCACGTCCACTTCAGCTCCAGCATCCAGCAGTAAGTTGACGATATTGTCATGACCGATGTAGCTGGCGTACATGAGGGGGGTCCATGAGCCACGATTCTTCTGGTTCATGTCCACTTCTCCACTAGAATTAGAAAACAGAAACAAACATAGAATAAGTAAAGTAAAGTAGAGTCTGTCCCGAGCCAATATGGCTCATCAGGCCGGTGTTTATACCCGGTTTTCTTGGCAATAAACGACTGAGAATATTTCTATTCCCCCTGGACAGGATGCCATGTTCGTCGCAGGTTACTCCCCAGCTCTCGCCGGTACCCATTTGTACTCCTGGGTGGAGAGAACAATTATGATAAAATGCCTTGCTCAAGGACACAAGTGTCACGACTGACCAAGCCAGGATTCGAACCCACATTCTTTAAATTACAGAACTTGAGTGTACAGCCCCAAGCTGCCGTGGCGCTCCGAAGGCTTTTTCAAACATAATATCAACCTCTACTCTCGCAGGTACCCATTTATACCCCTGGGTGAAGAGAAGCAATTAGAGTAAAGCATCTTGCTCAAGGACACAAGTGTCACGCGAACCCACACCCCGATGACTCCACCACAAGAACTTGAATTCGAGGCTCTAAACCGCTCGGCCATGACACCCTACAAGCACTGGTTTGATGTGAATTGCCAAATTAAAACACTGTGATTCAGTAAATAGATAACAATACCTATTCTAGTCATTGTGAAATCAGCAGTTAGCTTGGCCGCATGCGAACCCACAATCTTGTGATTGCAAGTCCTGCAGTCTTAGCACTTGACCACGGTGACACAAGTGACATAAAACAGACTGCCACAAAGCACAATACCTTCTAGGCTAGTATTGAGTACATGGGGTTTCTTCTGTTTGTACAGCTAGTATTTGTGGAAACCCCTTTTTGTCTTTGTTTGTGAGTGCCAGTCATAAGCCATTATGCTGTGAAATTAATACCGCCGACTGATAATCGACCCAACCAAAGTGGTTACAAAAAAACTCTAATACCTGGCAATGTAAGCATTCACACAGTCGTAAAGCCCAATGGATGATGCTGTATGGAGGTCCAAAGGGGTAGGTCTGAAACTTGGATCACCCTCCAGTGTACTCCATCCTTTCCACATGGATAGACTCTTATCCAGCAGTTCAGATTCACTTGCTTCATCGCTAGCCTCGTAGGGAAAGTCCATTGTAATCATCTGTAGTGTGCTTAAAGTTAACTGATGATAGTGACTCCAGAGTCCTGACCTGAGAGTGAGACTAAGCATATAGAGCAAGAGAGTAGCTTAAATATATCAGTCTCACAAAAAGGAAGGAAAATGTTACGTTACAGGCCTCGAATTACAAATTTGTTCGGGCAAGGCCACTTTGGCCTTGGAGCAAGCCAAATTTTTGCCAGCAGATAGGGCACCAAGGCCAAAAATGTAATAACAGACAAGGCACGAAGGCCATTCAATTATGAGTTGTAAAGCAAAAATAAACCATAATGCACAACTTTTTGTTGTTAATTTTTTATTAAGAAAATACCATCTTTACTCGTTACTCTTAAATGTTTTTATAAAATTTGAAAGTTTGGCCAGAGGTTCCCCTATGGGTGGTAAACCCAATGAAACAATCTACATGAATAAGACATTGATAAATAATATCTTATTCATAAACAAACCATAAAACTGTAAGCCAGCAGATGTCAACACACTTTCCACTTTCCAGGTTTATTGTTAATCTATTATTAAAAGCAGCAGATATTCTACCAGCGACGGTAAAATCATCAAAAACTCTGTTTTGCCGGCATTTTGTATAGCGCCCTCTTTAGTAGCCAACATTATCAAGTATAAAATAACAACATTTATCGTCCATAACTGATAAAAAACGCTCCCACTTTACAAACAACATGTGCTGCGATTGAATCCTGTGCTGCATTAATCATTTTTTTGTTTATCCCCAAAAATAAACATATTCTCCTATATTATCAAAAATTTAATGCCAACATTAACAAGTTACACTTAAAGGAACGTTACAGAACTGGTAATTAAAATTTTCTTTAAGATCACAGATTTACATAAAACTTACACGGTCTAATGATGAGGATAGTAGAAAACATCCCTAGAAATATTTCTGTCTGAAATGCCATATTTGATGAGAAATAAATAAAACTAATTTCGATTGGAGTTTATCGCTCGAGCGTTTTATTCGTGCATTGTATAACACATGCAAATGTGTAATCTATAATGGTTTTTCACTATTTTCTCGTGACACAGATCAGATGGCCGATCGATCTCAAACTTCTACAGGTTTGTCAGTTTATGTATATGGTGGATTATATAAAGTGCTTAACTGTTTTGTTAGCAAAAACCAATTCTGTAATGTTCCTTTAAATGGATAACATTTTTTATTTTCTGATTTGTGGTTCTCAAGGAATTTTTGGAGGGAAATGAAGTTTAAAATTGCAGTATGACAAACTAGTGTTTCGGATTTTATAACTGCCGGTCACTAAAATCCAAATGGCACAGCCATTAAAAAAGGTTTTACTCCCCACCTTAATGTCTGTATACTTACTAGAGGCCTATTATAAAGTATAAAATAGCAATTAACATAATAGTGACGAGACATACATGCATACAGTACAGAACTATCAACTATATTTTTTATGTTGATAGCATTTTTATAGACCCAGGGCAGGCCAGGCAGTCATGGCAGTTCAGTATTAAACTGGGGCGCTGTACTCCTTTAAAAAACAATTGACATCTATGGTCGTACTAATACTATAGTAATACAGCAGATGTCAAATTATTTTTTAAAGGAGTACAGAGACAGAGAGAGCGCCCAGTTACAAATTTTTTACTGGGTCTTGTTTTATTTTCTTACGACTTATTTACCCAGAATATTTATTTCAATTTGTTTATTAATAATTTATATATAATCAGAAGTGGAGCACAGTCACAGCTAGCATAGAGCTAGGACTATAGTCACATGCACAGCACCAGAGCACATCACTCTTCTCTGAACCTGAGGAGGGCCGATCGAGTCTTCACTCGTCCTGCTCGTGCTCGAGTTCAGGGTCTCTGCTGGGCCAGGGATGTGGCAGTGAGCACCGGCCGCCGGTCGACGGTCACGGTGAGTCAGTCGGTCAATCGAGTGGTCTGGACTACGGTCTGTCTGTCTCTTTGATTTTTTGGAGTCAGTGAAAGCGATGATAAATCTACATGTCGGGTATAACCATTTAAGTATTCTACTTCATTTCAAGTTATAGTATAAATTGTTCTTTAATTTTAACACTAATTTGCATCACCAACCGTTAGCTTCCGTAAACACCGATGGAGGCCGCCATTTTGATTCCAGCATGAATTATTCATGAGATCACATCCGGGAGATTGACA
The DNA here is from genome assembly GCA_021014325.1 of Plazaster borealis. Taxonomy (NCBI): domain Eukaryota; kingdom Metazoa; phylum Echinodermata; class Asteroidea; order Forcipulatida; family Labidiasteridae; genus Plazaster; species Plazaster borealis. The sequence continues at coordinate 5,845,238 of CM037470.1, forward strand.
TGGAGTCCACAGAACGGACGTCACATTCGTCGTCTGTGCTCGAGCGAACTTCAAAAATACCACAAGTTTAACTTGAATTTGAAAGAAAACACGGTAGGAAATTTTGGTGTTCACGAATAAGCAGACAGTTCTTTCGTATGTGCAACTTAAAGAATGTGCCATTCCCTGCACGTAGTGGTTTTATAACGACAAGACGTGCGTAGTCACGGACGCTTTCGAAAAAAGTGTACGAACTGTGCACACAAAACATGCCAATGGCAAATGGGTGTTTACACTGCACTGCGGACGACACGACGAGATAGTTCACTGTGACTGTAGTTTAGAGGAGCTGTAAATCATTCATTAAACGATGCCGCTTGGGGTAGTTAGTTAGTAAAATCTAATGGTAGTTTGGGCCGTGGCCCGCCAGGCCTGAACTTGACAAGCATGGTTACTAACCTAGTTAAAAAGGTTACTTAAACTTAAAGCACCTTTTTCCTTTAGGTTAGTAAAAATGGCACCTTGTTCAATTTGTTGTCCTTTTGATTGAGTGTGACCTTTTAAGTTTTATTAAATAAGTTTCAGGCCTGTATTACTTCATCATGTATGCAATTGCATCCGTTGCCCCTGGTTATCTCATTGCCTTGGTGCCCCTTAAAATGTTGAAATTTTAATTGAATATTTCCTCATCTCCTATCCTTCCTACTAGAAGTAGAACTATGGAGATTTGTTCCACTATCGTCTCCACCAGTCCACATGAGACGATAGCGGAACGAACGAACCTCCATCTATACTAGGACTAGGATAGGAGTCGTACTCGGTCATACTATATAGACTGATAGAGGTGCCCTTAACAAAGGAGGAAACGCCCTGGTGCCTTTGCCATTTCAAAAACAAAGCTTCAGGCCTTTTAAATTATGAGTCTGAGATGAGGAAATTTTTAATTTCTACTGGAACATTTCGTGGGGCACCGAGGCAATGATCAAGGTCCGGTTAGGAACATAGTATTGTGTAGTATTTTTTAGTTGCTGTTTTGATTATTGAATGCTCCGTCTCACGACACTTGTGGCCTTTCCCTTTGTTTGTGAGGCCCTAGCTTTAACTGAAAATATGACATTTTAGCTTTATGTTATGTTTGTTAGCTGTCACAATTTTTTCAGATTTTCATTCCCCTGAAGAAATTATAATTAAAATTTAAGGCTTGTATGTGTTCTGTATAAAAAAAATAATAAAATAAAAATAACATAAATTTTCCATTGAACCAAAAACATGTTTCAATGTTACTTTTGAGATACATCCAGTTAATCCAACAGCTTTTAGTTTTAATCAAATTCCGGTTTATGGTTTTGTTTCAAGGTGATGTTGCTGACTAACTGTCAAGCCTTCGAAAGATCCGAGCCCTAGCTCCTTTCCCCGTCTTTCATGTCTTCAGAACAAGGGCCAAGATCAGAGGGGCACTAACAACAAGCACATATCATCATCATGGAGAAAAAGAACAAGCATAGTGGGAGCAAGAAACCCCGGCAACAGCAAACCCCCACCAACGAATCTTCCTTTGATGTCCCTGCCCTACCAGACGGTATCGGCCTTCAGCCCCAGCTTGATTCAATCTTTGCAGATGTTCAGGCCAAGTTGCCATCGATTGACTTTGAAGTGTCAGATGTAAGCTGGGCCTGTGGTGTTTGGTTTGAGAAAAGAGCTTCTTTTTTCAAAGATTGTGTTGGACAACAATCTTTTGTTTTTGTTTTTTATTGTTTTATCTAAACTTGGGTGTGATCCCTGGCTAAATGGCAGATACAGGTTCAGGGCTCGAATTTTACATTGGACTGCTGGCCCGAGGCCAGTGATTTTAGCATCGGGCCAGTAAACTCATGACCGGACAAGTCTAGCAGTCTTGTGTTTGTGTTCAAATACTTTCAGTCTGACAAATATAATTCTGTTGATTATCGAAGACTACTTACCAATACACAAATGAGATAAATCTTCTCTTGGGGCTTTCTCAAATTCAAACAGTTGATTTATTAACCTGTGTAGGCATTTTTTCTTCTCACTTCAATTCTGGTCTTGTACTCAAAATTCCGGTCCGTAACTATTTTGAGCTACAAGCCCTACAGTCTTGTGGGTTTTCCCTCCAAATCCTAGCCCTGCAGGTTGTATGGCTTCTCCGACTGGCACCCCCGAACAGAGATATTAACTAAATAGGGAGACTGTCTTCACCATAGGGCTAGATAGCTCAGTTGGTAGAGCAACGGCATGTTAATCCTGCCAGAGGTCTTTGGTTCAAATCCCGCTGTAGTAAATCTTTCTTTGTTCAACCCCAAATTGTGTTATTTACATTAGTGGATGAGGCCCTCATTTGTTAATATTGAAAATAAAAGTAACATGTTCATATTGCTATAAAGCAAGATTTGATTGTCCTCAAAACATACTGTGCCTCTTTGAAATTGGGTCAAGAATGTCAATGGAAGCATTTATAAATTACACCAAAATACCAAGACTTAATCAATAGAAACTATTGCCTTCATAATGTCAGGGCCTAATTACAAAATCTGAACACGTTAAATCATTTATTTTACAGGTCAGTTCAGATGAGGAAATTGCTATTGTCAGCCGTTCACTAAAGACTCCCACACTTGTAGAAGATGATCCTCATCAAGACATTGAACTGTCACCAGAAACCTGGCGCTCCGTGCTAGAACCCTCTAATGAGGGCCCCTTCAGTCAGAATGATGTCTTCCACCAGTATGCAAGTCATTCCACCAGCCAATCAAGCAGCAGAAAAACCTCAGCCAGCAGTGACAGCAGTGCTGCTGAGCTGCTTATGTTGGATCCGTCCATTATCCACGTCGGGGAGGCACAGCCATTGAATTCTGTTGGTATTATGACAGGAACAAATGGCAGGGGCAGCCCGATGCAGTGTTGGGCAGATCTAAAAAATGCCCTTGGCATCCAGGAAAATGGCATGCAAAGTTATTCCGCGGAGAACTCAAGTTTTAAGCGCTATGGCACGTCAGCAGCAGGTAGAAATGGTTCAATGACCACGGGAACTGGGAGAGACAACAGAGTAGCCTCTAATCCCACTTCTGACACCAAATCGACATCTGACAAACAGAGAGATTCTCAGGACAGCAGGATATCTTCTTTGATTCCAACACAGGTTCCAACTCTGGCCATGCATAACGTAGAAGATATTGACCTGGACCAGCTGTTGGATTCCTTTCCCGTTGGAGCTGAAAGAGGTCCGCGGGAGAACAAACAAGAGCAGAGACATCCACAATCAGGAGGGGGTGATGGAGCACAAACAGGTTTGAAAGTTGTTTGCTTTTAAAGAAAATATTCCAAATAGTTTTGTGAAGTTTCCAGCTCAGTTGATCTTACCCTTAATAATATTTTCCAGTGAGACTTGACCAACCATTTGAAACCATTCCCAGGTTGTGTATGGTTGCACATATTCTGTTCAATCTGTTGTCATCGTTTCTTTTCTTCCCAGATGACAACAGCCTGAGCCTGATGGAGAAACTTGCCCTAATGAAATATCTTATTCTGTTTAATCTGTTGTCGTCAATGTTTTTTCCCCAGGTGACAACAACCTGAGCCTGATGGAGAAACTTGCCAAGCTCTGTGTGCAGCAATCCGACGGAAAACTTTCCCCAGGACAGCTCTTGACATCTGATGCATCTCAGGCCTCCAAAGTAAGCAGGACTGCTGGAGAAGTCCCTCCATTGAGACACAGAACAGCATGGGCTGAAGAGACAACAGAAGTAGCAAGACAGGACAGAAAGAAAAGGGAAATCGGGACTAATACCGGGTCAGTTTCAAGATTTTAAATCATCAGGATTTTTTTGTTTTTACAAACTTGACAGCCTAGATAAATATTGACATCTGAAATACTGTTAGATTTGGGACAAACTGGCCAAAGACACTAGTTTTTATTTGTTTGTGCCAAATTGAGATAAGCACGTCATGCGTAAAGCATTGATAAACTATGATTCAGTTTTGTTCTTGAAAAGAACAAGTATGTTGTAGTAATTTCGGTTTCTCAGCCAATTCCCTACCTCCCCAGGTAGTCCTTAATTAAGCAGGACAGTTCTTTTCTGAACCAGGTGGTCTCCTAAGTTCCAAAATCTACTTTGTGGCAGTGGAACAATAAGCAAGACAAGTTCTCAAAGAAACAATCTATACAGAAAAGTAGATACTATACACATGGCGTTACCGCAGACCGAAAATATTGATACCACACCATGCAATGCCTCAAAACCCATATTTATAAGTATGTTGTAGGATGTGTTTGTTACAAACTAGAGCAATGGAATGTTGACATCAGGTCTGCGATACCTCATTTTTGACAGGGGTTTTCTTGACGCTGGGTTGCATGCACGCTGGCTTGTGGCATTGTTATGAATGTTAGACATGTAAGCCTGTGGCGCCGATTTCAACATTAAAATTAAAAAAAAAATCAGGAATTTCTTTTGATTAGGTAAGAAACATTATTGTGATAGAATGTGCATGTTCAAAAAGTATGGGAAGCTTTAGTATATTCAAGCACCCCCATTTAAAAAGTTGGGGGTGCTGTAGCGCCCACCGCACCCACTGTTCCTGTGGGCGTGGTCAACAGTTGTTGACAGTTTTTATAATTTGTTGCAAACCCCTCTTCAAATAGGATGGATCAGCCCACTTTCAAAGCACAGACTACAAGAACTGTATCCATTGGTGTATCCACTGATGGTGGCGCTTTATTGGATCGTTCCGTTCAAAGCAGAGGGATGAATGCTGGTAGTGCCCCCCCAAAGGCGAGAACAGAGACGGTGTTTCTAGATCTAAGAGCCTCAAATAAGGTCAAGGAGGAGAAGGAAGAGGTAAATATTTATTTATTTGTCTTTAACATTTGTGTTTGTGTGTTCGAAATGTATCCTCTTTTATGTAAAAATTTGCAGGGTTCTCCCCATGCAAAAGCTAGTGTAACAACAGCCAATTCCAAATTGACCAGACTAGAACAGATACATATTCAAACTCCTTCTTCAAAAGAACAATCAACGATTGGAACAAACTACCGCGATCCTCAATAAACCAACCTACCACAGCCTCCTTCAAGCAGAACTTAATAGAGAACGGAAAATCACGCCTTCAAGACTAGCACCCCTCTCTCACACCTCCAGTTAAAACTCCAATTGGAGTATTTTGGAGGTCTCCCCAACCAAGAACCAAGAACCAAGAACGATACATGCAAATTGCGGGCCGATACATGCGAATTGCAGCATTTAGTAATAATTGTTAGTAAAAGCAATGCTATATAAACGGAGGGGTGCATAACTTCTTATGAACATAGTGGTCTTCAGCTGTCCTTGACCAGTGGCTTGATCATACCCTGCTAATACAAGTGTCGTTTTCTCACTGAGTGTGACGTAACTTCCCTTTTTGTCTTAAATTTTCCAGGGTAAAGAACCAATGCCAGAAGCTGTGAAGAGAATTCTAAAACTGAACTCTCCAAGGTATGTCTCTCCTTATAATAGTGTATATTCAAAACACACGCTTTTTCTAGCCAAGTTTTCCCCTCAAAGAGCCTACAATATAATTATCCCTGTTCATTGGGCACTAAGCATTCCTGAAACGATCTCAACTCCTGAGGAGTATGCAGCACCGGCAGCCAAATGGGTGCACAGGCTGTTAATCATTATGAAATAAAAGTCAACTATGATCGTTATGTAAAGGAGTATAATGTGTTGTTAGACCTTGCACATTATGTTGCTGGAGTAGGGCGCCTTCACTAAGAGGTCAAATGGAGGTAGCCTGAACATCTGATGTCACACTTCGAGGCCCAGATACCTGCCTGACCGGATGTTGCCAGATGTACCTTTGACCTTGCATTCATTTCACACGGAGATTCACAGTCAATTCACACGTACATGTACATGTACACATATTACATAGTGAATATTTAAACAACACTACATAATGTACACAACATTACGCACACCCTGCATGCAGACGATCGAAAGTGCAAGCTGACAAATTACATCACCTCGGACCAATCATAACACAGGTATGGAAAGCTTACGTCACAGCACGTTTAGCCAATGAAATAATTCTATCCAATGAAATCATTTGGCCTGTAAGACCAGTGCCTGTCTTTGTCTGTGGATACAGACAGGGGACCAGTCTAAAAAGGAGGTTGCTGGTCAATGGCTACAAAAGTTTGGTAGACACTTGGTGTATGTCAAAGCATTTTGCCAAAGGTTTACCATAATATGCAAACAAAAATTGTACATAATTTTGTGATGTTTTCTCCAGTGACAGTGATTCTGACACCATTAAAGACAGTGAGGATGAAGACGATGATATAGAAGCATGGAGACAGAATCGCAAACGAGGTTTGAAAGGGTCGCCAACTGCCAACCAGTCCAAAAAGGGGTGAGAACAGTAGAACTATTAAAGATCATCTTGCCAGTACAGCACAGCTATATGATAAGGGAATAAAAGAGTGGGATGAGGTCTTGAACTTACGTTTAAAACCGGCAGGGTTGGTGTTTCAAGCAAATTCACTCTTTATCTCTTTACTCATTATGCTGCTACAAACCTAGTAGGACCGTTTAATGATTTGTTGTACTTTTTTTGAAATACAGTGTAACCAAAGCAATGCAACCACCGAGAGTGATCATGCCCAAAACAAGCTCTGAGAAAGCAAAAGGAAAGGTAAGATGGTATTGTACACTGTTGCCCAATTTCATAGAGCTGCTTAAGCAGGAAATAATGCTTAACAGTTTTCTGTGTAAAGGTTATCTGGGGTTCAACCTCAAGTTATCGCTTGTTTAATTCTCAGGCATGTGATTTTGTCAGGATTTTTTACTGATCTCCCAACATCGTTAGCTCTCCTTGAAAGAGGCAAATGTGCCATCACAGAGATGAAAAGACTTGGTTCTTGTTATGACTAGACCTTTAGATTTCTATTTGAAATGATGTAAAGAGTCTGTAAACCTCTACAACGTAACAATCTGTACAATCCAGGGAGCTCTGTTTCTGAACCAAGAGGCAAATTAATATCAAATTTTATCAGGATTTTTCATTTTCAGACAATGTCATCCCTAAATTCTGCATTTTTTGCTTGCAGCTTTACAATTTAAGTTAAATACAAAAACTGTTTTTACCCTCCCTTAGGTACCAGAAGGTAATGTTCAGCAACCGAGGGCTTCCCAGTCGCAATCCACAGACGTTCCTTCAATGACCATCCCTACCGTAGCCCAGAAGGCTATAATCACTAAGACCCTTCCTGCAACCCCGCCTCCATCTCCTACCGGCGTCGGTGAGGACAAGACCAAGGAGCAAGAGCGTCTTCTTCAGGAGGAGATGGCCAGGAAGATCCGTGAGCAGCGGGAGCAAGAGAGGGCAGCGAGGTGTCGGTTACAGAAGCGCCTGGAGACCTTAAGACCGAGGACATCTTCCTCAGGGAAATACCCAGCTGCAAGGATGACACCGATTGTCTTTGACCTAGTAAGTATGGTTGGGCATTTCTTGATCAATTGTACCTGTAACTAAACTGTTGGAAGAGTCTGTAAAAAGTCCAACATGCATAATATGTGAATACTTCAAGTACAAAGCACCATTTGAAATGCCATTGTGTTGTTACCGTGTTTACAGAAAGGGTGACCTTATGTATTCCAATGCATTTCCAGGCAAGCAATTTACAACAGTGGTCGTGTACTAAATTTTACATTTTGTAAGATCATAATTATCATGTAAACCAAAAGAATTCTAATGATAACAACTAAATAGGTTTTGAGATGTGTCCCCTTTCTGTACATCAGAAGTTGATAAAAATTGCAATCCTCCTCAAAAATGTAAGATTTTATGCTTTCTTCCTTTGAGCTGTGTACAAATTGTGCCTTTAGGAAGTCCAGGCTCTGTGACTCTTCTGTTGGAATTAAATGTGATGCTATGGTAACATGGTCTATGTGAACTTTGGGCAGAGGTTAAATGATTGAGATTGATCTACATCAGCATGGTTAGCCCTCAACTTTTTCAGTGACTAGCCAGCGGGACCAGTTGGCTTGTTTTTGTTTTCACTTGTCTGAAAGCCTTTTTCAAAAGTCCATTATTCATATTAAATACGTATGCCTTCAACACTGAACTAGCCAGTTGGACAACTGGAGAGAATTTTGACCAGTCCTCAGCTGTTGATACTGGCATTTTGCCAACTGCTCAAGAAGTGCAAAGAGACACTCCTTTGTTGTTGTGGCACCCCAATAAAAATAAAGGCTGTTTAACCCAATACAAATAATATTTTAATATGATGTAAAGGTTTTAAGATTTTGACTGTCTTTTGATGTGACTTGTATTTGTTACTTTTCAGGAGGCATCCTACACTTCATCACCAAACTGTCTACCCCCTGTTCTCCATTCAAACCAGGAGTGCGCCCTCCTGACTGTTCACTTTTCTACAAGTGGCGAGATCATACCCCATCGCGGAACCGGCAGCAAAACCCTTAACGACAACCCGACCCTGATTTCCATAACGCATCAAGTCTTACTAACCTGGCTGTTGTCCTTGGTTCCACCCAGCTTTGATTTCTTGACGGACGGGTTCAAACAGACGGATGACCAGGTGCCTCTCAAGCCAAAGGAATGCCCCTTCTGGGTAGTCGGGCTCCAGCAGGTTCATCAGGAGGGAGAACTGGTGCTTCATGTTGCCATCACACCAACCATCGCCAGCACCAGCAAGCAGAACAATCTGCTGAAACGCAAGACTAAAGGACGCGGGAAGGAGGAGACTCGAGATAGCACGGTCTTCCAGAGTAATGTTGCCACATTCCTTAAGATTAACACGTTGAACACCGTCTGCCCCTGGATAGAGAAAACCTTCTCGTACGCCATCCATCGCAACGGAAATCTGATTGACGCTCCTGAAGACCTAGTCAACTATGACGCAGTTCTTGAAGATGGCTCATATGTCCCACCCCTTCCACTTGTCAGCTCTAGACCCCTCTCCACTTTCTTGACCGTCAACCCCGATCGTGATTCCATGCAAAGGGTATTCACCAATTTGTCCAACGACGCCTCGTTCTTCTGGCAAACAGTGGAATCAGATGAAGTCATGACTGACCAGACGTCCAACGAAGATTATGACAACTACACTGATGTCCAGAACACTATGACTTTAGTCTATAAGACTGTTTACCGCAACCCTAAGCACATGATAGGAATCATGTATCGCATCTTACAAGAAGGCTTAGACATATCCGGTCTGCGACTCCTCTACCATTCAGAAGAGTTACTAAAAGCCACTTCCAGTCCTCGAGAGAAGCGGCCAAAGAGTTCTGGAGGTAGTCAACTCCAGGAAGACTTGGAGCACATCAACAAGGTCGGACCAATCCTGGCGATTGCTGTACGTGGAGCCATGGCACGCACCAGATGGCTTGATGCTGTAGGTCCTTCCGACCCTCAACTTGCTCGCCGTACAGATCCCCACTCCCTCATTGCCCTGTTCGGTGGCCAGACTCGTGAGGAGGTCCCCATCTACTGCCCACGTAATCCAAACCGTATCAGCTATGAGCTGGCACTCTGGTTTGGAGGACGGGTCCCGGAAAGCGGTGTCGTCAATGTAGGTGTGGCCGCCGTACCTGAACCATCTCTTGAGGTGGAGGCGTCTAGGAGTCAGATAGTGAGCCCAAAGAGCAGAAAAGGCAAGAAGGGATCACAGACAGATCTTGATGTAGGGAATCTGGATACAGGTGACTTGCTACCACTCATCAGGTAATTTATTTTCAAGATTGTCCTCTCATTTTAATATCCCACCATTCTGTTTGACCTCAAAGTTTTTAGACCAGAAAGATATACTGATCCAAACAAAATTGTGACAAGTTCTCGTATCAGTGCTTCAAGATAGGAAAATGGTCACCCTGTTCCAAAAATGTTTGAGTAGATATATATATGTTCTTAGAATGTAAATGCATTTTCCCTCTTTGGTCTTGTGCCCACATTTGGAACTTGTTAAGAAAGATACAACTTGTAATTATTTCAGTACCTTGATAAAGACTTGTTGGGCTGACACTATCAAAACACACACTGACTTCCTCAGTAATAGAATTTTAAAAACAATTCCTAGCCCTGTTGTACCATGTTACAAGATTCAGAAAATTTTGAGGTCCATCAGATTTGCTTCCCCGTTGCGGCAAGTATGACTGAGCCTTGATGAAAATGAACTTCAATTGCTGCTCAAAGACATTTGTGGAAAGTGAAGTAATACCAGTATTTACTCCTTGAGATTCGAAGCTTTGCATGGTTTAGAATTTAAAATTAAACTGCCTTCTTCTTAAATTGTGCCACTTCAAAGAATTCAGAACTCGGCAGCTCGTTTGGTATGTCGAGTCAAACATCGGGAACACATCACTCCGTTTCTCCGTTCACTACACTGGCTCCCGGTTTATACTCAACGTATCAAATACAAGATTCTTCTGCTCACTTATCTGACAGTTAGTGGCCATGTTCCTACATTTATTTAAGGTCTAATTTCTTAAAAATTTCCAATGCATTCCCTCAACTAACGGTCTTCATGAAACTACAAATATCAAATAGTTCAAAACGTTGAGACCTATCTCACCTCTGGTGCTTCACAGAGTCACCACTTCATTCAAGAAGTGATTGTTACATGGCTGCCTCCCTTAAAATTAGTTCAAATTCTCTGTATTTATTTGCTGTAAATTTGTTTGCCTGTTTAGGAAACCTCCATCCATGCTGACAGCAACCACTCAGAGCGATGTCTTCTTGGTGGTCTCACCCATCGTCCCGCCCATCTGCGTTGGCTCCATGCTCTCTGCCTGTCAGATCAGAGGCTACCAGCTCAGAGGGATAAGGAGATTACGACTAAACAACAAGAGAGTCGCCGTATTGGGTGCGTACTATAGAATAGCTGGCTTAGCAATAATAATAATAATAATAATAATGCAGTTCTTGTATAGCGCTTTATACTCCCGATGGGTGTCTCAAAGCGCTCAGTATTTTTCCTACAAGGTAAGTGGAGTTACGTGTTGAAGTATGAGCCCTATTCCTTTACATAGCACCATGTAATGGTTTACAAGGTGCTGTGGCGCAATATGCAGCCAATCAAACCAGGAACACCGGGGCGAACCCCTTCTCTTTACGATAAGTGCACTGGGTTCTTTTACGTGCATTACACAACACACGGGACCTACGGCTTAACGTCCCATCCGAAGGACGAAGCATGTGGTTAAGTGTCTTGCTTAAGGACACAAGTGTCACGACTGGGATTCGAACCCACACTCTGCTGATCAGAAACACCAGAGCTTGAGTTCGGTGTTCTTAACCGCTCGGCCACGACACGCCACGATAGGGAGCGTCTCAAAAGTCAGAAGGGTAGGGACGTTCTGATTGGATCGGTGAAGTATTCCAGACCGGTCCGTTGGACAGCCGGAATGTCAAAAATGTCAGCACGCAATATCTCTCATGTAGAAACATTCCAGTAGTTAGGCACACAGGGCTCAAAATTTACATTGGACCGCAGGCCCGAGGTGAGTGATTTTAGCGTCGGGCCAGTAAACTTACGACCGTACAAGTCCGGCGGTCTTGTGTTTTGATAATACCACCTCACTGCATTTTTAATTTAAACTGATAAATACAAATATCTTTCAATTCTGTTGAGTATTGAATGAAGTATTACCCATATATCTTCTCTATTTGTTTAGTGCTTGTTCCAAAAAACAGCTCAAATGTGAATCTGTGTAGATAGCGTTCTTCTCATTTTGATTCCGGTCTTGTAACAAATTCTCTGGTCCAGTAAAAGTTTTGAGCTACAAGCCCTGCAGTCTTGTGGATTTTTTCCCCAACATCGAACCCTGGCACAATGTCACGGTCCAGTGGAATGTTCAGCCTGTCCAGTGAAATGCAGGCGTATGCCTGCAGGAACTTTCTTTCGCACATAGAACGTACCCAACTTTTAAGACGCTTTCTAAGATATTTTGGACTTATTCATTGTGCAGCATTAACAGTTCATGAATTCACAATGTATGTTGATTTGCATTTTCAAGTAAGATTTGTATTTTCTTCACTGCAGGTTTAACTGGAGCGCAGGTTCGTGCCTTCAACCCAATGTCGTGCACCACGCCCACTTCCCCCTCCCTGACCTGTGAGCAGTCCCTGAAGGAGCATTTAGAGGCGGGGTTTCCCACGGCGAGCCCCTCCCCTATGCCGTCATTGGCGATCCTGCTGCGGATGGAGAATGGGATGCACCATGCTGCATGTCTGATCGAAGCCATGATGATCCACCTCTGCATGAATGGTGAGCTCAAACATCAACACGGGTTTCTCTCATTACAAAGCGCCCTCTAACAATAATATTGGCTTCTTATAAAGGGCTCAAAGCCGTCACTCAATGACATTATTACCCCTGGTCACTGGGCCATGTATTCCATTCCTTTAACCATCTCAGCTTCCTCGGGAGTAGCCTGTGCTTGGCTTACAACTTGTCATGTCAGTGCAACAAGGTCATAACTCCAATTTCGGTTGTTTTGCGTAAATCACTTTTTAAGGTTCTGGGCATTTAAAAACAATCACTCTTGTTGTTTAAGACAAGTCCACTTGTACATATGAATTATGAAGACATTTATAATACAAACATTATAAGTGATATCCACACTTAATACCTTTGAAACAAGTTTTAAGCCTTAATTGCCATGAAAATTGTAGATTTGACCTTGTTGCATGGACACTGTGCACAGTTTTAGACTGGTCAAAAGGTCGTATGTCTGAGATACGACCTTGTTGCTCGGAACACGCTAACAAATTATGACGTCATTTTTTGTTAATAACCTGTATATTTTTAATTACTTTTTTGACAAAATTGAATCTTTTACAGTATATTCAGACAAAATTAAAGCACCTTTTGTATGTTCTAACCTAATTTCACTAAAAATGTGACAAACGACCCTGTTGCACTGACACGACGAACTATACTTTTTCTTCGTTCTAATTGAACATCAAGTCATGAGTTGTTATAAATTCGACATGATTTTTCACTACTTTCTCCTGACTCACACAACGGATTAAGCCCAAATGTACACAGGTTTGTGGTGTCATGTATATGGTTGATCACACAATTTCTTTTTTAATGCTTCCAGGTATGCTGACAACCATCAAAGAGAGCAGCCCGACCAGTACCCTGACTGCCAACCTCTGCTTCCACATCGCCCCGTACACAGAGACCCTCCTTCAGCATCTTGGCGGAGACCTGACTAACCTGCCGTCCAGCAATGTGCACTCCAGCCTTGGTTGCCCCAGTGGTTTTTACACAAATCCTGAGCTGGAGCAGACTGTTGTAGTAACTTTCTCTGGGGCAAAAGCTCTGAAGACGGTTGGAAACTCTTTGAGTAAACTGCTTGGTCTCTACCCCATTGTAAGTACAGCTCTGGGTGGTCACGCTCCTCACCAATCCTCAAAACTTATCAGAGAGTAAAACAGTTTTGCCTGCCAGAAAAAAGGGTTAAAAGTCTAAATGAAATATGATGTGTTTTCCATAAGCATCATTTGATGTATCTAGCCTTTTCTTCAAATTGTATTTACATTGTCTTTTTCCATGCATGCATTTGTAAGTTTTTGTACAGGTTATTGTATTGTATTCTTGTAGGCACCTTGAGCACTCTAACGATGGATATTGGCGCATTATAAAAAAAATTATTGTTAGTATTATTATTATTGTAAACTGAATGTAGCCAAATTGGTTTCCTTGTTTACAAAACTATATTAGTTTTATTGTATGCCTTAGCTCATTCTTTTATCTGCAATGGATATTTTTATGATAAACATGGTTTGTACTATTCCGCCATTTTCTGTACCCCTTTGTGTACCCCTTTGTTCATTCCTTGCTCTTTCTGTGTGCTTTCTGCATCTCTCTTTCTTTTCATTTCTTTCCACTTGAATGCTTCTGTTACACAAGTATACCTGTTTATGTGTGTTGTCATTTAGCCTTCGAGAAAGACTCTGCTAGGGTTGAAACGTCAGGCCATTAACTATTTTTTGCATTTATACCATAGGTCCTTTTGCTTGGTAAGCAGTTTGCAACAGCTAATTCTGTTTTCTCTTTGTGTACCCTTAGACATCTTCAAACCAGCCACGTACCCCTTCATCCTCCATCGCCCAGGGCCTTGAGCTACTGGGCCTGAAGTGGCTTGCCTCCTTGACGTCTTCCCAGGCTAAAGAGTTAACTCCCTATGAGGTTGGTGATCGCTACTGGCAGCCCAGCGTCCAGGCCCTGACGTCAAACCCTGCTCTGGTGTGCATTGTCAGAGGGTTGAATGCGCCACAGCTGGTAGAATCAATTCTAGGTGGGTCCATCTACTCTCTTCAATTCAATTCACATTTATTTCCATACTGTCAAAAACACAGCATTACAGAATGCATATACATGTATAATGTAATGGCGAACAGAGAAGTTTAATGTTTAGACAGTCAAAGAAAATGAACAGTATGGGGGCCGATTTGATAAGCCGAGGCTTGTAGTTATCAGCCTGTGGACAGACATAGACAAGACAAACGGACAAACAGAGGACGTACGAATAGGAACAAAAAAACAACAACTTACAAACAACAACAACGCTTATTTAACTTAAGAAAATATGATGTATATATGAAAAAACAAGACAGTGATGATAAATCTGGCAAAGCAGTCAATGGAAAGAAAGCTATGTTACATACTGAGAGATAATGACTCTTTTGAAGGAGGCTTTAAAACGGTCCACTGACGGTTGGCTTTTGATTACCTCGTCAATGGAATTCCACAAGCGAGGACCATAGAAACGAATGGTGTTCATGGAATAGGTGGTTCGAGTGAAAGGAACCAGGAGATTATGACAGGATCTGGTTTGATAGGTATGCAAGTCTTGGACAGAAGAAAAATAAGCAAAGAAAGTACTAGGAAGAAGATTTCTGGAATACTTGTACATAAATATCCCAGTATGGAGTTTGTTTATGTCAGGAAGTGTAAGGGTGTTGAGCTGTACAAAAAGTGGTGCAGTGTGTGCACGAGGATGTGAAGAAGTACAAACGCGGATAGCCCGTTTTTGAGTGATAATGAGGGAGTGCAGTTTGTTATTGCTTGACCGAGCCCAGACAATATTACAATAGTTTAAGTAGGGCAGAATAAGAGTATTGTATAGTAAGACCATAGAAAAGGGTGGAAGAAAATAACGCAGTTTAGACAAAACACCGGTATTACGAGAAGTGATTTTTCAAGAAAAGAGATGTGATCAGACCAGGAAAGTTTGTGGTCAATAATGACACCAAGAAATTTGGTAGAGTAGACCCTGGTAATAGGAATATTGTCTATAGTAACAGGGGGAAGATCAAGGTTCATTGAAATATTAGATTTGGAAAAAAGAATAAAGCTGGTTTTGGAATGATTTAAAGACAATTTATTTGCCTTTAGCCACATGGAAACGAGAGTAAGTTCTGAATTCAGTGTGTTGATCAGAGTAGTAGAGTTGGTACTGGAATGGAAAATGGTTGTGTCATCAGCAAACAGTGTGAAAGATAGCAAGGAAGAAGAAAGATACAAATCGTTGATGTAAAGAAGAAATAAAAGAGGACCAAGAATGGAGCCTTGGGGCACACCATGAGAAGTATTAAGGCGGCAAGAGTCGGATTTATTAAAAGTAGTAAATTGCTGCCTGTTGTTAAGATAGTCGGCGAACCATTGAATAGCGACTCCTCTGATCCCATAGTGCTCCAGTTTAGAGAGAAGAATAGTATGGTCGATAGTGTCAAAGGCTTTTGAGAAATCCAGGAAAACGCCAATAGCGAAAAGTTTGTTAGTAAGAGCAGTAGTAACTTTGTCAATGAAATCGATGAGAGCCATATCGGTGGAGTGTTTACTGCGAAAGCCATATTGGTGATCACATAAAAGATGAAATTTAGAGATGAAAGTGTAGAGACGATTATAAACAAGTCTCTCCAGAAGTTTAGAAAAACAAGGAAGAATGGAAATAGGTCTATAGTTGCCGACTTGTTTATTGTCCCCACTTTTAAAAATAGGAACAACTTTAGCGACCTTAAGATTCAGAGGAACAGATCCATTGAGAAAAGAAAGATTGAAAATGTAAGCCAGAGGTTCAGCAATAAGAGAAATAATAGACTTAACAACAGAAGAACTAATGTCATCGAAGCCGGGACTAGTATTAGTCTTCAATGAGTCACAGACACGTATTATTTCTGCTGCATTAGTTGGAGTAAGAAAGAAAGAAAAAGCATTCGAATTGTGCAGGTAGCTTGAAAAGTGTGCGTTAGTGGGGGGAATTTTAGTAGCCAGTGAAGGACCAATGTTAGTAAAGAAAGAATTGAAAGAATTGGCAATGTCAGCAGGATTAGAATACAGACGCTCACCATCAGTGAACTCGTCAGGAAAAGACGTCCGCTTCTTCTTACCCAGTATACCATTGATTTCTTGCCATAATTGCTTGAGACTCGATTTTCGGAGATCCAATCTGTGGGCGTAATGATCTTGTTTCGCTTTCCGAATAGTAGCGGTGATGCGATTACGGAAAGTTTTATAGTTACGCTCATTAACCTCATTAGGATTGCGTAAAAAACGCCTATAAAGCCTGTTCTTATAATGACAAGAATCAATGATAGACTGGTTAATCCAAGGCTGATTTTTATTGGTACTGCCAGATGTTTTGGTAACATAGGGAAAGTGAAAATTATACAGAGAAGTGAGAATAGAGAAAAAAGAATCATAAGCTGCATCAGGCTGATCAATTTCATAGACTTGATGCCAGTCAGCACCAGCTATGTTTGATTGGAAGGAACGAATGGTGGCTGGATTGATGTTCCTTGTAATGAACGACTTCTGAGGAGTAGTCTTAACATTTGAAAGACAAGAAGAACTTATTTGAAAGACAGGAAAATGATCCGAAATATCAGAGTAGAAGATTCCAGCTAGAATATCCTGGTCAGAATTAGTAAGTATATTGTCAATAAGTGTGAGGTGTAATGCGAGTTGGTTTATCAATTAAAGTGTGGAATCCATTGGCGAAGACGGAGTTAACAAAGTCGTCAGTTGGCTGATGCTCCGAACAATTGAGTAGATTTAAGTTGAAATCGCCCATTATGTAACACAGCTTCCTTTCATTAGTAATGGTATTTAAACAATAATCAAAAGAAGTATTGAAGTTATCAATTGAACTACCTGGAGCCCTATAGACATTGCCAACAATGATGTTACAGGCATGGGCGCGTTGAATTTCGATAAAAATAGATTCAAAATCACCTGAGGTGGAACCGAGGTCACCACGGATTTTGAAATTCAACGTGTCTTTAACAAACATACCAACCCCTCCGCCTAACTTATTGGAACGTGACGAGTGAACAAGATTGTAGTTGTCCATGTGAATGTAAGACGGGGGGGTTTCTTTAAACCATGTCTCAGTGAAGCCATAGATCGAGAAGGAATGACTGAGAGTAGACACATAATCCTGAATGTCGTAAAAATGGCTACATAGGCTCCGGGCATTCATATGAAAAATCGAAAATGTACCAACAGAAGAGACATTTAAATTATTGAAATCATTACTCTCGTAATAAGAACTGCTGCTATTGGTGTCATTATCGTCAACAAAATCAGTAAACATCAGTGGAAAAAAATAAGCGCTTTAGACAAAACAATGAGCAATGACAACAAAAACAGAACAATAATCAAAATGAATTAGTCGGAATAAACAAAGTATATAAATGCAACATGAAAATGTCACGCTTAAACGAGCAAAATAAAATTGGAGTTATGAAAGGCACAAAAGTGGAACAAGCAGGAAGTAACAAACAATATTTAGTTATCACACAAGCACGAGTGGAATACGGGGGAAATGCAGCGCCCCAGCGTCCCATGTCCAACAAGGCTGAAGGCCGAGTTATACACGAGACGCAGACGAGCCACACCAGCCCCCCGCGCTCCATGGGAACGGGTGCGCGAAACTATCTTCAAGCAAACTGGACGAGCAGAATCGAGTTGGAACAGCGCAAAAAGCAAACAGCAAAAAGCAGCATGTGATACGGACCGCAATAAGAAACGGTATCACACTGAATAGATTCCATTGGATCGTTCGATCAGAATCGAGGAATCAAGTGTGCTTGAAGATAATGGTAATATCAACAAAATATAAATAATGTAGCTATAACTGAACCAAAAAATGGTTAATTAAGACAATGATGCAAGCAAAGAAAAATAAATACAAAAAAATAAACATGATTGTTGATAAACAAAAGCAAAACAAAAAAATGATTAAATAAGCAGACCAGCTAGAGAAATTCAATGCTAACAAAATATTCTGAGTCAATAGATGGGAGATGAAGAGTCAGTTGAAGCGGCGGATGGGATGATAAAAGTGATGCAAAGTTATTAAAGTGGAATGTACAGCAGGATGGAATGGGTGTAGTACAGTCTCATCATGCGTTGTAGAAGTGAGCCAGTGCACCAGCATTGCTTCTCCACTTACCGGCCACAAACCTGTACTTCAATCCCTCCTTATATGCTTTGGATACATCAGAAGCCCATCGTCGTTTCTCCTGCAGGTCCTGCTTTGTGTGATCCTCGACACAGAAATATGGAGTATCATCCAGGGCCTGGCGTTGTTGGCGGAGGACATGGACTTTGTCCTGATAGCAGTTAAACTTGATAAGCAGATGCTGAGGACGACCAGGTGTCTTGGGTCCATCCCGATGAGCACGCTCAAGTTTGACATCTTGAGCTCCAAATTTGTCCTTGAGCATCGTGGAGGCGAGTGCCAGGCAATCTTCACCTTTATTCTGAGGGAAGCCAATGATTCGGAGGTTGTTTCGCCTGCTGAATCTCTCAAGCTTGTTCAGTTTTTCACTGTGGTCAGCAATCCGGCGTTCTGCTTGAGCCACTATGTTGGCCATTTTCTCCAGCTCCTTAACCTTTTGTTCGAGGTCGTTGATCCGTTTGGACTCGAACTCAATTGAAGTGCTTAGACTCTCCTCCATGCGATCTATACGCTTGTTGAGGTCGACTTGACCCTGGCGTATGTCTGATAGTGCCGCCCGGACGAACCGCTCGAAGTCCCCATGACCTTCAGTGGTAGCAGCACGGTCACTTGAATGGTCCTGTCGGGTACGTACCAATGGCTGTGGTGACAACAGAGGTGGGGTACGTTCAGGTGTTTTAGTTGATTTCTTTCGTCCGGCAGGCATGATCATCAATTATCTTGAAGCTATTATGGTTGTAGATCGCAGGTTTATAAGGTTAGTCGGCTGAGTTGTTAAAATGCCAGGATTCGGAGCGGGATTTAAGGCTAAAAAGGAGAGCTCGTAAAATAGCGTGTTCACTCGATCATGACGCAATGACTAGTCTTAAATGACTTAAATGTCTTAAATGACTACTCTTAAATCAATGCAGGCACTACTCTTAAATCAATGCAGGCAAATCTGAAGATTTTTTCCTAATTTCAGGATTTTCTCAAAATCTCCTTGAGCCTTCGAATTTCCTGATAGAAGCAAAGTAATCACCAAATGGAGAAATAAATAGTCCACCAGTGGGTGTGATCCCTGGTTATACGGCAGTTACAGGTTAAATGACTTCTGATTGGCACCCCCGAACAAAGATATCAACAAAATAGGGAGACTGCCAACACTAGGGCTAGAAGGCTCAGTTTGTTGAGCACCAGCACGTTAATCCAGAGGGTCGCAGGTTCAAATCCCGCTGTAGTCAATTTGTCTTTGTTCAACCCATTAACTTATTAATATTAATTATATCAGGGCTTTATCATATCCTTCTACTGACTACTCTGGTCATTTCATTTGTGATTTCTCAAGTCTGGCGCCTGGGCTGGTTAATACCATTCAATTTATTTAACATTGGAAACGTCAGACACATTAATTGACTCCGCATGTCTTTCACCATGGCAGGTACTTCACCGATAACTGGTGCTCTGCCAGGAAAGGGCATTGCTAACCTAGAGAGGATCATGTCCACGTCGGCCGAGGCTGCCTTCCGCCAAGCCACAATGTTCTTCAGGGACCAGGAACTGTTTGCTGACCCCTCCATGCGTGTCAACCTCCCTTACTTACCCCCGTTGAGAAGCCCCAGCCTGGAGGAGCTGTCGACGGCAAGATTTGCATGGGCGGATTCGGACTCCCCGAAGGGGAAGAGGGGGAGAGGGAAGGGTGGAGCTAAGCAAGGGAAAGGGATGCTGGTGGTGGAGGAGTCCATCTACAAGGCAATGCTAGTCGGTAAGACTGAAATTCCTGTGTGTTTTTGTCTAGGGTCCCCAAAAGCCCTCCCTTTGTGTGATCTTTTTAACAGCAACCTTATCCCAGGCCAGTGATGTCTCAAGAGTTTTCCTTAACACTCGGTGACACCCTCAGAATAAACTCACAGGGCTACACCACGGCATTGTTTTTTGAGCAAAATAAACGGATACCTTGAGCAAAAAAACCCGTCCAGGATTAATTACAGTTTACTAGTAATAGTAAAAACAAAAAATAATACAAAGCTGGTCAGCCTTTAAATTTTCAGAATTTCTATTTTGAAATACAATGGAGTCATTGGTGGAGGTACTTTTTTCATTTATTGGGGGTAACATTGTCTAGGGGTGAGATTGTCATGACCCAGGATGACTTTGTTGGGTCAAGCTTGCTTGGGGCAACATTGTTGGGGGCGAGCTTGCTTGGGGCAACATTGTTGGGGCGAACCTGCTTGGGAGGCGAGATGACCAGCTTTCCCGTTTGAATACAAACAAGACTTGCACAGTCTATAAATCGGTACGTTTTGTTCTCTCTCACGGTCACCGACAGGTCCCAGACTATTGACCACCGTAATGGTCATAAAACCGTTAGCCTTCCGTAAGCACCTCTCCAAGATACTGAAGAGAATCGCTCAAGAGAACTTCACAGTCGTCGCTGCAAGGTTGACGGTCATCACTTCAGACGGAGCGAAGGAATTGGTACCAAAGGATGACCAAAAGGTGTGACCTTGATTTACTTTGACTCTGGTAAAGTTTTAGAGTGATGTTTGAGGTGACTTTCTTCATTTATAATAGATACCGTCATGCAAATTATGTATTCGAGTCCTCAAGTCTTGTACAACAATTTTTGGTCCAGTAATTTGTTTTAGCTATAAGCCCTTAGTCTTGCGGATTTTCCACCCAAATTGTAGCCGTGGATACCATCCTTTAAAGGGTCTGTATACGTTCGGTAATTACTCATAAAATTAATGGCAATAAAAACTTACTTGGTAAGAAGTACAGCAGCTTCTGATAGTATAAAGCATTTTCAGAAACTTGGTGGTTATGGAAAAAGATATTAGTTTTTATCCAAAATAATTTGAATCTGAGACGTTTCTCAGATTGTGTATTCCAATTGCAGATTATTCTTCCTGCGTGGACATAACCGCTCTAGATTTTTGTCAATATCTCAAAAACGCTACCACCTTTTGAAATGAAATTTTCACACGTTAGTTTTATGGTATAAATCTACAACTATATAGAATTGAAACAAACAGTGGGTTCCAATTACCAAACTTATACAATCCCTTTAACTGCTGCTTTTGTTTTTCAGAATGAGCTGCTGTCCACTATGCACGTTGAGCACCTGACTTCAGGACCCGTGCTGCTCCTGTGCCTCCAGAGGGAGAACGCCGTCAGGAAGCTGCTGGATGTACTTGGGCCTGCCAACCCCCAGGATGCCCGGAAGCACAGCCAGTTCCTGTGGAGAGGGATGTACGGGGCTGACCCCATCAACAATGGCATACATGGTAAGGGACTCTCTTATTGACATCCCATGTTCATAAAAGAGCCGGATTGCAGGGTTTCCTGCAGGCACAAAATGTACACAACTCGATCTGAGTGAAAAGAAAGAAATAGCGAATGAAATGAGAAACTGCCTTTATGAACTGAAATGATCTGTTTAATAAATGTCAAGTTTGCATCGGGGATAAGGAATATTATTCCGTTTTACCCATACACGGATTGTGTGTATAGCACTGTATACTCAGTACTTTCCCAAGTCCTGTGAACAACAAATCCATAGCCATATTCCTTGGGTGGGATTCGAACCCACGATCTTTACCATTCCAGAGCAGATGTCTTATCACTAGACCACCAAGATTGCCCGGTAGCTATATTTTAGCAGCGGGTACTGAAATGACCTGTGGTGTAAATGCAAAATGTTGTAATTGCCTCACATTTCAACCCTAGCAGAGTCTTTCTTAAAGGCTGGATGGAAGGATTCAAAATCTCTTTACTGGGTAATGTCTCTCATGAAGATGGAAGCGTACGATTTTTACTAACATTTTGTTTGAAGAAGGGCTGGGGTACATATATCAAATCTTACTCAACTGTTATTTTTACAGTACTTGATAAAATGCAGAGCTACCAACTCTCCCTGACTGCAGAACGTTCCCTAAAAATAAAGCAATCTTTCCATGTGCTGATGAACATATTTGAAAATCTCTGTGATTATGGAAATGTTTTCCTTATCATGTTGAATGTAATTCTAAATATCTCCCTGATTATTGGATAAAATCTCTCTGATTGCCCTATGCAAATGTTGGCATCTCTGAAAAGGTTGTTTAAACAGATTTTGTATTTCTAGGATCAAAATTGTTGTGACATATTTTTTTTTTAGTGGAGGGGGGAACTATGAACAATATGTTAATGCACATTGATATTGAAACCTTGAAAACTTGTTGATAAACACTACCTGTGGGGAGGGAGTGGGTCTTAGAAATAGTACAGTCTGTTGAAATTTATGGGGCTATCTTTAGTGAAGGGGGGGGGAGAACTATGAACATTCTGTTAATGCATATTGATACTGACACTCACAAAACTTATTGACAAGTGGGGAGGGGGACTGTCTGTTGAAAGCTATGGACGATTCTCTATTAAAAGCAAAACTATTAACTTTGATTCCGTCAGGATCTGAGAGCTACGCTGCAGCAGTCAGTGAGCAGAAACTTCTGTTCCCAGATGGACTCTGTTGCAGAGAGACCTCAGACCTCCAAGCAGATAAGGTAAACTAGTAATATACATAAGACATGTAAGATAAGGCAGTTATAAATAAAAGGTAATCTAGTTGTATACATAAGACATTGCAGTTACAAATACAAGGTAATCCGATTATAAATACAAGTTATGTAGTCAATCTAGTTATAAGTACAAGGCAATCTAGTTATAAATACAAGGTAATCTAGTTATAGTTACAAGGCAATCTAGTTATAAATACCAGGCAATCTAGTAACAAATACAAGGTAATCTAGTTATAAATACAAGTTAATCTAGTTACAAAAAAAAGGTTATCTAGTTATAAATATGAACATAATTCTTCCATCAACCATTGTTGAACTATTTTGTGTGAGTGAAAATCAACCATATAACTAAATAAACTAAATGACAAATTTTGATTTTGTCTTTTTTAAATTCAGATCAAGTGCCGTGCAGTGGACTCGATCATGGGATCCCGTCAAGCTAGCGGGCGCTGTTACATCACCAAGCCTTACCCTGTCAGGATGGACTCCAATGACAGCCTTCTGTCTCCCGTCACCAGCACTCATTCACTGACGTCACTCAGTTCAGGTAATTATTAAGTCCTGTTATCTAGTAGGGTTTGTGGTAACTCCATGGAAGTAATCTCTCTTTGAGCTGTGGTAGTTCTGAAAAGAACCGGCAGTGTAACAACTCAACGTTTCGATCAGTATGCTTTGATTATTTTCATGAGCTTGTAATATCTCGTCATTATCATCATCATCATTTGGCATAGACTTGCATCCGTGGCCGCCTTGTTCTTAGATTGTCATGAGGGGGCTAGCCTGGGGTCGTCGCCATCACCTGTTCTCTTTCAATTGCCGCTGCTCTCTCAATCGTCGTCAAATCTCCTGTGGAGTAATTATTATTTGATGATTCGTTCAATAATCATTGGTTTGTTTTTTTGAAAGAGCAAATTAATTTCCATCTTCTAGTTTACAATAAACACACCATTGAGCCAATCACTGAAAAAGTGTTGTGTTTAAGTAAAAACAAAGAAAGAATGGTTTTAGTTTTGTTCAGGAATTTTTATGTGCGGTTTTCTGTACTAATTAAGATTGTATCATAGGTGATTTGGGGGTTCTTCAAATGCTTTTTTTGTAGATTTTGACAGTTTTTCTTAAGTAGGAATTGAAACTTTGCATGTTGGCGATACAATCTTAGTTTTGTGGTAATGCCATGTTCAACTACATGAAAAATCGCTCTACGAGTTGTGGTAGTTCTGAAAAGAAGCTAAAAAAAAATTACGTCTCGATCAGTATGCTCTGATCATCTTAAGGCAAAAAGGTACCAGAGAAAAAGTTATCATCATTCAACTTTCAGATTGAATTTTTTTTTACTAATCTTGTACTCTGTCTTCAACACTAAGAATTCCATCATTTGACAAACAATTGTAACCGTCTCCTCTAGGTTCAAGCACAAGCTCCACTGACCTGATGCCATCCTACAGCGCCCTCTGCCAGACGACCTGTCTCCTCTTGACCCCACCCCTCCTTTTAACCAAGGTCAAAGGTTACTACCGGGCTCACATTGAGGTCATGGATGCCTTGCTGGTGCACGGCTTCACTATTGTTGGGATGCGGATGGTGTGGTTCGACGAGAACCAGGCCAGGGGATTCTGCAGTGTGTACGGGAAGTCTTTCCCAAGTCTAGTAAGTATTTCATTTGAGGATAGACCTGGGACCAATTTCATAAAGCTGTTTAGCAGAAAATCCTGCTAAGCAAATTTCTTTGCTATTATGGCTAAGCAAGAAATTAGTGGGTACCAGTCACAGCAATGTTAACTGTATGGTATTTTGGCTGATAACCTTCCTAAGCAAGAGTTTTCTGTGCTTAGCAAGTTTTTGTGCTTACATGCTTTATGAAATTGGGACATGGGTCCACTTTCATGGCTACTGAAATTACTGCCGAATTCTGCGCTTGCGATCACCGTTCTCTGCTTACAGGGCAAGCGCCAAATTTCTGCTCTAGCTGTGTCAGTGAAGAATGCCTAGTTGCAAGGAGTACGCATGCTCACACTAGCAAATATTGATTGATTTATCTAATTTCTGTAAAGCGCTTTGAGACCTTTGCCAATACGCTGTATAAATCCTGCTATTATTCTTATTCTTACTCTTTCAAATTTACTTTCCAGGTGAAGATTCTGTGCCACGGCCCAAGCATCGCTGTTGCAGTGCAGAGGGACAATGCTGTCAGCTGCTTTGATGCCCTGCTTGGAAGGTCAGATATCTTAGGTCAAAGGTCAAATGTCTTAAACTAAACGCCATTGTGAGGTTTAACAAATTTGGTGTTTGATGAGTACTTTCGTTTTCCTAGTTTTTCTCATTACCTGCAAATTAGAATATTTGTTTCATCCATATTGCTCAAGGAAAAACTATGAAACTACACAAGTGTGAGGTTAAACTATTGCTCCAGCCAACCTGTAGTTTTTCTTCCACAAAACTACCAACCTGGTGAAGATATTGGTCAATTAGTGCTGTAAACTTGGCAGAAAAAGTTGAAAAAGGCAGTTGTGAAAATTAGAATCTTCTACACCTGCAGAAATGTTGCACTTTCAGAGTGGAGGATTTCATTTTAGGGAAATCTGTTCCAGATCTCATTTGTGAGTATTTTTCAGTCGAGACTGTTTCGGGTTTCTTCAGTGGCGCAGTTGCATTTGAATTGTTATCCAGAAAAGATTCCAAACTTGGAAATAGAACGTGAATATATTTTGATGCTGTGTTTCCAATTACCAAGGTATTAAGAGTTCAGATTTTGTATGCAGTACCAAGGATACTAGCAGTGATAATTCTGGCGGAGATAGTGGATTTTTAATTGGTAGGCAAATTACCATAATTATCACAAATTCTTTAGCAATTCATGTTGGCATGCACATGTAACTTTTTTTGTGAATGATAGCAATCAATAAATTACATTCAACTATAGATCTCTTGCACAATGGGAACGCACCTCCGAGCAATATGCGCGTCTACCATTTCCACCTTTTTAGGAGTCAATTCCTTTCATTTTGACTCCCAAATTGACTCCCAAAATGGTGGACAGGATGGACGCATGTAGGTGCGTTGTGCGCAAGGTGCCTATATACACTTATTTCTGAACCTCTGGTTTAAAAGTTATAAATTCTCATAAATTCTCTTAAACTCTCATCAATTCTCATTATTTCTCATGAATTCGCTTAAATTCTCATCAATTCTCAGGTTACTTGTAAATAAATAGCGGACAAAAATAGTCAGTGAATTATTTGTTGCATCGTGGAAAGGCAGTTGCAAATTTGAATTGGATTTAGTTCAAATACATAAATAAAAGTTTTATATGGAATTGGAATTGATTTGTTCTTTTTATTGGTACAGTTGCTTTGACAAGGAGTCTGTCATCAGTAAATATGGAGAGCACATACTGAGACCCAAAGAGCCAAAAGAGGTAAAGTTCTTTCGTTTACCATTCTCCTTCCCAGATTTTTCCTGATTTTGGGATTTTCTTAGACTCTTCTTGAGCCTACAAATACCCTTGAAAGATGTAAAGCAGTCACCAAAGGGAGAAAAAAATAGTCCACATTGTGTCCAAACCTGTAATTTTTTAATTTCGGGTGATGTATAAACCTCCTTATTCTGATTGCTGTATTCAAAATAAACATGTGAGCCTGAAAGAAAACCCTGACAAACAGATAAATATTTCACTTGTTTCTTTTTACTAAAACATGACCCCAGTATTTTATGGAATTTTCACAGTTTGATTTAGAAGTTGTGTTTGTTGAAAACTAAAGCATGGGAACGGAAAAAACAAAAACAAAAACTGATTAAGTCCATATGGAAAGGTTTGCGGAAACACCATGTAATATCTCTAAATGAGTTGGGGGTGGTTCTGAAAAGAACCGTTGGTTTCAACTTGACGTTTCGATCAGTATGCTCTGATCGTCTTCTGGAGAAAGCTGGACTCTGATGCTGCATGCTGCTTAAGTACTAGGTGATGGTGAGACTGGTGATGCACGAAGGCGGGAAATAGAGGCGGGAAATGGAGCTCGGTGATGCATGGTAAAACTGGATCCTGTTCTGGAGCTTTGGACTAGGGTGTGATTTAGTCCAAAAGCTATAGTTTAGAAGCTCTTTACGTCAAGATTATTTTTGGCGTGTCGAGGCCAAGCGGTTTAGTGCATCAGACTTAAGTTCTGGTTGCCAAGTCATCAGGGTGTGGGTTCGAATCCCGGTCATGACACTTATGTCCTTGAGCAAGACACGTAACTATACTTGCTTCTCATCACCTAGGGGTAAATGGGTACCTGTGAGGGCAGAGATGGTTCTTGTGATAGATTCAGGTTAGTGCGCCAGATACATGGCAGCACAGGCAGTATACTCCCAGGGAGCTGAGATGGTTTAAGGAATGAAATATACAGCCCAGTGACCAGGGGTCGATTTCACAAAACTCTTCGTAACTTAGGACTAGTCCTAGGCAATGCTAAGAGATAGGACTAGTCTTAACTTAGGACCAGTACTTAAGACTAGTCCTATCTCTTAGCATTGCCTAGGACTAGTCCTAAGTTACGAAGAGTTTTGTGCAATCGACCCCTGGGGTGATAATGTTTGAAGCACAATGATCATTCTTTGGAATTGCGCCATAAAAGAGTTGATATTATTATTATTATTATTGTTACTATTTTTTTTCTTCTTTTTTCTTTTGGCCAACAGGCAGCAAAGCACTTGGAGTTTTTCTTTGATCAGCTAGTCCCCCGCAGCCAAGGTGAAATCATTCCCATGTAAAAAGCACAGTAAGTCCCATAGAATAGTATACAAATATTGACTGCTTCGAGTGCTATGGTTGAAACTACGACTCCCAAGGTGATTTTTTGAGTTTTGTGTTTTCTTGAGGCGAAGTCAAGGGAAAATAGACTGTTCTGGGGATCACCAAGGGAGTTGTAGTTTTAACCAAAGCACGATTGAAGGGTCTGTATTTGTTTGGTAATTACTCATAAAATTAATGGCAATAAAAACCAACTTAGTAAGAAGTACATTAGCTTCTGATATTATAAAGCATTTTGAGAAACATTTCACTTTGAAGTAATGTGGTTATGGAAAAAGATATCAGTTTTTATCCCAAAATATTTGAATCTGAGAAGAAACGTTTTTTAGACTGTGTATTCCAATTGCAGATTATTCTTCCTGCGTGGACATACCGCTCAAGTTTTTCGGCAATATCTCAAAAACGCTACCACCTTTTGAAATGTAATTTTCACAGGTAAGCTTTATGGTATATATCTACAACTATATCTACAACAGGATTGAAACAAGCAGTGGGTTCCAATTACCAAACTTATACAATTCCTTTAAAAGCAGTCAATATTTGTTTTATAGGGCCCCACAGATAAATTATGCCAAGACGTCTAGGTACCAAGAAGCTGCTGTTGCTATTGTTATAGTACATTGGTTGCTATGGGTATATTACATTGGTTGCTATGGGTATAGTACATTGGTTGCTATAGAAGGGTTTCAAGGTGAATTTTGAAATTATCTGGAGACATGTAACCCATGGTGTTGAGAATTAAGACATTTTATGTGACAAAATGTAAAGTTGAATTTGTGTTCCTTTTGCTGCATTTCTGCTAGGGGGTAAGTATGGAAAACCCTTTCCTGAAAAACAAAATTAACAATGATTTGAGA
Organism: Plazaster borealis; assembly: GCA_021014325.1. Lineage (NCBI taxonomy): Eukaryota > Metazoa > Echinodermata > Asteroidea > Forcipulatida > Labidiasteridae > Plazaster > Plazaster borealis. The sequence goes on from CM037470.1 coordinate 5,873,898, forward strand.
ATGCTTAAACTGTCATGAAATTGTAGATCTACCATGTCTTTCTAAAGTGCCTTCGAAGATGCCAAATAAATTCTAACTTTCAGGTGATGGTTTGTTAAGGACAAGTTATTCACCGATCAATTCACAGCATTTTTGACCGTGTGAGGGCATTTGTGAACCAAATTTTCATGATGTAAAACGAACTGGTTTTGTCATTGTTGTGCCTTCAATTGATAGATTATATAGTGCCCATAAAAGAAATCAATAACTTTGCAAAACGCCGTACAACAGCCTGTACAAACTCTTAAACATAGGTTTGTACACAATTATCATGGATACTCCCACATGACTTCAAAACAAAATATAGTGCAAGTTAGGCTCTAGTCAAAATATTTAGCTCTGTGCCTAAATCCTAACTCTCTGGGCTTCACTAGAATAAAGAGATATCCCAGGTAAAACTGTTGATAGTTCAAGAAGGGATGGCTGGGCATTGTGACTCCGTCCATCTCGCTGCAATAATTCCTCAGTGCTTTTATTTTGAGAGCAAGTTTGATTCGCACAAATTCCAGAGATGCAAATAAATGTCTGTGCATTTTGTTTTCTTGGAGTAAGACAGGGGCGGATCCAGGATTTTCCAAACGGGGGGGCGTGAAAATATACCAAGCACCAAAATCTTCCCTTCCCCATTTCCCCCCCCTTCTCTCTCTCTCCCTCTTTTTTTCTTTTCTCCCTCATTTTTAATTTTTTTTTAATATGAAAAAGGGGGGGCGTGCGCCCCCCACGCCCCCCCTGGATCCGCGCCTGTAAGAGAAATATTTATATAAATATATAAAGAAAAAAATAGTTCTAAAAATTGTTAAGTGTTCCTTAACACATTTTGAGAGCAAGTTTGATTCGCACAAATTCCAGAGATGCAAATAAATGTCTGTACATTTTGTTTTCTTCGAGTAAGAGAAATATTTATATAAATATATGAAGCAAAAAATAGTTCCAAAAATTGTCGTTCTTCCATCCTGTTCTGTGAAAGTGCCTTTCTGGTAAGATGAATCCAGAATTAGTAATTGACAAAATTTACGTTTTTATGATGAAAAAGCCTTGATTTATAAGAAAATTTATTTAAACTTAAACGAAAATTACTTCCGTCCAATGAAGAAAAGAGTTTGAAATTAAATTTATTTAAAACTGTTCAATAGTTGACACCATCCAGTGATGAAAAAATTTAAAGCATTTTATGTAAATTAATTTCAAAGTTAACTATTTGTTTCTTGCATATTGTATAAGAAGTTGTTAATTATACACAAGAAATGTGTTTAATAATGCTTTTTTTCCTATAACAATAACTTTTTCTGTGAATGCATTCCATTTTCTTGGTTCCTAAAAAGAAAACAACTAAATTCTGTAAGTTGAGTTTGATATTGATGAGTTTTTTAGCAGTACGAAAAATGTTGACAATAATTATTTGTGATGCCCCACTCACCCCCAAATCAGACACTTTTCAGAAATAGTGAAATATCATGAAGTAAAGACAACCGAAACATCAGGCAGCAGTCTCCCTTAACACTGGTCCTCTGGTCAAATACCAGTTAAAACACCCGAGGACCAGTCAAAATTCTCTCCAAGAAGTCCGACTGGCTAGGTCAGTGTTGAAAACCTCCCCCTTTTTAATAATGAACTATGAACTAGTGAAAAAGCTGGTGGAATAGTGAAACAGCAAGCTAATTGGTCCCGCTGGCTAGTTACTAAAAAAGTTAAGGGCAAACTCTGTATAATTATTGTGATACAGGGTTTTCCCTAAACTTTTGTAGTGACTGCAGTGGCCAGCAGGACCAGTTAGCCTGTCATTTCACTAGTCCGTTAGCTTTTTCACTAGTCAATATTTCAAATGAAATATGGATGCTTTTCAACACTGAACTAGCCAGCTGGACCACTTGGAGACTGGTCCTCAGGTGTTTTAACTGGCATTTGGCCAGCGGACTGCTGTGAAGGGAGAACGCTGTCAGATGTCTTTAACAGTCTATACATGTTGAGAAATACTTACCTTATTTGGGCCCAATTTCATGGCTCTGCTTACCATAAGCAAAGAATCGGCGCTTACGGAAGCAGGGAATTCCGCGCTCACGTCAAGCGTATTTCACGGGTTAGCAGGGAATTTTTGCTTGTGCGCGTGCGTAGTCCACGTTACTAGGCATTCTACGCTTACACAGCTAGCGCAGAAATTCGGCGCTTGCACGGTAAGCGGGGAATGGTGATCGCAGGCGCAGAATTCGGCGGTAAGCAGAGCCATGAAATTGGGCCCAGTTGTTATTTGAACACATTTTTGATGAGTGAATAAACCCAGTTCTGGGTTTTGGCAAGAAGTGGCTGGTTTTGGTATGGAGCATCAGATTTGTTACTGTGAGTTCATCAAGACAAGAGTGAAGAAGGAGTCATAATTGTCTTTCTTTTAAGAAAAACCTCACCAGCCGTCCAGTTTTATAAAAGGAAATATTTGTTAAATTTGTTTTTTTGAAGGACATTTTGAAATATACTTAATTTATTGTCAAGTGCCTTTAAAATGAAACTAGCTGGGTACAATATGTTGAAAGTAACATACTTATGATGTGACAGATTGTTTTGTAAATATTTTTGTTCTGAAGAAGATTATCATATTTCTTTGATTAATTCATAGAAATGACAATTCAGTTATTTTAAAAAAGAAAAAAAAGTAAGTAAAAAAAGTACAGCATTTGTAACACTTTTCAAAATTGAAAGTAAAAACTGACTAACACCGTCCGTTATATTTGGTACTGTAATTGTTAATTATCTTATCTTTGTTTTTGATGAAATGTTTTGGGTTTTTATTATGCAACCCTTTCTAAATACTCTATTCTGTGAATACTTAATTTGTTGTATTGAAAATGGATTGAAAAGCAGTTTTGTGTACATTTCCTTCATGTTATTGAACATTGTTTTATGTATTATATTTGTAAGATAATTGTCGGATTTATTTTTTAATTGTATTATTGCTTTGAGTTTGTATTTTTTGGTTTTGTTACAAAAGAAAAAACCCACACACCCTGTTTTCCCAGAATAAAGGTTGTGTAATATGACTTGATTTTCATCCTGTACTTTTTGTCGCGTGTCATGTTAAGAGCACCGGACTCAAGCTCTGGTGTTTCTGATCAGCAGAGTGTGGGTTCGAGTCCTGGTCGTGGCACTTGTGTCCTTGAGCATAATTGCTTTGTCCTTCGGATATGACATTAATCTGTAGGTCTCATGTACTAGGGTTGGTAGTGCATATAAAAGAACCAGGGCTTGATTTCACAAAGCACTAAGATTCATCTTAAGATGAGTTGTCGGTATCGCCATAGCGATTTGTTTTGTGACATCACACTTTGCTTTGTTACAGAGTTAAGTTCAATCTTGGCTCTTTGTGAAATGGCCCCAGAACACTTAATATCGTGGAAGAGTAGGAGTTAACCGCGGTGTTTCAAGCACCCTTGCTTACAGGTTTCCTTAGGATTGTGATCTACAGTGATTAAGTTCACTTATGAGGCATCCTTGGTTTCATTACCAGAAATATTTAAAATAATAATGCTAATATATTTGTTCAGGTTTTCGTAAAAAAGTCTTAATTACAAGTAGCACAGTGGCTTTATTTAAATTCCATTTCACTGGCTTGTCTTATTTAGGGCACTTTTGTAGTTAAGCCGAGAAGCAAGGACCAGTTTCATTGCACTTTCAGTAGAATTCTGAGCGTACCATGCCGGGTAAAGCAGCATAATTCTATGACTTGGTCTCGATTTCTGAGGATCACTTCTGAAAATGAAAACTGACTCTGCTTCAATAAGACCATAGTCTAGAGAGGCAAGTGTAACCCAGATACTAAACCGATTGGAGTTCTAAAATCTTGAGGTATGTCGTCTCTCCTCCAGACATAAAATGATGTTCAGAATGACCCACAATCTTGTTGAGAAAAATTGTACATGGACTACCTCTCTACCCTCATGATCAGACCGATATAACGAATGAGACTTCAATATCTTACTATAGTCTATGTAAACCTTTGTTTACAAAAAGTAGTGCCCTTGCTTCCCAGGGCATTTCTGGCAGGAAAGATACTGCACTGGTCATACGTGTAATTTATTTTGTGTCATAATGTCCACATCTATTCAAGAGTTATGAACAATTTGATTTTGAGATGTGCCCCCTTTCTTCATATCAAAAGTTGATAAAAATCAGACGATGCAATCTCCATAATGTGTTCTTCCATTGAGATTTGACAAATCGTGCCTGCAGGAAGTCCAGGCTCTGTGCACAGCTGTGGCTCCTTTGTAAACATGGTTAATTACGTCTATAATAATAATGCAAATGTCCAAGTCAGTCAACAGTTTACGCAAATCTTGACAATCCCCACACTGGAACAGTCTGCCACACTCAATCCTAGACTATTGTGACGCATCCCTCGGCCTCACGGGAGGCACGGACGGCAAATCTTGGAAAAGTCAGGGGAGCGGCTGCGCTAGTTGGGATGGACACCGTCCCCGAAGAATACGAGGTTGGGCCCAATTTAACAAAAGTTACAAAGATACACATGAAATAACTGTGGAATAAACTGTTTTATTCATAAACACAAGACAACCACTTATTATATGCATATAAAGTAACTCAAATTGTATTGTTATCTGTGATCTAAATACAGATCATCAATTTACAATTATCAATAATTAAAAACGCAAGTTACGGACTAGTTCGCCCGACGTCAATCTCCTTCTTCGAAATCACACCTAAGATGAGAAGCCATCATCACGCACCACGTCAGTGCCTCGCAAAATGAAGGGCCGGAAAAGACAACGATGTGCTATTTCCTTGTCCCATGGAGGAAAGAAATGTCCCCAGCCAACACTTCGCTTATAATTGTGAGGGGTCAATAATAAATTCTCAATATCATATATGGCATGGGGCCACACTATACGACACTAACCAACAACTCTTACTCTTTTTAGGCCTAATCTACCAAGATTTATTCTTGTATCTCGAACATTCTACAATACCCATACGTCTATACGTGTATCTGCTTAAGATACACATGAAATAACTGTGGAATAAACTGTTTTATTCATAAACACAAGACAACCACTTATTATATGCGTATAAAGTAACTCAAATTGTATTGTTATCTGTGATCATTATGAAAATCTCTGGCTGGATTGAGGGGAGTAGTTGAAATTCTCCCTGAGATCAAAGAAAACGAAAAATGAAGTTGCGGCAGACGATAAAAAACTTTAATAATAAATTGAAAATGATCAAGTCGGTAACTTGACCGTACCCAGACGTCGATATAATAAATATCAACCACGTATTCAACTCATAGGGCACCCGACTAACTCTTTGTGATTAGCATTTATATTCAGTAATGGTGGTCACACATTCTCAACTACAGAACATCATATTTTCAACTACAGACGTTTTTAACAGTACATTTTTGCAAAAATTGAATTGTCAAGATAAAGTGGCTGAGGTAAGTGGTTGAATATTTGATTAAAGCTGTGGCTTTTGAAAACTTTTTGTTCTGGAAATGGAGGAGGAAGGGAAACCATTTCTCACGATTATTTAGAAATAAAATAGGCCCACGTTGCATCACACAACAACACGCCCGTCCGTAATGAAAAGTTCACCAATTACACCACGTTGCAGTTTTATTTGTGGCTCGAAGTGGACCGTAAGGTTAACAAATTCAGATACATTCTGTATTTTAACACCCAGGATTATTGGTCATTTACAATTCTGACCAATTTTTCAACAGCATAAAATTGATATTAAAAAAAAAATTCGTCAAACGACAACTTTTTGTATTGTCATGATGAATTGTTGTTTTGCATTCCCCCATTTTGTATTTAACACTTGATTAACCCTACCAGCTCTACAAGAAGTTACTGTTGTCAGATAATACACTCGACTGCAGGAGGATAGCTATAACACTCAAAAGAAAAAAGTGCTGTTTGCACTATTAAAAACATGTTAATTTTACATCTTTTCAAAGTTATTTTCTCTTCTGCTGAGGGTACAGATATAAATCCTTAATAATTAAAAAGTAAAAAAATATAAAGAAGTGTGTGAAAAATTACATTTCATCTCAGGAGGCTAGCTATTTTCTCAACAGTAAATGACCCCAAGAATTTGTAAACAACAAAGGCATTGGGCATGTTGGGGTGAAGTATTCAAACAGCTGAACAGGCTGAACAAAGTTTCCCGAAGAAACATTAATTGTTGTTTGCGTTGATATGATTATGCGAGGATAGACGAATACACAGAAATATTTGATTACAAAATAAAGTACTTAATAATTAACTGTTTGTGTTTTTGTGGGGTTTTAATTTAGACCTACAATAGGGCTGTCGGCCTGCTAGGTCTACCAATTATGTAAAAAAGTGCCAGTCATAATCTGCATTAAATACACACAACGGAGTATGCCTGCATAATGCCCAGTTATGCAGCCTTCCCATGTGGACCCACAGTCTGATCCAGAAAGTCACCTTTTACTAGAGACAGTAATAAAAAACCACGGAAATGATGCTGAATCCGACTGCCACTTCACATGACAAAAAAAAAAAAAAGGTCACTGCTATTCCGACACCCCTATCTTCCAACAACCCAAAGTTTTTGTGATCTACATGCAAGGTACAATGTACATGTAGGATGAAGGTTTAGTTTTAGGGGTCTGATTAGGAACGTACATTGTTGTAGCCCGGGTGTCTGAATCTGAACAAAGGAAGAAAGGGGTGTGGAACATAGGGATTTCGGAATAAAGGATGTGGGAATATAGATTTGAGAGTGACCAAATTTACTTACCCAAATAGGGCCTATGGCCGTGTCCAAATTGGTAGCTACAGCTACGGCTACGGCTACACGTCATTGTGCATAGCAACACCCTTAGCAACAGCCGTATCCGTAGCTGTAACTGCCAATTCGAATACGGCCTATGACTCTGTGCTTTACCGGTAGTCATAATGAGTGAATTCCGCATCTTCCCCAAAATGAATTCCATGCTGGATCATGCATTACATAGTGGGAAGAAAAGAAAAAAAGGAAACTGTAACAATTGCATGTTTTCTATTGAAAGTGATATAAATAAGTTTTATTTATCGCACATTTATAGATCCTTCTCATTCGGGCATACTAACAGATTTTACATTGATTAGGCCTTACTGTACGCGTTATTAGACGCACAACACGCCGCGCATATGGCTACGAACGCCAAGTGGTCTTACACAGCTCCATCGATGTCTTTATCAGAACCTTATTGTTGAAATAAATTATAAGTTGTTCAAAACTTTATATTATTTATTGTTGAAATAAATCATGAATTAGATGAAAAGTGTCAAATGACAAGGATTTTTGTGTGAGGTATTTAAACAAATACATATGTAGATCATAGGATGCAAGTGCCAGACCATAAATCTGGACTGTTCCATTTTACTAAGCGTGTGAAATGCAGTCCAGATTTCACCTCGTGATTATATTCTGATGTATTGTACATGTAGTACTCATACTATTGTACTCATGCATCCAATATTTGTATAATCTTCACTCTTTTCAATGCATTGATGTCACACAGGGCTACAATCTGCCCGCGGTCTGCCATAATGTGGAAGCAAATTGCATGTGTGGACTGGTGCATGTCTAGTCACATGTTGCCTAAAGGCATGAAAGGTGCGCCCTGCACAGGTACACGTGGGGAATCTGACTTCTTGTTTCGTCCTAGCTTGTTAGGTAGTAGCGTTTGCTTTGTTTTGTCCTGTTCCGTTCCTGTCTGTACGTTCTGTTGTAATTTAAGCTCCGTTCAGAAGTCCAGTATGTTGTTTTATAAGGCATTTCTATACAACAAGACTATGTCTTTTGAATAATATGCCTGAACCATATTTGCCTCTGTTAAATCATTGTGTCTCATATCATTATTATTCTAGTAATTCTTTATTATACATCTTTGTTCAATAGACCTTCTTTATAATTACTTCTGCAATATGGAAATACATGTCGAAATTAATTGAATTTAATTGAAATTGGCACTTGTTTGTGACCAAGACTAACAATTGGTGAATCGGTTCAATTGGCCCTACAGAAGGTCAAGTTTAGTTTTTTGCAGTGTTTGTAAACGATGATTGAAAAACTAAATCTGACTGCCTATGTCTATCATTTGTGTGTCTCAAAATGTTGTGCGCCTATCACTGAATGACTTGACAAATGCATGGTAAGGAAGTACAGTCCAAAACAACACATGATGTCACAAGACATCTGCCACAGGAAGGAAGTTGGATTCCAGGCACAATATTTTGTTCCTTTTTATGACCTTTTGTACAGTATTTTGAGCCCATTTAACTGATACTGTGGACTTTGGAGGGGAATAGTACAGAGTACCTTAACCTATTGTTCTTGGTTTCTACATCTACTAAACTATGGTACATGTACTCGTAAGTTACAGAAGAATGCTCACATTCTCGTTCCATTCTGTAACTTAATTCTGTAAGTTACAGAATGCAGAAAAATGGAAGTTACAGAAAAACAGAATGGACATTAGTTTCGCTGTTGTCTTACCAAGTTGAACCAGAGAAGTTCCATTCTGTAGGCTAAGAATCGGTAACCCCCAAAATGTACACGTGTCTATACCAATAGGCACCAAGTGCAATACATGTAGATCTCTTGTATTATAATGCCCTTTGGATTGAGTCTGATGTGTACATTGTATGTACTGTGTACACATGTAGTGCATTCTAATGCCTCACCCACATTGGGAGCATCCAGCATTAGGGTGCGTTACAAATTTCAATTTGAAAAACCACCACAATAAAGGAAATAAAGTTCTCATGAATGGTTGGTGTAAAGGTCATACTACACATTATTAGACAGCAGGTGTTTTGCTAACAGTTAACACCTGTTGGTTCTGTATTGTGAAATACAGTATTGAGCAATCAGCATCGTGGGCCAGTGCTTTGCAGTGTAGACCTTTTAAAAATAATCTCATCGGTTGTCAACGCCTGCTGATGATCTGAAAAGTAAGAATATAACGGTACATATAGTTGAACATTTTATTTTATTGTATCATGGGTTCTTCTTTATGTGATTTTTTAATATCCTTTTAATCTTATATTAAGGTTATTGCCAAAAATGAAGTTAGCATTTCATTGGGTGTGTTGTGTGTGAGTGTGGACATGTACACAGTGTGTCTAGTAGTATAGCGGGGCTCAAATGTTATTTTTTGAGAGAGCAAGGCCATTTTCTTTTTGCTATGATGTAGGGCATTTTAATTACAAATCTTAAAGTTTATGGGAAACTTTTGAAGGGGGGCCAAGACCAAGGCAACGGAGGCCATTAGGCCAAATAAAATAAAAAACATGATTAGCGTCCTGCCTTTTTAAAAAAAGGAAGGAGGAGGGCCTTTTTTTTTCTTCTTTTCTTTTTTCAAAATGGCCGCCCGACAAGTTTTTCGAGACAAACGGCCAGGCTATTTTTCAAGATGGTTGCCAGCTTTTTTCGGTGTGACTTTTTTCGCTGTGCTAAGTCGAAGATAATACAATGTTATTTATTTAAAAAAAAAAAAAATCGTCAGGGAAAATAAAAATGTATCATTTTTTTCTTTCAAAAAAGAAAAAAAAAAAAAGGAGGCGGCCTATAAAAAGGAAGCGGGCGGGGATGCTAAACATGTATTTTTTTTATTTGGCCTTATAGCCATTGCCTGTGTGGCCTCCGTCCTGCCGCTGTATTTATTCCAGGCCTGCTACATCATGTATGTAGGTCACAACAGAGGGTGAAAGGTCAGGGCTCTTCAAGGCAAACTCCACTTTCAACCTTGGCAGTTGGCCGGTGCCACAGAAAGCAGGGCGGTTTTTACATGTTGGATAGCAATGGTTTCAAACAGAATGCCAAGTGATTGCTACATGTGTAGGCCTACATGTATGTACTGTACATGCATGGAGGTAGAGGTATTTCTACCTCCATGGTACATGTAACTTAAACTTGTAATATTTAATTGAAGTGCTATACTTGTGACCTTTTCCAAACCTCGGCTTGGGCTCCGGCTGCGCTTCCAACTTGGGTTCTGTCATCAATTTTGGAGCAAATCCATTTTGCACGGTGTTTCCAACATCAAGCAGAGCCCGGGGCCGAAGATGGAGATTAAGCCGAGGTTTGGAAAAAAACCTTGATTTACTTGATGTAAACATGAGGAAAATGTGTAGAAAGTGTTGTTATTAACATTTCAAATTTGATTGTTTGGTTATTTGGAAAGTTAGAAAGATAAGGCTTAAAGGGTCTGTAGGCCTATACGTTTGGTATTACATTTATGACTCTGAAAATTAATGGCAATAAAAACTTACTTGGTAAGAAGTAGAGTGGCTTTGGATAGTATTAAATGCAATTTGAGAAACTTTTCACTTAGAAGTACTGCGGTTATGGAAAAAGATGTCACTTTTCATCCCAACAAATTTGAATCTGAGAAGCGTTACTGACAGGAACACATCTCAGATTGTGTATTCCAATTGCAGATTATTCTTCCTGTGGACATAACCGATCCAGATTTTCTGCATTAATATCTCAAAAACGCTACCACCTTTTGAAATGAAATTTTCACAGGTTAGTTTTATGGTATCTACAACTTTATAGGAATGAAACAAACAGTGGGTTCCATTCACCAAACGTATACAATCCCTTTAACAATGACTGGACATGACATCAGTCACCAACTGTCAACATTGTAGACATTTCGTCACCGACGCCATGAACTACATTGTAGCACACAGTGTACATGTACAAAACTATTTTTTTTTAGTTTTAAGTTTTTAACATTTTTTAAAGCAATGTTAACTGAAGCCCACAATTTCATGAAGTTTCAACGCTTCGGTAGCTTTACTTTTTTAATTACGATAATTAGGCATTGCAATTTTGCACTGAAACTGACAATTTCCGTTGCCACGAACTAACACCAAGGTTCAATTTACCATTGCAACACACGGCGCGCACCAACCTCAAAATTGAAAACAAATTTCCACGAACTAACACCAGCCTTGTGTGTACCCCGCACGCGTTGACTTACATTTTCACTAACTGACAAACTTGCATAGAAATACATTGGACGGTGTTTGTTCGTGAATATGGAAAATGTATATTTTCGCTAATTTTCGATGCCACGAACTAACACAAATCTTTCTTACTTGATTGGTTATTGATATAGGATGAAAAGCAGTAAAAAGCAGCGTATTGTATGTATAAATTGGTCAATGCATCAAGTCTCCACTGTAAGAAAACTAGTTGAAAATACCCTGCAGTTTTGTAGGAAAGCTTGATTTAAAAAAATGTTCAACTTTAAAAGCCGTTTTCTCCGATAGTTACTTTTTACTGACGTGTGTGCTAGACTGCTTTCAGTTATCAAAAAATGGCTACTCTAAATATGTTGTGTACCCTCTGGTTTGCAAACTTTTAGGGAATCTCGCCACACCAGTTCACAGTCCTGATCTCACCATTCACATGTAGTTCACAGTCCTGATGTGTATCGCACCACACCAGTTCACAGTCCCAGTACTGTTGCACTTCTTTGCCGATGCCCATTGCGCACATGGTAGGTGTGGTTGAGCACATTGTGTACTTGACTGGAGTTGCACATTTTAGGGTTTTCCCCAGCCGAGTAATCCTGAATGAAAATGTACATTGTATACAAACTTTATCAAATTCTATGCACTGTGTTTACGACTTGACTTTTTTGAATGGGGTGGGGTGATGGTTGATGGAATTGAGGAAGGGATGACAAAATAGTTCAAATGTGTTTAATGTGCTTTGTAAATCACTTGCTGTCACCTCTGACAAAAAATAAAACTATACCAGAAAAGTTTATACAAGTAATACTCTGAGGGCAGTGTTTCAAGTTGTTTGTGTACCCGTCAGTCACCATTGCTGTCACCACTGATAAATAAAAATAAAAAAAGATCAGAAAAAATTTATACTTACTCTGAGGGCAGTGTTTCAAGTTGTTTGTGTACCCGTCAGTCGCCATTGCTGTCACCACTGACAAAAAATAAAACTATCAGAAAATTTTTTACTTACTCTGAGGGCAGTGTTTCAAGTTGTTTGTGTACCTGTCGGTCGCCATTGCTGTCACCACTGACAAAAAATAAAACTATCAGAAAAATTGATACTTACTCTGAGGACAGTGTTTCAAGTTGTTTGTGTACCCGTCGGTCGCCATTGCTGTCACCACTGACAAATAAAAATAAAAATAAATCAGAAAAATTGATACTTACTCTGAGGGCAGTGTTTCGAGTTGTTTGTGTACCCGTCGGTCGCCATTGCTGTCACACTGACAACAAAATAAACTGTCAGAAAAAACTGGTACTTACTCTGAGGGCAGTGTTTCAAGTTGTTTGTGTACCCATCGGTCGCCATTGCTGTCACCACTGACAAAAAATAAAACTATCAGAAAAATTTATACTTACTCTGAGGACAGTGTTTCAAGTTGTTTGTGTACCCGTCGGTCGCCATTGCTGTCACCACTGACAAATAAAAATAAAAATAAATCAGAAAAATTGATACTTACTCTGAGGGCAGTGTTTCGAGTTGTTTGTGTACCCATCGGTCGCCATTGCTGTCACACTGACAACAAAATAAACTGTCAGAAAAAACTGGTACTTACTCTGAGGGCAGTGTTTCAAGTTGTTTGTGTACCCGTCGGTCGCCATTGCTGTCACCACTGACAAAAAATAAAACTATGAGAAAAACTTATACTTACTCTGAGGACAGTGTTTCAAGTTGTTTGTGTACCCGTCGGTCGCCATTGCTGGCACCACTGACAAAAAATAAAACTATCAGAAAAATTTATACTTACTCTGAGGGTAGTGTTTCAAGTTGTTTGTGTACCTGTCGATCGCCATTGCTGTCACCACTGACAAAAAATAAAACTATCAGAAAAATTTATACTTACTCTGAGGGCAGTGTTTCAAGTTGTTTGTGTACCTATCAGTCGCCATTGCTGTCACCACTGACAAAAAATAAAACTATCAGAAAAATTGATACTTACTCTAAGGACAGTGTTTCAAGTTGTTTGTGTACCCGTCGGTCGCCATTGCTGTCACCACTGACAAAAAATAAAACTATCAGAAAAATTGATACTTACTCTGAGGGCAGTGTTTCAAGTTGTTTGTGTACCCGTCGGTCGCCATTGCTGTCACCACTGACAAAAAATAAAACTATGAGAAAAATTTATTCTTACTCTGAGGGCAGTGTTTCAAGTTGTTTGTGTACCTGTCGATCGCCATTGCTGTCACCACTGACAAAGAAAAATAAAAATAGATCAGAAAAATTGATACCTACTCTGAGGGCAGTGTTTCAAGTTGTTTGTGTACCTGTCGGTCACCATTGCTGTCGCCACTGACAACAAAATAAAACTGTCAGAAAAAACTGGTACTTACTCTGAGGGCAGTGTTTCAAGTTGTTTGTGTACCTGTCGGTCGCCGTTGCTGTCACCTCTGACAAAAAACAAAACAAAAACCCACTGAAGTTTACTGCTACTTGTACAGGTGCCCAAAACACCACTTCAAGGAAATACATTTAAAGGGAATGTTGCAGGAAATTTGGTGATACATACAATGTACATGTACATGTAGTGCTTACGTGCATTTTCCTCCATAATTTGATTGGATAGGGTGGAGACATTCTTCCAGCTTATTTGCATATGGTGGGATTTCCCAGTAGTGGAGTAAACAGTGGAATTTCCCAAATTAAACCAGCTCACTCACACAGTAGACCTACAAAATGTGACACGTATGATAATTGTAATGGTAAGGCGTACGCTTTACATGTCGACCTCTGAAAAGGTTTATTTCGCTTTCATTAATTTTTGTTATGTACACGGTAGGCCCTATTATAAAAGGGTCACATAGTCCTAAACCAATCAACCAATCAAATCAGGGAATAGTTGTGGCGGAGCCTTAAGTGCAGTGAAAGTGTGTATTTCATTAGTGATCGGAAAGATTTGACAGCGCGCGTGTGCGCGTTCACAATGGATTAGAATTGTTGCGTCACTCATCTGCTTACAGGAAACCGCCAGTAAGCTAGCGCGCCGTCTGCTTTGCTTATGGTTAGTGGTGTTTATGAATATAGAAATTATGGTAATGGCAGCTCCGCAAGCAGAAAACGTCCTTTCAGGCTTTATGAAATTGGGCCCCGGTGAGTGCTGGTTTAATATGGGAAATTCCACTGTTACTCCATCACTGGGAAATCCCTCCATATGCAATACATGTAAGCTGAGAATTGTAGCCACCCTATCCAATCAGATTACACTTAAAAGTGGGCAATGCACGTGCACAAAAAGCACGTGTCATCACATAACACACTCCCTCATTACATACATTTTATGCAAATCACACATTTTGATTGGACGACTGGACCCCTTGACATCTTTTTGGAACTAAATTTATTTTTATAATGTCATTACCAATGCATAGGCCTACCTAGAAAATGTAAAATTGTGATTTGGGCAGTGAGCACCATTAGGCTTTTGCTGACGCATGTTTATCTGCTGAAGTAAGTGCACAAATGTGCTTACCGGTAAACAGCTATGAAATTGGCCCTGTACAAAATGTGACGTTCTAAGTACACTACATACGTGTTAACTTTGTACACTACCTGTACATTGTACGTGGCGCAAAGTGCCGGTGTGGCAGGAGGTTAATGTTCTTTTTAAAAAAATTTTTTTAGATGATCTTCCTGTCAAGGGAACTCGGCAGATTCTATCTCACATACTTTGAATTGTGTAGAAATTTCGTCTGATAGCGCCCTCTTTTCAACTAAACTTTCAGTCCATGTTAATTTCCTGTATGGGACAGGAGACACACACATCGGGGGACAAAATCCCCTTAGATACCGGTCCTACAATATTGTAACATGAAGTACAAGGACATGAAAGGGTCACATGAACCAATCAAATCAGGGAATAGTTGTGGGTGGAGCCTCGAGTGCAGTGAAATGTTAACCTATTGGCTAACACTTTACTATAGTTTGAATAAAATATGAGTTCATTTGCATCCTGTAATTGGGGAATTCTCCGTAACTTTGTAGATATCAACACTGTTTGTGTAATGTTCAATAAATCACGATATTCATACTGTGTCATCATTGCACACAGTTGTCGTTTGAAATTGATCCATTTTAACATGGTAGATAATTGCATGGTTTTTCAAAGTAACTTCCTTAGTTTCAGATCATGTTAAAAGCACGAAACATACATTGTACTTCACATAAAATATTTCATTATGAGTGCACATGTTATGAAACATAAAAACAGCTTTAAAGGTTCTGGACACGTTTGGTAATTGTCAAAGACCAGTATTCTCAATTGGTGTATCCAATATGCACAAAATAACAAGCCTGTGAAAATTTGGGCTCATTTTGTCATCGAAGTTGCAAGAAATTAATAAAAGAAAAACACCCTTTTTGCACAAATTTGTGTGCTTTCAGATGCCTGAAAAAGGCTTCAGGCCTGAAGTCTATTTCAGATTCAAATATTTTAGTGATAAATTACCTCTTTCTCAAAAACTATGTTACTTCAGAGGGAATCGTTTTCTCAAAATGTTTTATACTATCAACAGCTCTCCGTTGCTCGTTACCAAGTAAGTTTTTATGCTAATATATATTTTGAGAAATTACCAAAAGTGTCCAGTGCCTTTAAAGGGAGGGTACACCTTTGGTAATTACTCCAAAAATTAATAGCGGTAAAAACTTACTTGGTAAGGAGCACTGGAGAGCTGCTGATATTATAAAACATTGTTACCTAGGAATGACAGCCTTTGGAGTAATGTAGTTTTAGAGAAGAAGGTAATTTTTCACCCCAAAATTTGAATCTGAGAAAGGCTTCAGTCTCAGACCTCTGTAAGCACGCAATTCTATGCAACCGTTTTGGGTGTTTTTGTCTTTCATTATTTTCTTTCAACTTCGATGACCAATTGAGCCCAAATTTTCACAGATTTGTTATAAATGCATAATGTAGAGATATATACCCAGGTAGTGAGAATACTGGTCTTCAACAATTACCAAAAGTATACCCTGCCTTTAAACATGTATGCACATGTTCATGACATGTTCATACACAAACAAGTATGTTAAGATTTTATGTGAACACAACAGATATATGTAAAAATAGTTATTAAAAATATCCGGGTTAAAATTTCAATGAACACTTATCATACTTAAACATAGATTCACATTTACATGTATGAACAGTGGGCGTCAATGTTATTTTAATAAATAACATTACCGTACGGCTTATATACATGTACAAGTTCGTTGTACAGATTGTTTGAAAAAGAATCTCCTTGACCCAGCACTTTTTTCTTTGGCTCACCATTGCGTGACTTCTTTTTGAAACTAAATCCATTTTTATAAGGTCAAACTGATAAATGCAAACTAGAGTGAACTTTTGTTATTATGGGACACTGTAGCATGTAAACCATGCAGCTTTTCAGCATATATACGCCTCATCACGCAACCTTACGGATCAGGTTTGTTGGGTTCTGCCATTGCTGTTCATTTATTCCCTTTTCTAAAGAATTCCTCTGTTGGATCCAAGCTGAATAAAAGAAAACTGTGTGGGGTCTAATGTTCAATTGTGTACAAGACCCCTACAGTACAAGGCTCTGCGCATGCCCACTTTTTTAACACCCATATTGGGCAGTATTCCCTGAGGTTTTTTCTGGGGATAGTAATATTAATTTTAATGTTTAATTTGCCAATTGCAACCTCAGCCACTCATGTGCATGACAATGTTGCAATTAAGAAAAAAAATAACAACTTTACATGTATGTGATGCAGTACAACTATGTTCATTGTACACAACATTAATGTATTCCCTACTTTGCAGTACAATTGGTCTGTCAACAATGTCATAAAGATGAGGGTACATGTACGTGCACTTCCAATGTACTCGTTGTACTAACAACCAGACAGACTAAAGTACATTTTGGTGATTGAGTTTCATCCAAATGACAAGGATCTGCTTGGGTGATGAATGTTTATGAGTGCAATGTTGAGAATGTTTTCATGAGGAATACCGCGTGACCTCGGATCTACATTGTACTTGGGTGATATACATAATAAACAATAATGAATGTTTTACATTCATGCAATGGTGAAAATAGTTTCATTCGTTGAGAGATGGAATGTTCCATTCAACTCACCCAGGCTTGATAATTTCTTCCTTCTTTCGTTTGATATCCGATTTTTTCCCCCTTGGAAAAATCAGAAAAATTCTGATCAAATAGCCTGATAAGTCTAGATTTTAAAAACCTGCACCATATTTAGATGTAGGTTAGTCTTTGTACTCAATAAAATGTTGCTACTTTCTCCAAGGACCAAATATCATGCCTAAACTCACCAATGTTGCACTCAAAAACATTCTTTATCTATAATAAGACTACATGTACATGTACTCTACAATATGTGTTGGTGTAATGGGGGAATTCCCTGAAATTACTGACTAGTTGCAACACAACTATTGCTCTGCATTAATAAAAGGGGGAATACTTTAGTCCGATATCCGTTGGGAAAAATCAGAAAAATTTGGATTAAATAGCATGAAAAATCTATTAAAGCCTACACATGTAGTAAAATATTGCTACTTTTTTTCCAAGGACCAAATGTACATGCCTGAACTCACCATCATTGCACTCGTAAAAACATACACTACATAAAATAGACTACATGTACAATGTGTGTTGTAATGGGGGAATTCCCTGATGTAATGGAAGTGTTGCAACACAACTGTTGCTCTATATTAAGGGGACTATTTGAAATACACAAATCATTGCTATGGATGAATGCAAGACAGAGAAGAACTCAAAATGTCCACCAAGTGAGCTGCTTCATATGTACGCATTAAATTTGTGAGTCATTTTTATTCTTAGGAAAAACAAATTGCATTATGGGTGAAAATTATATAGTTGCTTTACATGTACAAAGGGGAAATTACACCATGTGTTCCCTTTAAAAATTCATTTTGTGTACTCTGCATTTCTTATGTTATTTTAGTTTAAAAGTTTTGTAAACTGTTATTTATTTATTTATTTATTTGTTATAATTGATTGATTGATGAATTAATTTTTGGGGGTCTTTTTTAAACAGCATGTTTTGTTGATTTCCTTTTCTAATTTGTACTTTGTGGTGTTTGCCATTTGTCCTTAATTGTTTGTTTTGTGACCTCTCTTTGTTTTTCGCATATACTTTGTGTTTAGTTAAAAAATTGATATAATCTGTTTTCTTCTGGCCTCTTTATGGGTATTGATATGTCTCATTGCAAGTTCTTATAGTCTCAAGTTCTTATATCATCTTTTTGTGTAATTGTTAGGAAGAGAATTGCTGTTAAATGGTCTGTATATGTTTGGTAGTTGGAACCCATTGTTTGTTTCAATCCTAGATAGTTGTAGATATATACCATAAAACTAACCTGTGAAAATTTCATTTCAAAAGGTGGTAGTGTTTTTGAGATATTGCCGAAAATCTGGAGCGGTTACATGTAATGTATGTCCATGCAGGAAGAATAATCTGCAATTGGAATATTGGAAATTTTTTGAGATAAAAAGTGGTATCTTTTTCCATAACCGCAGTACTTTGAAGTGAAAAGTTTCTCAAAATGCATTATACTATCCAAAGCTGCTGTACTTCTTACCAAGTAAGTTTTTATTGCCATTAATTTGCAGAGTCATTACCAAACGTATACAGACCCTTTAATAATAGATAATTGGTTCACGTTTATGCTATACAGGGATGAGAAATTTCAGACTTTTTAAGTCAGCCTAATGAAGAGAAATCAGCTGTTGTTTTTTTCCGCATACACTGTATGAAGAAATTCTACTTTTTGATCTATTTCTCTAGTGTTGAGAATACTGTTCCTAAAAGCTCTGTGAAATCTAAACCCAGGCGTTACCAAAAGGTGGAAATGCCATCATTTTAACATACCCCCTAAAATGTGGATCATACATGTAGTTTAAGTTTGTTTGTCAGTGTGGGAACTGTTGTACTTGATTGTCTTTTCTTATTTGTCTTTACATTTTTAAAGCCTGATAAACATAAAGATTTCAAAGGTGTGCATAACATTGCGTGTGATTAAAAATATAACTGACCACCGATTTACACAAAACTCACAATTTTACATCCATTAGAAAAAAATGATAGTCATTGTGGAAAACTTTCCTTGAAATAATTTTGCCTGAAATGCTAAAATAAATTGAGAATTGAAAGAAAACAATAGTTTTTATTTCGCAAGTTGAAATCCGACATTTGAAAACAGTTAAAACGATGTTGTTTGTATGACTATTTTCTTGTGACTTGATAACTGATGGAGCTAAAAACTTTCATTAAGTTTGTTATATTTCGTTTATGCATATTTGGTCATTAACTTACACAACAAATTAAACAAAATCTAAAGTCGGCTGAATAGGGTCACCTTGTGGTTTTGTCAATGTAATGCTGATTTGTAGGCAAAAGTGTCAAGAAAGGTACAATGAAACTTTGAAAGTCACAGGCCTGTGAAAGTTTCAGTTGAATACCTGTTTATTGAGAAAAATTCATCCACATTTTAGTGAGGTGACAGTGGGTACCAACTGTATCTCTGGCCATATTGAGGGCAGCATTCAAATGAACACCACAGAAATTTCCAGAAGTCACCAGCAGGCGATCTTTTCAAGATTCAAATTTTCTCACATACTTTTTGTAATTATCAATGTTAGTGGGTGCACTTCAGATGAAATAATTTGGCAGGATGCTTACTGTCATTGCAATCCTTGTAACAAGTAGGCTCTTGTATACAAATGACACAAATTCTTTTTGGGGTCCAGTCATTACCAAAGTATGACCCTACCTTTAATTTAAACCTTTCAGCCCCAATGGTGACTTTAATCCACTGTGCACTATACCCTGCTCAGTGTTCTCCAACTTTGAAAATTAAAGGTTGGTGCTTGGTGTGGTGAAAACTGCGAGGGGGTACGACGTGCGAGCGGCTCCCCTCGGCGGGCGGTCGGGGGGCCGGGGCCAGGCCAAAAAATTTTGATCCTAGATGCTCTGTGGTGCATTCTAAGGTGAATCCTGGTCACTTTCCTCAGACTTTTTTGAGGAAATATTTTTACAGTTTTTAAGAACACAAAGTAAAATACTGGTTTTCTAAACACTTACTTGAAATAAAAACCAATTTAATTTAATTTATTGGTACCAATTTATCTTAGGCACCCACTAGAGGAAAGGTATGTGTTCGGTAGCCCGACCGCATTTCTTTTTCTTACCTTGTAATTCCGTGTTACTAGTGTGCTCCAAAAAAAAAGCTTGGCGGCGATTATAAAAGCGTGGCGCGCGCCGCAGAAAGCGCGGCGGTGCGCCACGTCTTTTCTATAGGTTGGAGAACACTGCTGCTTGAGCCCCAATGGCAACTTAAGTCGCCCAAGATAACACACACAAAAGCACTCAAGCCTGAGCACAAAGGCCATAAAAAGCTTTAGTTTTGTCCATGTTCACCTTCCATACCCAAGCTTACCATAATTGATGGTAAAATATAATAGGGTTGCTATTATGCAATCACTTCAAATTGGAGTGGAAAAGATACAAGCGCCATATGGTTGTGTGCAAAAAAGTGTTTGGGTTTACAGAACACATCTGGGAAACAAAGACCAATAACTTGGACATTATGGCTGAATTCAATGATTTTTTAATTAAATGAAAGGAAATTCAATAAGTTAGACAATTTTATTACTTATTATGCTCTTAAATAAAATCTTCAAGGTAATTATATTCAGTTTGTAAAATCAAAGCTTGAACACAAGCTTCCTGTTGTGTGAGAATGTGTGCTTCACGCCTGAGTGTTCAAACAACGTGGGCCACAGCGGTTGTTAATGTCAAAAGAACTTGGGGCTGAAAGGGTTAAAGGGAGGGTACATACCTTTGGTAATTACTCCAAAAATTAGTACCATCAAATCTGACTCGGTAAGAAGCACTGTAGCTGTTGATATTACATTTTGAGAAACAATTCTCTTCAAAGGAATGCAGTTTTAGAGAGAGGGATTCAAAAACATTTTAATCTGAGAAACTTTTCCAGATTGTGTATTCCAACTAAGGATTATTCTTCCTGCATTGACATAACCACTCCAAAGTCTGGCAAATATCTCAAAATTGCTACTTTTGAAATGAAATTTTCACAGGTTAGTTTTATTGTATATAATATCTACATTTATATAGGGTTAAAACAATTGAGCGGTTCTGAAATTATGGTGTATTATCGGGCCTGTTACTTTGTTCTTGTAGGGCAGTTTTTGTTTTAGGAAAGGGCACCTCTGTAACTATGTAAGGGAAATTTAAATTTCTAATGGAACATGTTGTCTGCATAAAGTATCAGGGCTGGTGTTCTGTTGTACATACTATTTTTGCATTTTAAATTTTAGTTTTAGGTTTGTATGGAACTGTCTCCTCTCTGTATTTGTTATATTGTATTAATTTAAAACACTTTTAATTCTAAATAATGGTGTATTGTGGTGTGTTGTAATGTGGTTTCGTGTCCTGGTTTCACAGAAGGAAAAGGAATTTCAAGTACCTTTTTGCATGACTCATAAAATATTGAACAGACTTGAATTGAATTGAATTGAATCGGAGGTGTGTATTATCCAAACGAACAAAAAACTCAAAAGTTTTCTCCCTTTTCTTTTCAGAAACGTGATAATATCTCAGCAGAAGCGATGGATCATTCTGACCTTTCATTGGTACGTAAGCTTCATATATAGTAGTAGATGTTATGTTTAAAAGTGGTTTAACAATGTGTGTTCTACAGTGTAGCCTGGAGAGGCCATAATATCACAAAAGAGGCTTGACTAAAAAGCTAGCTGCACAAAGGGCACTTTGGTCTTTCTATTGCTGATATGAACGTGATAAACACACAAGCTTCACCATATTATGTCGTAAACACAAAGAAATATAACCCTTTCTTTACTAACCCCAGATAAACATGTGTGGTGGGCAATGCATGAGGACCATTGATCATTTCCCCACGATACACTGCAAAACTGTGGCCTTCTCGAAATTGTAGAGGGGGCACTATATTGTGAATTGCAGGTATTTATTGTCTTCCTCTACTGCAGGGGTGAGACTTTTAGCTGAATTCAGATCTTTTTATGTCTGCATAGTGAAAAAAGGCTTGACTTTTCTTCAGATACAGAGAAATCCTACTCTTTGATACTTCTCTAGCGCTGAGGATACTGTTCCCAAAAGCTCCTTGCAATCTGTAAGGTGGAAGGTGGAAATGCCATCACGTCAACATACATGTATCTCAAAGAATTTGGATCTTAAGTTTCAGACCTTTTGTCAGCAATGATTCTTGCCCAGGCCTACTGAGGCATTTAAGTGTTTGTAAATACCGTCTGACGGAAAACACAATAAAGTGTCACTTATCTACCTGCCAGGTTAGCAGTTTTTCCCAATGCTTAGAACTTTTGTTAAGCAACTGAAACCACCCATATGTGTGTTTTGACATGTGAAATGGCTTAGATAATGGAAATAATTTGAGTTGATTAGAATTATACATTTTCAATTTTCTCATTGTAAACAATTGTTCAAATCTAACTCACTAGGCTTATTGATTTGCCAGTGATATGGGTACGTAATTTGACACATTGTTGTTTTGAATGATAACTTACTGTGTTTATTGCAGTGAAGTCCCCCGTACAGTAGTATACATTTTTGTGTCATTGTTTAGATAGATAAAACTGATTAAAAGAGAAACAATTTTGGGTTGAACAAAGATAAATGTCAATATCTTTGTTCGGGGTGCCAGTCAGAAGCCATTCAACCTGTAATTGCCTATTTTGCCAGGGATCACACCCAAGTTTTAGATGCAACCTGGGAAGCGACAGCAGAGGGATCACCTGAAGGGGATGCAACTTTTTATTTTAAATATCAAGTAAACAAAAAAGAGAAACAAAAACAGCCGATTTACAAATGTTGCCTTATGTTTTTTAATGAAATTTCAGAACTCTAAGGAACATCAGCAATGGGTCAAAATTACAGGACTCAAGACAAAGTATGAAAGTCACATTAATACGATGACGATACGTGTGATGGCGCCACACCTCTTCGGAGAAGAATTCCTCCCCATCAAATGGCAGCAGTGGGCGGAGGAAGCCAACCTGACAACTTACATGTACATAGAGTGAGTTTTAGTTATATGATATGTTTGTGGAGTGACGTGGCCGAGCTTTCTAGTGCATCAGACTTAAGTTCTGATGTTGTCAGAGTTCGGTTTCCCAGTTATGACACTTGTGTCCTTGAGCAAGACACTTGACCATAGTTGCTTTGTACATGTGTATTTCAGATGGGACGTTAAGCTCTGCATACTTGTCATTAAAATAATAAGTGCTTTGAGACACATTCATAACCTGCTTTATAAAAACTAAGCAAAAAGGGCCTATTAACAAAAGTCATGGACACAAGTCTTCTGTTTTTCAATGGTCTAAAGTTTGACTTTTGTACACCAAAATGAAATAGAAAGACCTAGCTCAAGACCATAAATTCAAAGGACCTGCAGCTGATTTCACGAAACGCTAGGATTAATCCTATCTCGAGTTAGGATGAGTAACTCGTCCTAACTTAGGATTAATCTTAAGGTTTACATGTTACAGTGCAAGGCTGGGACTGGTCCTAAGTCCGAAGATTAATCCTAAGTCAGGAAGAGTTTGGTGAAATCGACGGCAGTGGTTTTAAAAAATAAATACAAATATTTGCATTAACTATAGGACCACTGGTGAGGGGTCTGCATGTTGTGTAGTAATTTTAGCACTGAGCCAGTAACTCCAAAACTATCCTTTTTGGGGAGAAAACCCACAAGACAGCAGGGCTTGTAGCTCAACATTTTCACTGAACCAAACATTTTTTTTACAAGACTACAATCAAAACGAGTTAGAAAACTTTCTACACAGTTTAACTTATATAAACTGTTTATATTTGAAGAAGCAATAGAGAAGATTTATCTCGTTTGTCTGATGAGTATGTATACTTCGATACTCAAAAAAACTGCAAGATATTTTATCAGACTCAACTATTTTTTAAAAGATATTACAGATTGAGGTATTCTTAATATTATTTAACTGAAGAACATAAGACATGTACTGGCCCACCACTAAAATCACTGGTCTTGGGCCTGCGGTCCAGTGTAATTTTCAAACCCTTCCTGCACTCTACCTTTTTGCCAAACACTGCACTTTAAGGAAATTTGCTGAAGTACACTTCCAGTGTTTAATTCCATCAACCCCCTTAAAGGCATCGTACACGTTTGGTAATTGTCAAAGACCAGTGTTCTCATTTGGTGTATCCCAACATATGCATAAAATAACAAGCCTGTGAAAATTTGGGCTCAATTGGTCATCGAAGTTGCAAGAAAATGATGAAAGAAAAAAACACCCTTGTTGTACAAATCTATGTGCTTTCAGATAGGAATAAAAACTTCTTGCAAGAAGTTTTTATTATTTTAGTGAGAAATTACCTCTTTCTCAAAAACTACGTTACTTCAGAGGGAGTCGTTTCCTGCAATGTTTTATACTATCAACAGCTCTCTGTTGCTAGTACCAAGTCAGTTTTTATGCTAATATATACTTTGAGTAATTACCAAACGTGTACGATGCCTTTAAAGGGATTGTATACGTTTGGTAATTGGAACCAACTGTTTGTTTCAATCCTACATACATGTAGTGGTAGAATACCATAAAACTAACCTGCAAAAATTTCATTTCAAAAGGTGGTAGTTTTTGAGATATTGCCGATAATCTGGAGCGGTTATACATCAATGCAGGAAGAATAATCTGCAATTGGAATACACAATCTGAGAAACGTTACTGCAGTAACGCTTCTCAGATTCAAATTTTTGGGGATAAAAGTGATATCTTTTTCCATAACCGCAGTACTTTGAAGTGAAAAGTTTCACAAAATGCATTATACTATCCAAAGCTGCTGTACTTCTTAACAAGTAAGTTTTTATTGCCATTAATTTTCAGAGTCATTACCAAACCTATACAGACCCTTTAATGAAATTTGCTGAAGTGCACTTCAAGTGTTCAATTCCATCAACCACCTTTAAGGTGATATGTAAAAGAAGAAACAAAATTTGGTATCGTGCACAAAGATTAGTTTTGGTCCATGAAAGTTTTGAGCTACACATGGATGTACAATGTACCAGACCTTGGTCTAGTGGAGATTTTCTGAAAATGCTTGCCCTGCAGTAATGAACACTGCTTCTCAAACATTATTTGTTGGTGTTCACTGAAACATGTGAAATGAAACTTCACTTTAGAAAAACACATTATAGGTTTTTGTTAGTTCATGTAAAAACTGATCACAATACAATTTATTCTGTTCGTTGTGTTGTGAACAAACGAGTATTATTGTACTTTGATGCTAAGAGGAAGTGTCTTTTGTAATTCTTGAAGGCCGTGCAGTTGAGCCTTTGTACCATACTACTATACATGACAATACACTTTCAAATTACAAGTTCTTATTGGCTTTATAGGCTCTGGTATTTTGCAATCCTACATGTACATGCCTTGAAGGGACTTTCCCTTTCTAATGCTTACGGTAGATAACCGGCGGGTTTTTGTTTCCCTTTGTGATTGAGCAAATGATGTATTTTACAAATACTTCCTTGCACGGAACTGGTACAGGATATTGGTGGCTCCATTATCAACCACATGGTATCACTGTCAACCATTGAGAGTTACATGTACATGTATTATACAGCATTTATCTAGGTCTAAATTGCTGTTGTTTCCAAGAATTTTGATTGAAATTTTTTGAATTAGCTGCTTTGGTACATGTTGTTGACTGATTAGAAAAAAATTTAACACGTTTAATAAGCTTGTTTGACTACTCAAGTGTGAAGCACTATGGAGTACCATAATGTACTATGTGTACAAAAAAAGTCTTTGAGAATCCAGATGGACCTAACATTAGTAACAGGAAAGTAAGATCACATAATTATGTTTTGCTTACATGTAGAGCTATTTTTTGTGCTAAGCAGCTCTATGAAATTTGGCCCAGTTTTTGAGTTCGATGCACTAGACTGCTTGGCCACAACTAATATAAGATTCTTTTAAGAATCTTATAAGTTGATATGTAAATTATTAAGATCTTATAAGAATTATACCAGGATTGTATAAGAAACTTAACATAATCT
Organism: Plazaster borealis; assembly: GCA_021014325.1. Taxonomy (NCBI): domain Eukaryota; kingdom Metazoa; phylum Echinodermata; class Asteroidea; order Forcipulatida; family Labidiasteridae; genus Plazaster; species Plazaster borealis. The sequence continues at coordinate 5,900,086 of CM037470.1, forward strand.
TATACGTGTAAGAACCTGATGAACTTCCATCGGGTATTCACAAAACCTTTTAGAAGGTTTCTGTCTTGTTGTGTAAATTTAACTTTATATTTGTTCATTGTTTATTTTTCAGCAAATGGTTAGAGGTGGAACCAGTTGATGTAGACGAATACTATAAAATGGACTACTTGAGTAGTGCTATTCAATTGGTTGCAAATCAAGTTTCAATTGTAAGTACATGAATTCATTCACATGCACATAGTGTAAATTACTTGAATTTAGATACACGCGTCACAGAAGTAAATCCATGGCAGAATGATGGATAACACGTTTACATTTAAATATTGAAGTCCAATATGGATAATTATTGGGTGTTGGCAGTGTCCTTTCCAAAATAATTGTTCCCCACCCGTTTGTCAAAATGAGGCATCGTCGTGTCATGGATGACAAGGCTGGTGTCTTCATGTACATGGAGTCTCCCATGTTATTTGGAAGTTGTTTTTTTGGGGGGGTGAAAGGATAGTGTCTGAAGTCTGAATGTTGGGAGACCTTTGTTTAAGCGTGACTCGATTCAAAGTCTTAGATGAGTACCATACTTGGCCCAACTTCATAAAGCTGCTTAAGCATGAAAAGTACATGTAGCTAAGCAGAAAACGATGTGCTTACCAAAAAAGGGTTACCAGGCAAAATATCATGTCACATGTGCTGTTTGCTAACTGGTTTCCTGCTTATTTTGGCTTGGCACTATTGTCTGCTTAAAGGTAGTGTCATAGATTGGTTTTTGTCACAATAATGCTGATTTGTACAGTAGGCAAAATTAAAAGAAAGATACAATAAAAGTCACATGTGAAAGTTTAAGCTGAATACAGTGTCTACTTGTTGAGAAAACAGCAAAAAAATGTCACGGTATTTTCACAAGAACATTGATTCCATTCACGTTTAGCAAGGTGACAGTGGGTACCAAGGTGACAGTGGGTACAAGAACATTGATTCCATTCACGTTTAGCAAGGTGAGAGTGGGTACCAAGGTGACAGTGGGTACAAGAACATTGATTCCATCACGTTTAGCAAGGTGACAGTGGGTACCAAGTTGACAGTGGGTACAAGAACATTGATTCCATTCACGTTTAGCAAGGTGACAGTGGGTACCAACTGCATCTCTGGCTGCAGCATTTGTGAACGGACAACAACCATTCGAAATCTGAGAAACATTTCATGCATGAATCGTTTCTCAGATTCAAATGTTTTGGGGTGAACTATTATCCAAACCATTTCAAAGGGAATCCTTTTTCAAAATAGTTTATACTATCAACAGCTGCCCTGCTTCTTAACCAAGTAAGTTTTTATGGTAATTAATTGTTGGTGTTACCAATCTATAATGCTACCTTTAAAGGGTCTGTATACGTTTGGTAATGACTCTGAAAATTAATGGCAATAAAAATTTACTTGGTAAGAAGTACAGCAGCTTTGAATAATGCATTTTGAGAAACTTTTCACTTCGAAGCACTCCGGTTAAAAAGATATCAGTTTTTATCCCCTAAGAATTTGAATCTGAGAAGCGTTACTGCAGTAACGTTTCGCAGATTATGTATTCCAATTGCAGATTATTCTTCCTGCGTGGACATATTAACTGCTCAAGATTTGGCAATATTTCTAAAACGCTACCACCTTTTGAAATGAAATTTTCACAGGTTAGTTTTATGGTATATATTTACAACTATTATATTTGAAACAAACAGTGGGTTCCAATTACCAAACAATCCCTTTAAGCAGCTCTATGAAATTTGACCCTAATGAAAGCCTGCAAAAGCAATCACAGATGGAGAGATAAAAACTGCTTAGTCAGTGTTCAAGCAGAATACAAACTCTACTGCTCTGAACCTGGATAACCTGCAAAGTCCAAGGCCACATTGATAAGGAACCAGTAACCCATTAATTGTTATTCCTCCTGGAACAATACAAGGTTTAACTTATCTGTGTTATCAGGATAAACGCTATTATTATTATTATTATTATATGTTCTTGTAATGAAACCAAGGATGCCTCAGTCATAAGTGAACTTAATCACTGTACATGTAGGTCGCAAGCCTGAGGAAACTTGTAGACAAGGGTGCTACCTATGTGAACCAGAAACACGGGGGTTAACCCCTACTCTTTCTACAATAAGTGTTCTGGGTTATTTTACGTGCACTCGGCTTAATGTCCCATCCGAAGGACAAAGCAATTATGGTAAAGCATTTTGCTCAAGGATACAAGTGTCCTGACCAGGACTCGAAACCACACTCTGCTGATCAGAAACACCAGAGCTTGAGTCCGGCGCTCTTAACCGCTCGGCCACGACACGCCAAATGGGACATTCCGTTGGTAAACTGTCAACATATGTAAATAATTCTAAATAAAGTTCTCCTTAAGGTGATCCCCTTACATTACCGCTTCCCAGGTTGTATGGTAATGCAGGGGTTGCCCTTAACTTTTTTTTCAACTAGCCAGCAGGACCAGTTGGCTTGATTTTTAACTGGTCCGCAAGGTTTTTGACTGGTCCGTCAGTTTTTTTATAAAATTTTTCAGACTGATATGATTGAAACAATGTTCTGATTTTCGATCGTCGCTATTTCAATTCAATGAATTGCAACGTCAAGTTAACTATACATTGATAGCCATACTTTATTATATTGAGACAGTTATTGTGTTCGTTAGGAGTACGTTTACTTGTTGATGGCGTAACAATTTTGTTGTCATTATTAAATGAAATATAATATTAATAACTTAACTTAACACAGGTGAGATTTTTCAGAAGCAAATTGGAAGTGATCTTTGGATAGTTTCAGTCCATGGATGATGGTCTCAGTACCCAAATACAGCAAGTCAAAGTATTTCCATGGGACAAGTACTTTTTTATGAAAGAAAATGCTTGTGGTTAATTAAAAACAAATAACTTTAAAACCGACTTGATAAAAAAACCCATGAACATTGATGATTGTCATTATTCTACGGTACCGAAGAGGGGAAGGAGGGTTATAGTGTTACGCACGATCGCTGTAGACAATAGCAGTCCTTCCATCACCCCGCAAAATAAACCCCCCAAAACAACAAAACAAAATCAAGAAGAGAAAAACTCACATTATACCATAAAAATACTCTTTTTGTTCATCCAGAGTATCCTAAATGGGTCATTTTTTGTAAAATGAAGCCTACAGACGTTCTGTAGTTTTTTCGTAAACAACCTAAAATTTCCACGGAACTGTGCTCCGTTGACCATGCTGTCGACAGAATTTGCGTGCGTACCAGCAACGACAATGCTGTGGATTATACAGCGTGCGCGCACCAGGGATTGCAATTTCGGGGGAATAACTGCTTTTCCCGAGCATGCGCAGAAACGTCAAGTCTTTGGTCAAGGCGTTTGTAATTTGGTTTTGTATGTTATCGCGTAATTTCACCAATAGAGGGCGTTTACTCTCGCGCAATCGAATTGTTCTAAACCGCCCTCTAGCGTTCAATGTTTACTGTATTTATTGTCGCACGCAAAGTAACGAAATAAAAGACTACAAGCCTGTAAATTGGAAACGGTGTGTCGCACGATCGTGCCTTGTGTACATGTACATTTACATCGTGATCGTTATGTGTTGAGCGTTTCGCGGCGCTTGTATTTTTGACTGGCCAGCCGGACCACTTGGTAAGGTGTTTCGGCTGGTCCGCCGCCGTTTCAACTGGCATTTGGCCAGCGGACCACCGCTAAGGTCGAACCCTGGTATGCTGGGCGTGATACCTGGCCGTATGGCAATACACAGTTTTATGTCTTCGGAATGGTGCCTTCAGAACAAAGATATTGACTAAATAGGGAGACAGCCAACATAGGTCTAGAAAGTTCAGTTGGTAGAGCACTGGAACATAAACCTTGAGGTCGCAGGTTCAAATCCCGCTCTAGTCAATTTTCTTTGTGCACCGCAAAATTGATCTAGTAGTATCAATACAGTAGTTCTGAAATACATTGTATCTGTTTGGAAAACAAAAATCTTTTGTGGGGTCGTTGCTTTTACATTTATGCGATAAGATTAACAGGAAATGGTTTGACCTGAATAGAACAATATACCCCCTTTAAAACGAGAAAAAAAAGAAGGTTTTTTTAAAATCAAGAATAACATTAAATTCATATCAGAGTGGCATAGGACCTTAAAAACAACTTAACCTTTTATGGAGAAAGTATGGGTTGCATTATATTGTAATATAAATTAATGTTATAATGTCGGTGAATTAATTTATCTTCCTCCAGCTCTATTCAAATGTTGTTTTTGTTTTGCAGAATTTACAGTCAAATGGAGGGGATTTTCAACGTTTAATTGATTTAGTAGTGAAATTGGACAAGGTAATTAAGTTGAGCTTATTACTATTACATGTAAATGTGTATTGAGTGCTGAAGAAATCTCCATTCAACTACTAGGAACTGGCAGTATTAAGGGTTTCGTTATTTTTATCTCTCTGCCCTTACTTACACCAAAGTGTATTAAAGGCATCGTACACGTTTGGTAATTACTCAAAATATATATTAGCATAAAAACTTACTTGGTAACGAGCAACAGAGAGCTGTTGATAGTATAAAACATTGTGAGAAACGACTCCCTCTGAAGTAACGCAGTTTCTGAGAAAGAGGTAATTTCTCACTAAAATAATAAAAACTTCTTGCAAGAAGTTTTTATTCTGATCTGAAAGCACACAAATTTGTACAACAAGGGTGTTTTTTCTTTCATCATTTTCTTCCAACTTCGATGACCAGTTGAGCCCAAATTTTCACAGGCGTGTTATTTTATGCATATGTTGGGATACACCAAGTGAGGTCTTTGACAACTACCAAACGTGTACGATGCCTTTAAGCACCTTGTTTACTCGGTTCAGCGTAAAGGGTAAACAAAAAATTATATTCTTTATTCCCGATTTTTATCTTTCTGGTAATGAAAGCAAGAAAACCTCAAAAGTGCCTTGCCTTTTATAAACCTAAAGACCATGTAACCTTTGTTTCCAAAACGGTTACCTTGTACATTCCAGGGCATTTCCTGGCAGTCACTGGTGGGACATTTTATATTTTGTGCTATAATTTCCACATACCTTCAAGAATTTTATAAAAATAACAGGCTGAACAAGTTTTGAGATGGGCCCCCTTTCTTCATAACAAAAGTTGATAAAAAATAGAGTTTGACTTTGAAACAATTACAACTGTTGGAAACTGTTTATGATAGTGTTTATTTCCTGTCTGTTTATTTATTATTTTATTTATTTTAATTCTTTGGACGATACAATATACAAGCAGAGGCCGTCCAGGGAAAGGCAAAAGTCAAAAAACTGTCATCAAAAAAGATGTGCCTTACAATTTCCAAGGTACTTTTGTTTTCTTTGTGGGGTTTTTCTGGTCTCTTTGTTTTTCTTTAACCAGTAGGTGGATTTGTGTGCATTACAAAACTCCAGTATAATTAAATTGTTACTACTTTAAAAAAAAAAATCTTTTTTACAGGTATCAAATTTATCTGAAGCGAAAGAATTTGCAGAAGACGAAGTTGCTTTTGAAAGACTTTGGTGAGTAAATCCATACAGGGTTTGGCTGCAAATTAGACTTACATAATTTGTATGAAAAGAAGTTATTATTACTCAAAAACTGGGAGGGGTGTTGGCTCTGAAAAAAGCTGTTTGTATGCAATAACAAAGCAACATCCCACAGATGACGTCAAAGTATTGTCATGTTGACGCACGCCGCCAACGGAGGAAGTGTAGCTAGCTTTTCAAAATCTTGAGATTGGGGCCTAATTTTTAATTTTTTTTATTCAGAAGTATAAAAACATCACAATTACTGTTAAATGATAAACAAACACATCATAAACAAGTTTAAATAGCATTCCCGTCAACAATTTTTTTTGCTCAAGTAGCTCTGTTTAGATATTTATCACAAATACATGTAGTTTAAAAAAACCCAAATAAACCCACTCAGCAAACAAAAATGATACAAGCACAAATTTACTCCGCGACAGTAGAATAAATAGCAAGACAAGTTCTCAAAGAACGAAATCTACACAGCAAAGTAGATATATACACATGGTGTTACCGCAAACCTAATATACATTGATACCTCACTAAGCAATGCCTAAAACCCATAAGCACAAATTTGTTCCAAATACAACCAACAATCATCCTTAAATTCTGCTTGTTTTTCAGGAAACGACTCCCCCCTGCAGATGAAGAAACAAAAGTAGCTCTTATGATAGCTGTTCATTCTTGTAAGTACACTGTGATTTAATCCTTTCATCCCCAATGGCCACTTAAGTCCACTGTACACTATACCCGGTTTAAAGGCACTGAACACGTTTGGAAATTGTCAAAGACCAGTGTTCTCACTTGGTGTATCCCAACATATGCATAAAATAACAAGCCTGTGATAATTTGGGCTCAATTGGTCATCGAAGTTGCAAGAAAAAACACCCTTGTTGTACAAATTTGTGTGCTTTCAGATAGGAATAAAAACTTCTTGCAAGAAGTTTTTTATTATTTTAGTGAGAAATTACCTCTTTCTCAAATACTACGTTACTTCAGAGGGAGTCGTTTCCTACAATGTTTTATACTATCAACAGCTCTCCGTTGCTTGTTACCAAGTAAGTTTTTATGCTAATATTTGTTTTGAGTCATTACCAAACGTGTACGTTACCTTTAAGCCCCAATGGCAACTTTCGTCGACTATGACAAAACACAAAAAAAACACTAAAACCTGTGGCCATTTGTTAAAAAGCTGTAGTTTCGTCCATGCTCACCCTTCATACCCAAGCTTACCATCATTGGAAAGAGAAAGATCAGATCTTTCCAAAACCCAGTGTGATATTTTCTTGTTTCTTTAGAATTTTTCTTCTTTCATTTTTTTTCAAAATGTTGAGGATTAATTGTTATTTAAAAAAAAAAAAACGCATGTTTTTTTTCTGATTTTTTTGACAGATATACAATTTGCTGCCGACACTGTTAGAAAAAAAGATCTTCGTGGTGAAATGACATTATTAGACCCAAGCGACAGAAAGGTACAGACAGTATAGACCATGTGAACTTTGTTTACATTAAGTGTGACCTTGTGCATTCTTTGGGTATTCTGGCAGGCAAGATACTACACAGGTCCTATGGGAAAGTTGACATTTTGTGTCATAATTTCCACATAAATCCAAGAATTATGAAAGTAAAAGCTGGAGAAGTTTTGAGATGTGCCCCCTTTCATCATATCAAAAGTTGATAGGAATTAGACAGTGCAATCTCCATAAAATATAAGATTTTATGTTTTATTCCATTAGTCTATGTACAAATCGTGCCTGCAGGAAGTCCAGGCTCTGTGGCTCTTTTGTCAACATGTGATGTCACAGGTCACATCGTCTATAAGAAGAGGTTTGTTTACCCCACTTGCAGGCGCAGATCCAGGGGGGTCGGTCCAGGGGGTCTGGACGTCCGAACTCCTCTTTGCTCTCAACGACTTTTTTTTATTGAATATTTTTATCTGCTTCTATCTTTTTCATTTGGAAACTTTATACTTGCACCATCATAAACATGTTATATCAATAGCCATCGTCTTGCACAGTCATCATGTGCTCAGTAACAAAAGGCTGTCGGCATTGAAATGAATTGAATATTCTACTCCGCAGCAGTAGAATAAAAAGCAAGACAAGTTCTCAAGGAACAAAATCTACCTAGCAAGTAGATATACACATGGTGTTACCGCAAACCAAATATATAATGAAATTGCTCCTGACAAAAACAAAATGTGGCATTACTGTTACATTTTGGTTGCTAGAATTACCCCAGAGAGATGTTTTCCCATACAGAATTTAACCTTCCTATGATGACTAATGAATGGCAGAAAACCGATCAAACTTTCACACACAGTTGTCTTAAAACACAATTTTGCACATTAATTGCTTACATCCTTTCTCCGGTAAATTTTTCGTTACGTCGTTCTTCCACGAACGCAACAACGAAGTGCTTTATGTGTTTAGAGATTAATAACTCCTCCAAACAGTTGCAAGATTGAAAACACATTGACAGTTCTTTACTAATCAAGAAGTCGGCTTTAGTTCAGTATTACAATTTTTGTTGAAGAACAGTGAGCAATCTCTGAAACAGCAGTTTGAAAATTAGTCTAACTTCATCCGCGATTTTTTCCAAACACAAGAGTGTTGGTTGAGGAGCACCATACGGCATTTGTGGCACGACTTGCCTTATTTTAAAAAAAAATTTGCCCTTCGAAAAATCAGAAAAACTGTGATTAAATAGCCTGAAAAGTCTATTGAAGCCTAGCTAGTGTTAAGAGCAAGCTCTCTTCCTATATGAAGAGAGGTCTTGGGCAGCTCATTGTGTGTGTAGTATGCTCTAACTTTCAAGATGTTTAACAAAGAATATTCGTAGCCAACCTTTTGTCTTTGTGCCCTCGCAGTTCGTTGAAGACCTAAAGAATAAAGGGAACGAGGAGCATAAAAACGATCATTATTGTAAAGCGGTGGTGCTGTACAACAAAGCAATACGAATCAGCCGTTACGACTACAATCTTTACAATAATCGTAGCTTGGCGTTCCTCAATATGAAGAGATTCAACCACGCCCTCATGGATGCCAAGAGAGCCCTCACTGTAAGCCCCAAGTCATTAAAGGTCAGTGAAGCCCCTTTCATACCCCTTTCATAATTGTAAATTTTGTTCAGTCATTATTTTTCTGTTTATTGATCAATTTAAGTACTTTGAAATAGCCAGGTCCTTAGTGTGCTCAACTTTTTCGCCCATTCCTTTTATTTAATTACTCCTTTATTTTAACTAATTCTGTTATACTAATTTGATTTGCATTGTCTGCATCCATGAAGTGTATTACTGTTTGGTTAACGCGCCTTGAACACCCAGCAGGGTGGATATGTGCGCATTACAAGTCTTATTATTATTATTATTAACGGTTCTTATATTCCTCCTTCTCAAAGGCAGTGGAAACTATTGGTAATTACTCAAAATAATTATTGGCATAAAACCTTACTTGGTAACGAGTACTGGGGAGCTGTTGATAGTATAAAACATTGTGAGAAACGGCTCCCTCTGAAGTAACGTAGTTTTCGAGAAAGAAGTAATTTTCCACGAATTTGATTTTGAGATCTCGGAATTAGATTTTGAGGTCACGAAATCAAGCATCTGAAAGCACACAACTTCGTGTGACAAGGGTGTTTTTTCTTGCATTATTATCTCGCAACTTCGACGACCAATTGAGCTCAAATTTTCACAGGTTTGTTATTTTATGCATATGTTGAGATACACCAAGTGAGAAGACTGGTCTTTGACAATTATCAATAGTGTCCAGTGTCTTTAAGACTCCTTTAAGTTTTTAGTAGTTTCATATTTTGAAGGGGTTCATGAAATTCCTGTTTCTGTTTACAGTTGTTTTATATATTGGTGTGTTTATTGGCTTCTTGTTTTTATATCTTTATATCTGTACAGTGCCTTGAGCGTCTTTTTAGGCGGATTTTGGCGCTGTATAAATACTGTTTATTATTATTATTATTTATTTATTATTATTACCAGATGAGGTTCCCATGAAATTCCTGGGATAGTAAGTTTGGTCGACCATTTCACACTTCAATTGCTAACCCTGGCAAACTCCCGGGAAATAGCCCTGGTTGGGAGTAGGGTCATAAAGCGAAATAACCCCGGGGTTAGCATACTGAGAGCTCATTTTTTTTCCCTGGAAAATTGCATCAAGTATGAAACGAACATTGGATTGCGGAGTGGGGTTTAAAATTCCCCAGGAATTTCCTGGTGTTTTATTTCCTTGGAATTGGCTCTGTAATGTGAAAAGGGCTTAAAAGTTATATATATTTGTTTTGCCCTGATAGACGGTAACTTTTGTTTACAAAAAGAGTGACCTTGTACATTCCAGGGCATTTCCTGGCAGGCAAGAAACTACACTGGTAATATGGGAAATGATACGTTTTCTATCATAGTTTCCACATTAGTTAAAGAGTTGTAGAACTAACAGCTGCACAAGTTTTGAGACCTGCTCCCTCTCTTCATATCAACAGTTGCAATCTCCATGAAATGTAAGATTTTATAAGAAGTAACTATAAATAGTAGTAAACTTGAGGGTACAACCATGTGTAAAATCTCTTTTGGGAGGAGTGTTGGTTCTGAAAAGAACCGGTTTGGTCTTGACGTTTCAAACAGTATACTCTGCTAGTCTTCAGGAGAAAACTGTAGAGTATACTGTTCGAAACGTCGAGACCAAACCGGTTCTTTTCAGAACATGCAAAGCTTCAAACACCACGTAAGATTTTATGTTTACTTCCATTGAGCTGTTGTACAAATCGTGCCTGCAGGAAGTCCAGGGCCCAATTTCATAGAGCTGCTTAAGCAGAAAATATTGCTTAACAATTTTCTGCTTAGCAGAAATGAGCAGGATACCAGTCACAAATTGTAAACATGACATGGTTTTTTGACTGGTAACCTTAGTCTGGTAAGCATAATTTTGTTGTGCTTAGCTACTTTTTTGTGCTTAAAGGGACACGTTGTCTTGGATCGGGCGAGTTGGTCTATCAAAAGCATTTGTACCACCGTTTGTTATAAAATGCATATGGTTAGAAAGATGTTTTCAAAGTAGAATACAATGATCCACACAAATATGTCTCGAAACCGCGTGGTTTTCCTTTTACATCATGAACAAACATGGTCGGCCATTTTGTGGAGTCAAAATGTTGACTCCACAAAATGGCCGACCGTGTTAGTTCACAAAGTAAAAGGAAAACCACGCAATTTCGAGGCATATTTGTATGGATCATTGTATGCTACTTTTATAACGTCTTTCTAACCATATGCATTTTATAACAAACGGTTACAAACACTTTTTTGTTGACCAACTCGTCCGATCCAAGGCAACGTGTTCCTTTAAGCAACTCTTTTAAATTGGGCCCATGCTCTGTGGCTCTTTTGTAAACATGTGATGTCACAGGTTACATGGTCGATAAGACTGTAAACAGGCGTGGATTGATGTTGATTTTGTATCTTGTTTCCTCGCAAAGGCGCATTATCGTTACTCCCAGGCTTTATTTGAGCTTGGTTACATCAAGCTGGCCATCAAATCCAACTCCTCAGCGATAGAACTTTTCAAGAAAGGCTCTCAAAATGAGAGTAGCATCAAGGATCTAGAATCACAACGGATGAAGTTTGATGAAAGGATCAAAGCAACACCTTGTCTGGATGATGTGCCGGACCTTATAGACCCATCCAGTTCAGATTCTGAGTATAGCGACATGGAGCAAGGGGAGGTGGGTGGAAACTTATAGAACTTGTATAAAGAACTAGAATGTTGTGTCTACCGGGACACCCTTTGGTTCACCAGGGAGTCATTTTGTAAGTGGGCAGAAGTGGCTAGTGCTTAAAGCGCTCGCCTGTCACCAAATTATAAGTATGTGCACTACACATTGTGGAAAACATACAGACTCGGAATGTAGTGTTATGGAGCATGGGGAGGTGGGTGGAAAACTTCAGTTATAGTTCTATAAGAACTAGAATGTTGTGTCTACCAAGACGCTGCTTAGTTCACCAGGGAGTCATTTTGTAAGTGGGCAGAAGTGGCTAGTGGGCATAGGTGGAAAACATACAGACTCAGAATGTAGTGTTATGGAGCATGGGGAGGTGGGTGGAAAACTTCAGTTATAGTTCTATAAGAACTAGAATGTTGTGTCTACCAAGACGCTGCTTAGTTCACCAGGGAGTCATTTTGTAAGTGGGCAGAAGTGGCTAGTGGGCATAGGTGGAAAACATACAGACTCAGAATGTAGTGTTATGGAGCATGGGGAGGTGGGTGGAAAACTTCAGGCCTATAGTTTTTCAAGAGCTGGACTGTTGCGATTGCTATGCTGCCATTTGGTTCACCATGGAGTGATTTTGTAATACGAGCATTACACATTTTGGAAAACAAACAGACTCAGAATGTAGTGTTATTAGAGCATGGGGATGTGTGTTGCACGCATGACTTTGTAAGAACCAGAAGGTGTTCTTGCTTAATTAATGCTGTGTGTGCTTTGGCGCTGTTCCAACAAGGAACCATTTTGTAAGTGGGCAACAGTTAATGCACAGTACAGTGATAAAATTAAATATATATCTTGAAATACACGTATCATGCCATAATTTAAAAAAAACCAGGAATTTGCAGAGCTCATTATAGTTACTTGACCAAAACTATTTTCACAAGACCAGAATCAAAATGAAAAAAGGAGCAAAATGACAACACAGTCTTAACACATAAATTATTGTTTGCTTTGTTTTTTTTGGGTTATTTGTTTGTTTGTTTTTGGGGGGTTATTAAAAAAATAAAAATAAAATTATCTCATTTGTCTGATCAGTAAAGTAGACTTTGATACTCAGCAGAATTGAAAGATATTTATCAGGCTCAAAAGTCATATTGGAATATCATTAACAAAGAAAAGATATAGAATTGAAAAACACACGACCGCCAGACTTTTCCAGTCATGAGATTACTGGCCCAACACTAAATTCATTAGCCTTGGATCTGTGGTCCAGTGTAAATTACTAGCTCTGCATGCATCCTAGTTTCAGAACTATATTTTGCCATTTATGACTCTGAACCCTCTTGAAGACCTTCATGTACTTTATTCTAAATGGAAGAGTTATAATATTTGTTTTCTTTCCATGAGGGTATGCGTTTGTTTCTTTTCCTGGGGTACACGCAACCTGTAGTACTTGTTTGTATATGAATAAAAATAACACATGTCAACAACTTCATCTTCAAATAGGTTGAATATTCAAGAGCTGCAATGAAGGAAAATCTAAATTTTGGTCGTCACAAAGTTTTTACCACTGAGGATCAAAAGGCTGCTTTGAAGTATCCCAAGAAGCAGCGTTCGGAGGCCACAAAGAAACATCAAGAAGAGAAGAGGGCCAAGAAGAGGAAACAGAAGGAAATGTCCCAGGAAGAGAAAAAGGTGAGGTAGTATATCGTTATATGCAACAGCAACAACAACAACAAATCAAACAAAACAACAGCAGCAGCAACAGCAACAGCAGCAGCAACAGCAGTAACAGCAACAGCAGCAACAGCAACAGCAGCAGCAACAGCAGCAGCAACAGCAGCAGCAGCAACAGCAGCAGCAGCAGCAACAGCAGTAGCAACATCAGCAGCAACAACAGCAGCAGCGACAATAAAAACAACCACATAACAACAGCACTACACCAACAACAACATTCAACAACAGCAACTTATCCCTAGGTGTTTCGTGCCAGTTTTGAGAGTTTTGTGAAACAGTTCAATTTCTTCCTTGTTATACAACAGAGAGCTGAATTTGATGCAGCTAAGAGGGAAGAGGAACAGGCCAGACGAAAGATGGAAGATGAGGAAAAGAAAAAGGCTAAGAGGAGGGAAGAGCTGAGGGCAAGGGTGGAGAAAGCGAAGGCGGTGATGGCGAAGGAACAAGAAAAAGAGGACAAAGAACAAGAAGAAGCTCGAAAGATTCTTGAGGCTCTTGAGATGGAAAAGGCCAAAATGGAATTGGCAAAAATAAGAGAGGAAAATGAAAGAATGCTGGAAGAGGAAGCGAAGAGGAGAGAAGCTGCCATGAAGGACCAGCAGGAGAAGGCACTCAATGCTGGACATCTGAAGGAGGTGAGGGAATAAACCCAGTGCAGTGGATCCTTAGCAAGCATGATAGTCTTCCTATTTTAATCTGATTTCTGAATGTTTTGCTCTCAGAAAACAAAGTCTGTAATGTGTGTCAACCCTGTAGTCAATCAAGGTGTCCAACTTTTCTTCCGGCGATCAGTCTCATGCCTAATCCTTGGTATGGGTTTAGAATGCTAAAAGAGGAGACCAATTCTGTAATAATAATAGCAATAATACGCAATTCTTGTATAGTGCTTTATCACGCTCGAGGGCGTCTCAAAGCGCCCCTTTTTTGGGGGGGATTCTAGGCTATAGACTGTGCAAGTCTCGCGCGTATCGGAACGAGAAATCACGTCAAATGTAGAACATTTTTTTCTCTGAAATCAATCTTTGTTTTAAATTGTATTCAATGATAAAATCTGAACATCAAAAATACTCATTACATGTACATGTTTATAAAATCAGTTTTAGTTTTTATAATAAATATACACAAATAATGTGTTAATTATTATTGAAGCAAAATTAAAACTCTGGGACAAGGATGCTTATTTGATCTTAACTTTTCAGAAACCACTTAATTGGATTCGCGATGGTCACAGGGGTGTAAAATTAACGCTTGACACAGTTTATAGAGGCTGCTGAAGCCTCAACAACCATAGACCGCTATGAAAAGGCTTCGCGTTTTAATTACAGCATCTGGCGATTATCATCGCGCATCCAAAACAAGCGTTTACATAAGTTTTGTGATCGGAGGTGAGCACAAAATTCTTAATTTTTTGCAGCAACCGGAAGCTGAGGTCAAGTTTAATTCTCGGGTTTTCTTTGTTATATTGTTGAATTGAATTTACTTTCCTATTTTTTATCACTAAGTATTACATTCCCAACAACATGTATTTTTCATGGTCATAAGCCACGCTAAACTAAAATAATTGACAAAACAAAATCAAGCCCACGTAAATCTCCATATGGTTGGGACCACAATGGTCCCGGAAGTTCAAATATGCGCGAGACTTGCACAGTCTATTATAGGGACCATTGTCTACAAATCTTGCTTATTAATGGATCCCTCTACAGTTTCACATTTACTTTATTGTCATCTATATAACTTCATTTACATATATGTAACTTTTGGTGATTTACTTTTTGGGGTTTAAAGGCACTGAACACGTTTGGAAATTGTCAAAGACCAGTGTTCTCATTCGGTGTATCCCAACATATGCATAAAATAACAAGCCTGTGAAAATTTGGGCTCAATTGGTCATTGAAGTTGCGAAAAAATGATGAAAGAAAAAACACCCTTGTTGTACAAATTGGTGTGCTTTCAGATAGGAATAAAAACTTCTTGCAAGAAGTTCTTATTATTTTAGTGAGAAATTACCTCTTTCTAAAAAACTACGTTACTTCAGAGGGAGTCGTTTCCTACAATGTTTTATGCTATCAAGAGCTCTCCGTTGCTTTTTACCAAGTAAGTTTTTATGTTAATATTTGTTTTGGGTC
The DNA here is from genome assembly GCA_021014325.1 of Plazaster borealis. Classification (NCBI taxonomy): domain Eukaryota; kingdom Metazoa; phylum Echinodermata; class Asteroidea; order Forcipulatida; family Labidiasteridae; genus Plazaster; species Plazaster borealis. Next base: position 5,915,217 of record CM037470.1, read on the forward strand.
ATTACCAAACGTGTACGATACCTTTAACACTGTGTTCTTGGCTAGTATAGTGATTAATACGGGCTAGAATAGATTTTAAAATATTGGTTCTCACTTATTAGTGTATCCATGGCATTGCCCCTGTTTATCTTCAAAGTTTAGTTCAGGATAAAACAGCTAGAAATCTGGGATCTTCACATAAATCCCTTCTGACTCCCCCCCCCCGTTATCAAAACCAAGTCGTATGGTTCCCGCCCTTTCCAATATGAAGCAGTTCAGTTATGGAACAGTCTTCCAGAGGTTGTTAAACAGGCTGAAACATCAGAGCAATTAATTTAAAACCCGGATGAAAACAACTGTACTTTGTAGAATGTTTGATTTCCCCTTTACAGTGCATAGGGACCTCACTGTGATATGCACTATATAAGGATGGTTTTATTAGTATTATTATTATTATTATTATAAAGTTCGCTTTTCTGAGAATCCTTGGCTTCACAACCATAATTAATTAATAAATGAAATGAAATGAAATAAAAAGTGGGGGGACCAAGGGCTGACAGTAGTCGCGTGTGATGTCATTGGAAGGGGGTCTGTACACTATAAGTTATCACACAAGCGCGAGTGGTATACGGAAAAATATAGCGCTTCTGTGTCCCATATATGGGATATATTTTTCCTTGATGTTCAGTTAGAACACACAATATGCAGGGTGTGATATGGGCCATGCAATACAAGTTTATATCACACTCCCTGTTGCTATGGATCGACCAATCAGAAATGAATATTCAGGCCTGCTTGAAGATAATCATTATTATTATTATTATATATTTCTGGTAATGAAACCAAGGATGCCTGATAAGTGAGCTTAATCACTGTATCTCGCAAGCCTGAGAAAACCTGTAAACAAGGGTGCTTGCTGTGAACCAGAAACACTGGGGTTAACCCCTACTCTTCCACGATAAATGTTCTGGGACCAACAGCTTGATGTCCCATCCGAAGGACAAAGCAGTTATGGTAAAGCATCTTGCTCAAGGATACAAGTGTCATGACCGGGACTCAAACCCTCACTCTGCTGTTCAGAAACACCAGAGCTCGAGTCCGGTGCTATTAACCGCTCAACCACAACACGCCATAAGTATAAGTTAACCTAAATCAAAGTGATTCATGGATTTTTCTTTGTCTTTAAGATGGAAGAGAAGAATGAGCTGCAGAGTCAGCTTAGACATGGTTCAGAGGCCATGATAGAGCAACGCGGCAGACAGGCTTTTATGTATTACAAGACGGCTATGGACTTGATTACAAAATCATCCAAAAGGGTAAGTCTTTTCAAACTCTTTTCAGTGATCAGGGGAAAACAAATTGAGGCAAATTTTGAACACAGTAACCTGCGTCTATTACTCAGCTGTGGTAAATTGAGAAACTCTAATGCACTAAGATAGTCATGGTAATCATCCCCTAAAATTAGCTTGGTGACATGCCTCTGGATTCTTTCCAATTATTGCTCATGTTGTTGAGTTTTGAGCACCATTCCAAAGAGGTACCGCATATTCAAGGAGTGGTCGCAGGTATCCTTTATAGATGGTTATGAGGTTGTCTACTGGTGGGGCTTGGCCTTCAAGAACACAAATCATATTAATTCGACTCTTAGCTTGTTGGAGTACAGTGTATACTGTTGACATGCGACCTAGTCCTGCTCTAGTCAATATTGCTTTGTTGAACCCCCAAACTTATTAAGTAAAAAGTCGCATTCCCTTAAAACAGGTGATCCCTCTGCTGCTGCTTCCCAGGTTGTATAGTAAACTTGGGTGTGATCCCTGGCTATACGGCAGTTACAGGTTGTATGGTCTATACTACATTCATGCCTTTGCAAATTTTTAAAAACATTTTCAATTGTTGCCATTCATTATTTTGGTTTGAGGTAAAATAAGTTACAGTTAATGTCTAGTTTTTTTTTATGTACAGAAGTAAACCTTAACTTGATCACAATTTTCCCTAAAATTTACCTTATCTTTGCAGTATGGAGGTATGTGTGAGGAAGATTACGTAACATTTCTTTATGCTTACGGCATGGCGTGCTTGGAGTCCGGCATTGATGAGGTAGGTGCATTTCAGTCTATCATAACAATAGAATTAAGGTAATAATAATAATTACTAAGTATAATACTACTTTTATATAGTGCTAAAATTATGGATATAAGTCTATATGCTTTTACCAAAACATATTTTAGTGAAAATATAAAAATGCATTTATAAGCCATTTGCGTGTTGGATTTGTGGTACAATGACTTGCTTGATCACAAGTTACCGTTTAAATTTGAATTCCTCAGACTATCAAGACAGTTGCTATGTCACATGATTTGGGACATGCTTTTAACGTAGTTACGTAAGAGACGGCGAACGACCATACACACTTTTGATTGATTGTGTATTGCACAATGGTACCAGGGTTTGCTCATCTGGAGGTTGCTATGCAAAAGCTTGCCCCGAACCATTTGACATAGCAACTGACTCTATAGTCTGAGGAATTCAAATTCAAGCGGTAACTTGTGACTAAGTAAGTCATTGTACCAGACCTTATTAAAATCTAACTCGCAAAAGGCTTATTCACCTGACGTCATTATTACAAGGCGTGAGTTTGTTTCCTTCACGCGTTAAAGCAATGTATGTGGGACCAAAGTGGTCCCTAAAAAGTTTGAATATGCGCAAGACTTGCATGGATATAATCTTGGTTGTGCCTTTTTGGGAGTCAAATTCCGTTGTGTTATACAATTTTAAGTGTGGTCGGCATTTTAGGCAACGCACTGTTTACATGCTTACCTTACTTTTTGCATGCAATTTGACTCTCAGACAGTAAACAAATTCTAAAAAACAGTTAATGGCCTGAAGTTTTGACCCTAGCAGAGTCACATAAACAGGTATATTGGTGTTATAGAAGCTGCTGTCAAGTGAAAAGAAATGTAAAGCAAGAGAGACAGAAAGCACATATGAAGAAGGAGACAAAGGGTGGGGGGTAGAGGGAAGGGGCTGGTTTAACCACAAGAGGTTGGAAACACAACAAACAAATCAAAGGAGGGAAGAGGGAGAAAAAGTACTTAATTAGTGAAGGGAATGGACTGAAAAGGGGAACATCTGTGGAAAAAGGAGAAGGCAAAGACAAAAAGTTGTTTGTTATTTCCTTCTTGGATGTTCAGACCATGGGGTTGAATGGTCTGGATGTGCCTTATCCACAGTTTCTCCCTAACTCAGACGAACAGTGTCTCTGTGGTTACCTAGTGCCTTTGTCATAGGAAAATTCGCACCCGGAGATTCTGTCCCTCATATGGGAAATTAACATGGGCTGATGGAGGATGATTCAAAAGAGGGCGCTATCAGAAGAAGTTTGTACACAGTTCGTCGTATGGGGGACCAGCATATCCACGGGGACAGAATCTCCTGCCACACCTTGATGCCCTGCAACCAAGCACTTTAATACATTTAGATCCTTTTACTCAACTGATTTTATTACTTTGGATTTCATTTCTTTTAATCTTCACCGACAGGAAGTCGTTGACGCTTCCAGTAAATTCCAGATGATCATTGAGAATCACAATCGGATTCGGATTCCTCTACCCTACTACGGACTTTGCCAGGCATTCCTAAAGCAGAACAAGTAAGAACAGCAATGAGACTGTTTGATGTACATGTATTTGTGTTATTGACAATACGGGAAATTCACAATATTCAGAGCAGTGTGTTGAGAGAGTTATTAATGGTTTATTTATTTCATCATTGCTGAGTAAAGATACACTCGCAGTATAATTACTGAATTATGGTCTCTAATGTACAATAAGGTAGCAGTTAATACGATAAAAACAGTAAACGACAAAATGCACATACAAAACAAAACAAATTACTGAATTATGGTCTCTAATGTACAATCAGGTAGCAGTTAAAACGATAAAAACAGTAAATGACAAAATGCACATACAAAACAAAAACCCCCAAATAGAAGGGGACATGACCCGGAATTACACAAAAAGACAACCTTAGCCTGGTACTGTCACTACACAGATCAGGAAAACATTGAACTAAGATAACAGTTTAAAAACGGTCATAGTTGTGACATAGAGGGACCAGTTTTCTTCGGTCACGTGGTTGATGGACTCCATTTCAGTCTAAATGCAGCACAACCCAATGGGCAGACTACTCTGGCACCCTGTGTTCGCCAATGTTTTCTTTGGATACAAAATAGCTTCTAATCGCAAGTTGTCGCAACTTTCTCAGTATACGGCTCTGACAATATTTAATAAAGTGCGCCCTCTTCAGTGAACCCAGGAGAGGCCAGTTTAAAAAAAAAACCGGTTGACTAAAAACATTTACACTTTAAAATGGCTGACATGAATGTGAAAAACATTCAACATCCTCACACCGTGTCGTGGCCGAGTGGTTTAGTGCATCGGACTCGAGTTCTGATGGCTGAGTCATCAGGGTGTGGTTTCAAATCCCGGTCATGACACTCGTGTCCTTGAGCAAGACACTTGAATATATTTGCTTCTCATAAACCCAGGAGTGAGTGGTACCTGTGAGGGCAGAGATGGTTCTTTTGATTGATTTAGCTTAGTGCGCTACATACTTGGCAGCACAGGCTTTATACTCCCCAGGGAGCTGAGATGGTTTAAGGAATGAAATATATGGCCCAGTGACCAGGGGTAATAATGTTTGAAGCGCAATGATCATTCTTTGGAATTGCGCTATATAAGAGGTCGATATTACTATTATTATTATTATCATATGCTGTAAAATTACAACCTTGCTGCTTTGCAAACCAAGATCGAACTTTAACAATCAGGGTCAGGCAAATGAAAACCCTACCTTTAAATGCTATTTAAGAAAGTCGGGGGGGGGGGGTGGTGAGGCTTGAGGGACTTCATACTGAAAACCAAGGTACCTTCGAGTCATTTTGATGTGGCGTGTCGTGGCCGAGCGGATAAGAACACCGGACTCAAGCTGTGGTGTTTCTGATCAGCAGAGTGTGGGTTCGAGTCCCAGTCGTGACACTTGTGTCCTTAAGCAAGACACTTAACCATTATTGCTGCGTCCTTCAGATGGGACATAAAGCCGTTGGTCCCGTGTGTTGTGTAATGCACGTAAAAGAACCCAGTGCAATTATCGTAAAGAGAAGGTGTTCGCCCTTGTGTTCCCTGTTTGATCGGCAGCATACTGCACCACAGCACCTTGTAAACCATTACATGGTGCTATGTAAAGGAATAGGTCTCATACTTCTAAAACGTAGCTCCGCATATTTTGCAGGAAAAAAATACTGAGCGCTTTGATACGCCCATATTAAAGCGCTATATAAAAACTTTGTATTATTTTTATTATTATCTTCAACAATCTTATGTCCACTACTATTTTCAGGTTTTCTGAATTAGACGATCCATTAGGAAAGGCGAAGTACATGGCAGAGAAGTTCACCAGTGTGGTGGAGACATGGCCAGGTACTAAGCACAAGATTGAGGTGACAGAGGAAGGGAAGATGGAGGTAGGTTTACCTAAAGTAGCGCCAACACTTCCATACATTTTGTGTCTTCACAAGTGCTCATGGACCTGTTACTTCATTCTTGTTAAGGGTGAGGCGTATTTTTCTTAGTGAGGAATGAGGGAATGTAACTTGGTGGCGTGTCGTGGCCGAGTGGTCTAGTTCACTGGACCCAAGCTCCGGTGTTGTCAGCAGCAGAGTGTGGGTTCAAATCCTGGTCATGACACTTGTGCCCTTGAGCAAGGCACTTTACCATAATTGCTTCGTAAAAAGTCGGGAAGGTAGTGCAATCTGCTCTACCAGCCAGGCTCCTAGTGGATGGTACCCATGCCAACATCCTTACGGACTGTGAAGGGAGTAACCCTGTTTCAGCCCCAGGAAACTGCTTCTAGCTACCGGGTAATCTCAGTGGTCTAGTGGTAAGACATCAGCTCTAGAATGGCAAAGGTCGTGGGTACGAATCCCACCCGAGTAATATGCCTGTGGACTTTGTTTTCACAGGAATCAGAGGGAGTACCAAGAGTATACAGTATTTTACACACATCAGTGTATGGGTAAAATCAAACAATATATGATTATAAATGTTATAACTTCTGCTACCGTTTCTTTATCTGCTAGATTGCACTGAGGGATCTGGAGTCAATTTTCAAGCATCCCCCTTCGCCCGACGCCATCTGTCGCTATAAAGCCTGCCCTCACAAGCCCGAGATCTACCTGACCGATCACGGGTTCAAAGGTTACGTCAAGGTGATTTGCAGCGAACGGTGTCACATGGATTACCATGTGACCTGCTGGAAGAAGGTCAAAGGCGATGAGTTCTTTGACGCTAGTACTGAAAAGGTAATGTGGTTAACCCTTACGTTACCGAATCGTTTGAACATAAACAACAGCTGGTGACAGCATTGTTTGACCATCCAAGTGTGAAGCACACATTCTTACTCAACAGAAAACTTTCGTTCAAATGCAATTTTTTTACAAATTGTAGTTTCAAACTGAATTTTAACACAAGTAATTATATTCAATATACATCGATGTATGAGTTAAACCAAATAATATTCTTTATCCCTGATGCAAATTTAACATCTATTAACTTGTAGTTTATTTCATAATCTATTTGATGCAGGAGATTTTGGGTAAAAATTGCGGCACGCCAGATTGTGATGGATATTTCATTAGCGTGGCAGTCTTTGGACCAGATGGGTTGTGCATTACGAAGGTCAGTTAACCCTTTAAAGACGCACTTGTAGGACGCTTATAGGACGCTTAGTACGACTTGTCAAAATGTCAAGTATTTTGATGCAATTCCTTTTCAAATGAATCATGTTTATTTTAAGGTCACTGCATACAGTTAGACATGTCATAAGATCAAAGAAGAATGAGAGTGGACCAGTTGCTCTTTGACTTGATGCCTCTTTTGCAGGCTATCTTACTTAAGAGCGTGCGCAGAGTGGATCGGCCACAGACCTTATATGTGCCATATACTGGCACATTTTAACTAACCAATACCAGGGGTTATGAGTAGGGTGCGCATGGTGGGAATTGTGCGGCGGGATCGATCATCCCTGGGAATGAGGTTGACATTTCTATCTTTTGTTTTTTGTTTTAGCATGGTCTTTCCGACAGTGACAAAACCAAGGAGAGAAGGAACAAGGGAGCAAGGTAATAGTCTCTTTATTTTCAAAAGAATCTTACAATGTCAACGAAAGTGCAAAAAATATTACAAGGCTCTCACCTCACAATAGACCTGTATCATGCTGCCACCATCTTGGTCATGTTCCTTGTATCCAATAACAGTAATGGATGCTAACAGTCATTGTGTAAAAAGGAACCAGACTATTTTCCCCTTCCAGCCTCGGTTTGGTTACATTGATTTGAATGGGAGAAAAAACAAGATGGCCGCACCGTGATAAAGGTCTATAAAACCGTGTCAAATGCCATTGTATTTGATACCCTTCAAGTGCTATATTTGTTATTATCAAATGAGGTTACATTTTAAGTATTCATGTATGGGGTCTAGAATGTAGTGCGGGGTATTTAATAGTTTGTGATATTGAACAAAATATTTCAATCCTTTATTGTAGATATAAACCAAAAAACTAAAATGTGAAAATTTCATTTCAAAATGTGGTAGCGTTTTTAAAATATTGCCGAAAATCTGGAGTGGTTATGTCCACGCTGGAAGAATAATCTGCAGTTGGAATACACAATCTGGGAAACATTAGTCAGTAACGCTTCTCAGATTCAAATTTATGGGATAAAAAGTGATATTTTTTCCATAACCGCAGGACGTCGAGGTGAAAAGTTTCTCAAAATGCATTATACTATCCAAAGCTGCTGTACTTCTTACCAAGTAAGTTTTTATTGCCATTAATTTCCAGAGTCATTACCAAACGTATACAGACCCTTTAAAGTGCAAATGTCTTTTATTGCAGTAAGCAAGAGACCAAGAAGAATCGCAAGATGCGTAAACAGGAGGAGTTCAAGAAGCAGGGGAACGAGAAGGGCCAAGGAGGCTTGGACAATGAGAAGTCTAGTCTTGATGACCGGGAAGAACAACAGGAGGGCGAGAAGAAACCGAGTAAGTAGAAGTCAATCCAGTGACTTGTCAGGATGTTTCCAGATTTATTTGTTTTCATATAGACCTTTTAAACTTTTTCTTGAAGATGTGAACTTGTGTTTTCAAACCTTTAGAGTTCCATTTAAGATCTTGCTTCTTGGGTTCTCACAGACATGTTATCCATCGAAGAACCTGTCTGAAATTTGCGTTCCTTCGCATGTGATTCCACAGAGCGAACATAGTTTGGGGGAATCGTGCTTTTTCTGTCGCTACACCTGTGGCATTATCTTCCTGTGAACATCAAACTATCTCTCCTTCAGTAGCCAATTGCAAAACTTAACTTAAGTCCTACCTCTTTTTGAGAGCTTATTGTACGGCGCTATGAGCAACAAGGGTTAGATTGGCGCCTAATAAATTTAACGATTGATCGATTGATTGATTGATTGATTGATTGATTGATTGATTGATTGATTGATTGATTGATTGATTGATTGATTGATTTGTAGTGATAAAGCAAGTAAGTAAACCTATTACTGTATGACAGCCTGGATGTGAAAGACAAAGCACAAGACCCAAATTAATAAGTTTTAATGTGAAAGCTCACTGATTACCTAAAGTTCATTCCAGTATCAATCCTCCAGAGAAAATCCATCTGAACTACTGCCCAAGTCAAGAAAATAGCATATGAAGCACCCCCCCAAATCACTATTGTGTATTTAGATTGCCGCAATCAAAATAAGGCCAGGATGGGCTTACAATGTATGCACAGGCCCTTGTGGGGGTCTATACAATTTAACGAAGCTACCCTGCAAGGTTTCTTTGCTCAGCTTGCCCTCCCCCCTGCAAAGGTGTAAAAGATTTAATTCTTCCTTAGCATAACACAAGGAGAACACAGTGTTTGTTGATTGTTGACCCTACTTACTTTCTGTTGCCCGTCACTCCTTGCCTTCTGTATCCTCGACAAAAGGGGAAAATAGAGTGACACTTGCAGGACCACACAATTCCAATCTGTTCGGAGGGATGATTGTACACAAAGTTCAAGACAAAGCATGAAAATATAAATTTTTTTCCCAGGATTTTTCATCCCTTGCTTTTTCCGTGTGCTCTCTGCCTCTCTCCCTCTCTTTTCATTTCTTTTCACTTGACTGCTTCTGACTTACACCAGTATACTTGTTTAAGTGTCGCATACGAAGTGTGGACCTTAGAACAAAAGAGGTCCACACAATGTAGGGACTTGAAACACCATGTGGAAGAATATGTTTTTTCTTAAGTATACAGAACAAGGGAATGTTTTTTCTTTAGTATACAGAACAAAGGAATGTCCACAGATTGTATGCAACAATGAATGTGGCGTGTCGTGGCCGAGCGGATAAGAACACCAAACTCAAGCTCTGGTGTTTCTGATCAGCAGAGTGTGGGTTCGAATCCCAGTCGTGACACTTGTGTCCTTAAGCAAGACACTTAACCACATGCTTCGTCCTTCGGATGGGACGTTAAGCCATAGGTCCCCGTGTGTTGTGTAATGCACGTAAAAGAACCCAGTGCATTATCGAAAAGAGAAGGGGTTCGCCCCGGTGTTCCTGGTTTGATCGGCAGCATATTGCGCCACAGCATCTTGTAAACCATTACATGGTGCTATGTAAAAGGACTTGGTCTCATACTTCAAAAACGTAGCTCCACAATACCTTGCAGGAAAATAATGAACGTTAAAGCGCCTTGAGCGTCACTGAGTGACGGATATGTGCGCTATATAAGAAGCCGCTATTATTATTATTATTATTAACACAGAGCTCTGTGTTTGTGTGTGTTGTGTTGTCATTTAACCTTCGAGCAAGACTCTGCCAGGGTCGAAACGTCAGGCCATTAACCATTTTATGATTTTTCATTCTTCTACAATTTCACCCCAGTCATTTGTTAGACCAAGAAGAATCAAGGCCTGCGGACCATTTTTAAAATTTAAAGCACATCCTTCTTTAAACTATACACCTTTATCTTACCATGTCCCAAAGATAAGGAGAAGAAGTTAGAATCTACATCCACTACAAGCTCCAACACGGCAGATGCAGATGATGGGGATGATGAGGAGGACAATGATAAGGAGGATAGAGAGGAGGTAGATGTCAAGGAAGTTGTCAAGGAAGATGTCAAGGAAGTTGTCAAGGAAGTTGTCAAGGAAGATGTCAAGGAAAATGTCAAAGAAGATGTCAAGGAAGATGTCAAGGAAGATGCAAAGGAAGATGTCAAGGCGGAAGCAGTGTACGTCCTCAAGAAGGAGGACTACAGGGAACAATCGGCAGCGGCTACTGCCAAGGTGAGACCCAATCTAACGAAAATGATGCATTGTAATACTAATAATAATAGTGTACATTTATAATGCACCATGTCTGTCATAAATGACACTCCTGGCGCCAAAATATTAAATTTGGTGGAGCTTGTTAAGAATGATTTTTATGAGATGAAGCGTCCTGTGTCTTTCTAAGACACATTCTTACTGTCCGATCCTTGGAACTTTCTCAATTACCTGGGGAGCACTACAACCATTACTCAAACAATGCCATTATGGCCCCCACAATTCACAATTTACACACCCGGGTAAAGAGTAGCAAATTATAGTTAGGTGTCAAGGAAATCTGGCCTGGATCAGGTTGGCTCAGTGGTTTCTTTCCCTGCCTTTCACCTCTGTGGACCCTGGTTCGAATCCCACCACTGACCGGAGCTCATTTTTGGGGGTTTCCAGTCTCTACCTGATTGCGTGGGTTTTCCCCCACATCTAAACCTGAGCATTTCTTCTCATTTCCTATTCATCCTGTTATTGGTGCTTATTGTGCTGTTGGATGTTTAATAAATAAATAAATAAACAAATAATGAAATAAATAATGAAATAAATTATCAAACCCATGTTATGACGACCATTCGGTCACCAAATCTTACCTTGATGTATAGCCTTATTTCTTTACACTGGTAAAGTTCCAGTTCATAGTTCACACAAGCAAAAAATACCATCATGTCAAACATAGTGATGTACATGTACATGTACCATAAGTTTTGTAAGAATGTTATAAATACTCTTATAAATGTATTTGTTTTTCCTCCTGCAGTCAAAGACAAAAGCAGTTAGACCAAAAACAAAAAAGAAGAAGTCAAAGGTAAGATTGACAGGACCTATACTTTTAACATTTTTGAAAACAAAAAATTGTTTGTCGTGTGCCGAGCGATCAAGCGCGCTGGTTAACTCGGACTCAAGCTCTGGTGTTTCTGACCAGTAGAGTGTGGGTTCGAGTCCCAGTCTTGACACTTGTGTCCTTTAAGCAAGACACGTAATCATTATTGCTTCGTCCTTCGGATGGGACGTACAGCCGTAGGTCCCTTGTGTTGTGTAACGCACATAAAAGAACCCAGTTACACTTATTGCTAAGAGAAGGGGCTTGCCCCGGTATTTCTGGCAGTGGCTGCTGAATGCGTGTTACATAAATGGGTCTCATAATTTATAAACTTCATAAACCTGTCTGGAAATAAATAATGATAAGCGCTTTGAGACGCCCATAGATAAAGCGCTATACACAAATTAGTTATTATTATTATTATTGTTATTATTTTTTAGACCACAACTTGTTGTCTTCCTACAATGTTTATGAATTAATTACCAGCTGTCTTTTTTTAAACCTTGTAAACCCTTATAAGGTGCTACATAAATGGGCCCAATAATTAAAAAACATAGCTTTGCTTATCCTGTTGAAAAAACAAATAATGAGCGCTTTGATACGCCCAAAGAGGTGTGCTTAAGCGCTATTTAAGAAGCCAGTATTTTTGTTCATATTACATTCATGATTATACTGCATCTGACAACAAACTCAGGGTTTCGGAAGACTGCTCTGTTTTTAACCTTTTGTTTGAATCTTTGTAATTTTGATTTCAAAGGACTAATTTTGTGGATGCATTTTTTCATTGTTTTCAATTAGGACACAGCGTCGTCGGTGCCTATTCTATACAAATCTACCGTGGGGGATACAGTGTTTGCAAATCCTAAAAACAGCTTTTTGAATGGAGTGACAATAATAAGGTGACTTTTTCTCTTTTATATTTGTTTACAAATTCTCTTGGGGCCAGGTCAGATCTCTGTCTGTGTACAAGTCAGTAAATATTAAGTAATAAACCACAAGAGAAATTTGACTGGGTAAATTTAAAAATAATTTTGAGTTGAACAAAGAAATATTTACTAGAGCGGTACTTGAACCTGCGACCTATGTGCCGGTGCTCTTCCAACTGAGCTATCTAGCCCTATGTTGGCGGTCTCCCTATTTTGTCAATATCTTTGTTTGGGGTTCCATTTGGAAGCCATTCAACCTGTAATTGCCGTCTGGCCAGGGATCACACCCAAGTATAAGCCGGGGTATTTCTTACCCACAAGGGTACAGTACGTTGTGTGCCCGGAAGAAGGTTGGAAGGCTGTACCACATTTTCCCCGGCAGACAAAGTACAACTGTTTGCCCTAGCAGAAACTCACAAGCTAAAATTACTCCCAAAACATGATTTTTCCATTACCAATGGGAATGTAAATGTTCTGCAATCACTTATAAATGGCAGAAGAACGACTAAACTGTCACACTGGGTTTTCTTGAAACACGATTTTGGACGGTAATTCGTCCAACCGTTTGCTGGTCACACTTTTATTTCATCCTTCTTCTGGGCACACGATGAGTTGCTTTTTGCTTGGCAGTTGCTACCTGTGCAGGTATGGTGGTGGGATCGGAAGCTTAATGGATCGATCCATTTGATCTTGGGGGGGGGGTGGGTCTTTAATTAACTCTTTAGAGATGATTCATTTCTGTATAATCGTCTTCGTGCGACCAAACTTGGTTTTATTGTTTTTTTTGGTTTTTTAAACTATTTTTCTTGTAAAAGTGTCTGACAAAAATAATATAAAACAGAAATGTGATTTTGTTTTAGAAACATAGAAACTATGTTATCATGGGAAACATTGAAAAATGTCAATTCTCAGGTCATGACCACTGTTGGCATTTTGGTACAAGCCGTTTCCCGGCCGCTATGGTCTCTAGAAAAAAATAAAAATAAAATAAAGCTCCAGCATACATTTTTTTTTCTCCATTCTCTCCAGCAACTTTGCCTATCCAGGACTGTTTAAAGACGATCCATTTACATGTCCACCGAACCTCAAAGAGTCAGCCAGTGAGTTTGAGAAAACCTACAAAGCCAAGAAGACAGTCGAGACGACGTCTGCAGCACCCAAAACGCATGAACAGAAGAGCCAAATCACAGCTTTACGTTTGTGAGTTACATGTAGCTTGCGATTTAGCTATTGTAATCATGTGGAAGAATACATTTTGGGTTTAAAAACAAAGAAAAATTTACTAGAGCGGGAGTTGAACCTGCGACCTCCGGCTTAAACTTTGCTACTGTAGTCTCTTTCTAAAGGTTCCTGAACTCTGTCGTTAGTCTCTGTCACAACCAACCCATTGGGGTTGTTGTTGCAACCGAGGAAGAATAAAACACTGCAGAAATAAATTTGCACTTAAGCCAATCAAGATTATATTTACAAAATAATACAATTTATTTACCAAACAACTCTTCTGCTTGTCTGAGTTCTTTTCAGTGGCCACTGCTTTGACACCTCAAAATACAATAAATTCAACTTTCAAAATTCACTAATTCCAATCCTCAAATTCAGTCAACCCAACTCTTAAATTTGTGAGTTACAGTTACTGACTCCAAGTAACCTTAACTCGTCAATAGTTTCTCAATCTCTAACGTCTTGTACCAAATTCTGAAATAATTCAACAATATATCTCCAGTACTTTGCAAATTCGAATAACCCAACAATTATATTCCTTCAACAACCTGTCAACTCTAAGGATTCACATCATTCCTTAGGTAACTCGTTAACTCTCTTGAGTCAACAATATCATAGTTCAATGTTCGTTCGAAGTGCTCATTGGGTATTCATCTTGGCTGATATTAACATTCTGGGTTTCCAGCTCCGGATTATCCAGTTCATTTGTTCATAAAAAACCTGTCATCAACTGATTCCCAACTCCACTCTAGTGACATAAATGTTTCGCCTCTCCTGCTTCATCATTCCAGGACCACATTAGTTCTGTTAATGTTGGCTGAAAGTCCCACGTGATTTCTCATGTCAGGGGCGTCCAATCAGTCACTCTCAGAAATTAATAGTCGGGTGGATAAGGGCCATCTATAATAATTGAAAATGAACCAAAACTGTACAAGAACAAGGTCGCCAAAGTTAAGGGATGTTATCGGTACGCTTTCCAATAAAACAATGACAAATTATCAAAATTGCATTTCTCTGCTTTTGGATCAACAATTCCTTTGAACTAAAAATGCTTTTACAAAGTGCTTTATATCTAATGAAACACACTACTACAATCCAATGAGTTTCCTCCATAAACATTATTAAAAGAAACTTACGATTTGTTGAGCTCAGTTCTCCTCCGTGCCTCACCAGATCTAAACGTCTGTGCTGTAGCGTCGCAAGCAAGAACTCCCCTTCATATACACAACTACAGCTATCTACACTCAAGCATACCAGTGAAATTCTCCAGACATTCCTGAGGGCCAACGCCCCAAGGAAACAAAGGACCGACGCGAAACAAAAGCCTTTTTGCTTGCAATGCAAGTACTACTGCTGCACAGTAGCACTTGTCCACCTGTCCACCTGTCCAGACTATTTACAACAAAGTAGCGGTAGCCGCTGCACAGCAGCGCTTGCCCTAGCAATTACACAGAAGCAGCTCGCATTAGCACTATTTACAATAGCAAATCATGGCCCTTTACTATAGTGTACCCAAAAAATACAAAATGACTATTTCAAACAGCTTCCATTGGTCTACCTGTGGCAGTCTCTTTCTAAAGGTTCCTGAACTCTGTCGTTAGTCTCTTTCTAAAGGTTCCTGAACTCTGTCGTAAGTCTGTTTGTTAAGGTTCCTGAACTCTGTCGTAAGTCTGTTTGTTAAGGTTCCTTAACTCTGTTGCTAGTCTCTTTCTAAAGGTTCCTAAACTCTGTCTTTAGTCTCTTTCTAAAGGTTCCTGAACTCTGCCGTAAGTCTGTTTGTTAAGGTTCCTTAACTCTGTTGCTAGTCTCTTTCTAAAGGTTCCTGAACTCTGTCGTAAGTCTCTTTCTAAAGGTTCCTGAACTCTGTCGTAAGTCTCGTTCTAAAGGTTCCTGAACTCCTTGGTAAGTCTCTTTCTAAAGGTTTCTATACTCTGTCGTAAGTCTCTTTCTAAAGGTTCCTGAACTCTGTCGTAAGTCTCGTTCTAAAGGTTCCTAAACTCTGTCTTTAGTCTCTTTCTAAAGGTTCCTAAACTCTGTCTTTAGTCTCTTTCTAAAGGTTCCTAAACTCTGCTGTTAGTCGCTTTCTAAAGGTTCCTAAACTCTGTCGTTAGTCTCTTTCTAAAGGTTCCTAAACTCTGTCGTTAGTCTCTTTCTAAAGGTTCCTAAACTCTGCCGTTAGTCGCTTTCTAAAGGTTCCTAAAATCTGCCGTTAGTCGCTTTCTAAAGGTTCCTAAACTCTGTTGTTAGTCTCTTACTCAAGATTACTAAACTCTGTCGTTAGTGTCTTTCTAAAGGTTCCTAAACTCTGCCGTTAGTCGCTTTCTGAAGGTTCCTAAACTCTGTCGTTAGTGTCTTTCTAAAGGTTACCAAACTCTGTCGTTAGTCTCTTTCTAAAGTACAAACAAGAATCTAAATGAAAAATCCTGTAAATTTTGTGTACTGTTTGCTTTTCCTTCAGGCATTTTGAAGAAGTTGTAGGACGTCTAGGTCCCGTACCAATCACTGATACTCTTCTTGGCAATGAGCTGAAAAGCATGCCATCTGAACATCAAGCTATTGTTAAACGCTTTGGCGGCCTTGACAAGTTCCTTATGAAATCACCCAAATTCAGGATGGTAGAGGATCATATTTGTCTACTTCGAGATGTCTCTAAGTGCAGAGGAATCGTGGAGGTGGCCAAAGCTTCCAGGGTAAAGTCCGCGTCCCTCCCTGTCTCATCCAACTTTGGGGGACGGGATTCCTACTGGAGTAATTCTCGTGCTAACCTAGCCCCAGAAAATTTCCCAGACATCAGCGAAGCCCAGGCTAGCAGTTCAGTGGAGATTGGACAGAAGAAACCTGGCGAAGCGGCAACTCCCTCTAAAATGGACACTTTGGAAGACATCTTCCTTGACTCGGGAGAAAACAGAACGGCCAGAATGCTGTCCGTCTTAGACGGCATCGGCAAAGTGGAAACAAAGTCGCATATTGACACTTCAGACGATAAAGGAAGTGAGCAAGCATCGGGAGACAACTCTAAAATTCATGAAAAGGATAACGCTTCTGTGTATAAAATAACGCCACTTTTGACAGATGAACAAAGACATCTAACAGCAGATGGAGTTGAATCTAGGCCTGAGCTTGACAAAGCCAGCCAATTGAGCTCTGTAATAGATGACACTTCCCCCGATGACGCTAAACCTACCACCAGTATTTTGAATGAAATATTTTTCCCGCATAAAGTGAACGCGGCCAATAAAGAACCGAATAAAAATAATCAAAGTGTTTCATTACTGTCTGGAAGTAAATCTGATGTTACTAATGGGTCAAAGGTCAATGGGGATAGCAATAAGGCATTGAATTCTGCTGATAAGATAGCATTCGGTGCCAGTGTTTCCTTGGGACCTGATTCTTCTAAGCCTAGTGATATTTTAAAAGACAGCACTTTAGTTTTGCCGGCAAACTCGAAAATAACTAAAAGTGAAGAAATAAGTGAGTCCGATAGTCCGCTTTTAAGGACAGAGTCTATGGCCTCTGAACAGGTGTCTGATGCCAAAGCAGACGACGCAGATTGTAAAGAGAGTGGGTTTTATTCAACCGGAAGTAGCGAAAGCTCTCTTCTGTCCTCCACTAGTAGCAGCTTGTCGTTTGGCAAGAGCACCTCTTCAGATCTCTCCTCTGATTCTCACGCATTGGACCAAGAATCAGTGAAGGATGCCGGGAGTAACTCCATTATCAAAACAAAATTTAATGCCGGTTCGGACGAGGGAACTGACACTGATTCTCTTACAAACCAAGAAGACCAATGTAGGTCGACCGAGGAGAAAACTAGCGAACCGCATCAATTGGACACACCTACTCTAGCGTCCGATCCAGTAAGCACCGAGAATGCTTCCCGGAGTCAAGGGCATCTTGACACCTCGAAACCCAACCCACCCGAATCTCCTCTAACCAACACGGACAATGCCGCCACTTCTACAGTCAGCGTTGCCAAATACAATGAACTCTTGCAGAAATACAAAATGATATACGAG
Source organism: Plazaster borealis (assembly GCA_021014325.1). Lineage (NCBI taxonomy): Eukaryota > Metazoa > Echinodermata > Asteroidea > Forcipulatida > Labidiasteridae > Plazaster > Plazaster borealis. Next base: position 5,932,592 of record CM037470.1, read on the forward strand.
GCATGTAAGACGTACACAGAGCGTAAGAAGTCCTTGAAGTGTACGTGGACCCAGTGTCCCAAGCCAACGATGCAAACTACAGCTTTAAACACAGAGCTCACGATGGTGCAACTAATGGCAGAAAGTCAAGAATTCAGTCAATTAAAGGTGAGTTAGATTACTCCAAAATCCACAAGTGACTGTGCAAGTCTTAGATTACTCCAACATCCACAATAGACTGTGCAAGTCTTAGATTACTCCAAAATCCACAACAGACTGTGCAAGTCTTAGATTACTCAAAAATCCACAACAGACTGTGCAAGTCTTGTCTTACTCCAAAATCCACAACAGACTGTGCAAGTCTTAGATTACGCCAAAATCCACAACAGACTGTAAGTCTTGGCTTACTCCAAAATCCACAACAGACTGTGCAAGTCTTAGATTACTCCAAAATCCACAACAGACTGCGCAAGTCTTAGATTACTCCAAAATCCACACAGACTGTGCAAGTCTTAGATTACTCCAAAATCCACAACAGACTGCGCAAGTCTTAGATTACTCCAAAATCCACACAGACTGTGCAAGTCTTAGATTACTCCAAAATCCATATAAACTGTGCAAGTCTTGGATTCCTCCAAATCCATATAGACTGTGCAAGTCTTAGATTCCTCCAAGTCCATATAGACTGTGCAAATCTTTGATTACTCCAAATCCACATAGACTGTGCAATTCTTAGATTACTCCAAAATCCACATAGACTGTGCAAGTCTTGGATTCCTCCAAATCCATATAGACTGTGCAAGTCTTAGATTACTCCAAAATCCACACAGACTGTGCAAGTCTTAGATTACTCCAAAATCCACAACAGACTGCGCAAGTCTTAGATTACTCCAAAATCCACACAGACTGTGCAAGTCTTAGATTACTCCAAAACCCATATAGACTGTGCAAGTCTTGGATTCCTCCAAATCCATATAGACTGTGCAAGTCTTAGATTCCTCCAAGTCCATATAGACTGTGCAAATCTTTGATTACTCCAAATCCACATAGACTGTGCAAGTCTTAGATTACTCCAAAATCCACATAGACTGTGCAAGTCTTGGATTCCTCCAAATCCATATAGACTGTGCAAGTCTTAGATTACTCCAAGTCCATATAGACTGTGCAAATCTTTGATTACTCCAAATCCACATAGACTGTGCAAGTCTTAGATTACTCCAAAATCCACATAGACTGTGCAAGTCTTGGATTCCTCCAAATCCATATAGACTGTGCAAGTCTTAGATTACTCCAAAATCCACATAGACTGTGCAAGTCTTGGCTTACTCCAAATCCATATAGACTGTGCAAGTCTTAGATTACTCCAAAATCCACATAGACTGTGCAAGTCTTGGATTCCTCCAAATCCATATAGACTGTGCAAGTCTTAGATTACTCCAAAATCTACAACAGACTGCTAGTCTCAGATTACATTTTTGTGTGCCACCATCTTTTCATGTGTATGTAGCTAGGGCAATTAGTTTGTGCATGTGTACTACACCTGTGTGACAGTTCCATGGTTGCTTCGTAGAGCGCATGCAAAGTAGACTGCCGCACATGTAGCAGTTTACTATGCATGTGTATTTACCTTGTGTGTAAATACTCACGTGTGCTTGGTAAACAGCAAAAATAACAACTGGCACGTGATGCTGATCGTTTTTATGCACAAAGAACAGCTATCATCCAATGATTTGCCTCAGTGAGGGCGCTTTTTGGCCTCGGTGAGTGCACTGTTTGAGCGTGTGACGTCATATCCAAGGGGTCTATTAGGCTCTCGATCATGAATATGTATGAGGTATAATAACATCAACCAAAGATCAGTTTGGTCGGTACGCTTTTTGCAACGACTAATTTTGTTTTTCCATCGATAACATTATGGATGTTCGTCTCACTCTTTCGGTTACAAGATGGATTTGAGAGAAGGGAGTAAACAAGTATTGGAGTTGGAGAAGCTTCACCGTATCAGAGAGGGAAGGCTAAAGAGTGAGCTGGCAGCATCCAAAACTAAGGAAAAGGTAAGTTGTAGTTTGTGGTGTCCAAGTGATCAGAGTTCTCTGCACTTGTGTGCTTGGGCAAGATACTTATAAAGTATAAGTGCTTTTCTTCAACTCGCCCTGTTTCTGCAGAAAGTTCCCTGAAAATAAACCAATCTTTCCATGTTCTGATGGACAAATTTGATAATCTCCCTGATTATGGAACTTTTTCCCTTCTATGTTGAATGTAATTCTAAATAACTCCTTGATTGTTGTACGAAATGTCCCTGATTACAAAATGCAAATGTTGGCAGCTCTGAAACATTTAGCCCAACTAAGGGTTACCAACTCATCTGGTAAATGAGTCCCAACCCACCCATCCGGCTAATGGTTCCAGACCCATCCGGCTTATGGTTCCCAACCCATCCGGCTAATGGTTCCCAACCCATCCGGCTAATGGTTCCCAACCCATCCAGCTAATGGTTCCCAACCCATGCGGCTAATGGTTCCCAACCCATGCGGCTAATGGTTCCCAACCCATGCGGCTAATGGTTCCCAACCCATCCGGCTAATGGTTCCCAACCCATCCGGCTAATGGTTCCCAACCCATCCGGCTAATGGTTCCCAACCCATCCGGCTAATGGTTCCCAACCCATCCGGCTAATGGTTCCCAACCCATCCGGCTAATGGTTCCCAACCCATCCAGCTAATGGTTCCCAACCCATCTAGCTAATGGTTCCCAACCCATCTGGCTAATGGTTCCTAACCAATCCAGCTAATGGTTCCCAACCCATCCAGCTAATGGTTCCCAACCCATCCAGCTAATGGTTCCCAACCCATCCGGCTAATGGTTCCCAACCCATCCGGCTAATGGTTCCCAACCCATCCGGCTAATGGTTCCCAACCCGCGGAAGTTCAGATCTCAACCGAGAGGAGAACCTGCTCTATTTCCAGGATTTTTTTTCCTAGACATTAACACCCCAGGCTCTAGTTAGTTCATAAAGTCATCAGTTTTCGCCTTTGTGCAAGAACTTAGTATCTCGATTTGTCGTAACATTGTATCTTTCACAAGAGATGTACAGGCAAAAACACTGCAGGTTTCATGTGTACATCGGTTATATCTCAATTTTGTAATAACATTGTATAATAACATTGTATGTGGCGTGTCGTGGCCGAGCGGTTTAGTGCATCGGACTCAAGTTCTGGTTGCTGAGTCATCAGGGTGTGGGTTCGAATCCCGGTCATGACACTTCTGTCCTTGAGCAAGACACATAACTATAATTGCTTCTCATCACTCAAGGGTGAATGGGTAACTGTGAGGGTAGAGATTGTTCTTGTGATTGATTTAGCTTGGTGCGCTACATACTTGGCAGCACAGGCTGTATACTCCCCAGGGAGCTGAGATGGTTTAAGGAATGAAACATATGGCCCAGTGACCAGGGGTAATAATGTTCGAAGCGCAATGATCATTTTTTGGAATTGCAATATATAAGAGTCGATATTACTATTATCTCTCACTAGAGACAGATAGGCAAAAACACTAGGTTTCGTGTGTACATCTTGTATATTTTAAGAGAGCTACATTGTTTGGCACTTCCAGACGCACGTGTAATGCTATTTTGAGTTATTGCAATGACACAACGAGTTAACTACTAGTAACTATCTCTTTTTGGTCTATAGGAAAGTATCCATTGGGTGGAGAGTTTTGAATTAAGAATCAAGAGACTGCAGGGAGACAAGAAAGCCATGGAGCTGGAGAAAGGTGATCTCAGGAAGGAGGTCTCCAAAAGGGATGCAAAGATCGAGCAACTACAGCAGCAGATAGCTAAGTAAGGAATCTTTTTTTTTTTCACGACGCCACGAACTGACACTTTGTGTACAAAACCACTTTATTTTAGTTTTCAGTTCTTTACAGGTGTTATACAGGATTGCTGACAAAATAGCTGACAAAATAGGTGTAGACAATGTTCAAGTATTGTGTGATTAACCATATACAAGAAATAACAAACCAGTGAATCTGAATCCGTTTTGTGAGTCGGGAGAAAAATAGCGAAAAACCATGTACAATTTTCAGCATGTGAAAGCATTGTCCTTTATTTTGGTTTTTAACAACCAAAATCAGCTGTTGCGTTTTTGTAGGTATTCAGATACAGTTTTCTTGATATATAACTTCGTTTCAGTGGGAAATATTTCACAGAAAAATGGTTTTAGTATGAACTTCATAATCAGTAAGCTTTCAGACTAAAATTTAACATTGATTTTTGTGTATCCTATGCCAATCCTGTATATACCTTTGAACAATATTTGTCAAAACCTACAATTTCATGAAGTTTCAAAGCTGCCAGAGCTTTACTTTTTTAATTACGATCTTCATGCATCACAACCTTTGCACGAAAGTAACGATAATTTTCATTTTCACGAACTGATACAAAGGCTCCATTTACATGTGCCATTGTAATGCACTGCGTGCATTAAGCTCAAATGTGTGGTTAGAACCCCAAAAACATTTTCACAAACTGACATAAACCTCTGTTAACCCCGGTTCGAATCTCACCTCAGACCGGAGCTCAAATGTGGTTAAAACCCCAAAACGTTTTCACAAACTGACACAAACCTCTGTGAACTCGGTTCGAATCTCACCTCAGACCGGAGCTCAAATGTGGTTAAAACCCAAAAACGTTTGCACAAATCGACACAAACCTCTGTGGACCCTGGTTTGAATCTCACCTCAGACCTTGCATGCGGACTGGATTTTCTGTCCCTACAGGGGTTTTCCTCCCACATCTAAAACTGAACAATTGTTTATCGTCTCCTATTCATCCCGTTATTGGGGCCAAATGCGCTGTTGGCATTCGGTGCTCGGTATGGGGCAATAAGGTATACCCCCTCCCTACTGTGTCTTTATTGTTTGATTTAAATCTCAGGACTTCTTACATGTCTTAAGAGGATTTTAAGGGGAGGGTACTTCTGTACAAGAGGAAAATAGTGTGTTAAAGTATGGAAACATTGGAGGGGGTACCCTCTGCCTCATGTCGGGCGTGGTTTAGCTGTAATTAAATTCATATTAAATGTGGTACGTTTTTCTTATTCCCAAAGACTGAATGAGGAGATCAAGTCAAAAGACGAGCAGTCCGAAGCGACAGCTAAGAATATGCAAACTGAAAAGTGAGTATGGAGCAACATGTAATAGAAGACTAAACACAGTGCTCATTCAAAAATAAATCTGGGCCTAGTTTGCCAATGATCACGTGCCAGTGTTGTACTCACTGATAGATAAAAAATGACATTGTAAACTTTGTCATTTGATGAGGTCAAGTGAGGTCAGGATACTGGTAACCCTTTAGCCTTGTCCAAGGTTCTTTGCGTATTATTATCAACCCCTTTCTCTGTGTTTGTAGGGATCTGTGGTTAGCTGAGAAGATGAAAATTGAGGAATCCTCGGCCAGCTTGATAAGATCGGAACAGAGGACCCAGAAACAATGTCAGGAATACGAGGTAGGACACTTTCACTCCCATTCATCTTTGCACTGCCATGCCGCTGGGAGAGCATTGAAGGGTGATTTATAATTAAACTATAGACCCCTTGCACAACGCGCAGCGTACTCACATGCGCCTATCCTGGGTGTCATTTTGGGTTTCAAAACCGTATACAAACATGCACAAAGAGTGTTGACGCCAAAAATGACGCGCATTGTTCAGAGGCGCGTTCCGTTGTGTAAGGGGTCTATAGAAGTCAATAGATCCCCCTTGCATAACGCGAAACGCTACAGGTACGCTGAGTCACGCGCACGTTCTTACGCACAGAGAACAGCTATCGTCCAATGATCTGCCTCCTTTTTGAGAGTGTGACGTCATATGCAATGGGTCTATAGCCGGACCTCACTTCATAACAACAGTCGAACATGGTCCACCATTTTGTGGAGTCAAATAATTGGTTCTACAAAATGGCGGACCATGTCATGAAGTTAAAGGAAGCCACACAATTTCGAGGCATATTTCGTGTGGATCATTACATTCTACTTTTAAAACATTTTTCCAACCATGTTCATTTCCTAACAAATACTTTTTATAACCCAAAGCGCCCAATCCGAATTGAAGTATAGTTTGTCCTTAGCAACACCCTGAGCAACAGTCTGCCAATTCGGATACAGCGTTTTTAACTTGACATACAGGAAAACTCAGTAATTATTTTTTATTTTCAGATTATGGTACTCCATCTGCAATGTGGCAGGGATCTCGCTCCGGTTAATGAGGCGATTCGAGATTGTGAAAACGAACTCAATAGATTAAACCACGTGTTCCGAAGGTGTGACTTTTTGTTTTGTTTTTATTTAATTTAGTAGTGTCTTGTGGTAGCCCTGGCGGAGGCCTTTCACTTTTATATACTACAGTGACGTCCTAGATTTAAGGGTCTGTTTCGGGGGGGGGGGGAGGGGGGGGGAATTTTAGAGGTCTATAATTCAAATCTTACCTGTAAGAAGCAATTAATGGTTAAGTGTCTTGTGCAAGGACACAAGGGCAAATGTGTAATTTTTTGTATAGTTTTAATTGAACCCACGACAGTTTTGTTGGAAATAACCTTGATGCAATGTCTACTTCTTGCTCTTAAATAGTGGCAGGGGTTCAAATCTGAATGAGAACCAGAGGGAGTATATGAACGCTTGGCAGAAGAGTCTGGAAGACAATGTGGGTAATGCAGCCACCCTTCAGGTAGGTTCATCTCCTAAGATTGTTGACTTATCACTATCAGGATCAGCTGGGTCATTTCATTTCATTTATTAATTCTGGTTGTGAAGGACTCTCAGAAAAGCAAGCTTAATCACTATTCAAGCCAAGAAGAGAGAACACACAGAAGGAAGTTTTCAGTTTGTGGGAGGAAAACCCCAGAGAATTATTTCAGAGAAAACCCCACGCAATCAGGTAGGGACTGAAAACCCAATCACATAGTGCCTTCGGCGGGATTCGAACCTGGGTTCGAGAGGTGGAAGGTGAGGAAAGATACCACTACGCCATCCTGACTGCCCTCTTACCTCTTCCTTTTCAGTGCCATAGAAAACTGGGAAACATTACAAAGCTATTTCCTTTACTCTTTGGTGATGAGAAACTTCAAGGAGTCTCTCTCACCTTATACTCCTAGTTGCAATCTTCGATCTACAAACAAACTTCTTCTCACTGTCCCTAAAACGACCACATCCTATGGCGATTGTGCCTTTTCAGTATCCGCTCCCAAACTCTGGAACTCTTTGCCATTATGAAAAGGTCCCAAAATACGAAATCCCTCTAAAAATTTACTTGTTTCATTGATTATGTAGAATAAATATGAGGAATACGTACTGAAGATTAAGTCTGGGCATTCGCTTAATCAGCTGCCATCCATCGAGCCTCCAAAACCAGTCCGACCGCAGAAGTTCCAAACAATGGTAAATACATGTACTTGTAGTATTGAGTCTTCTTGCCAGAGATGTATTACAAATTATGGAAAAGAAGAAGAAGAAGAAGATAAATAACTAGAAATTGATTTTTTGTTTCATTGGGCGGTCAGGCATATTAAACAGCAAGAGTCTTGAAACATTTATCCCATACATCACTGTGACTAAACAATCCAAAATAATTCTTCAGAATGTTTAACAGTTGAACTTTAAATCGAAATTACATTTAAAGATTGAAAAATTAACTGCTGTGGTTTAGGAGATGTTGATGAAATAACCTTTAATGACATTTTGTTGCTTCTGAGCCTGCTACATGCTTTGGCATGTGTTTGGTTCTGCAAAGGTTCTATATATGTTTTAAACAAACATTTTGATGACAAAAAGATGAAGAAGAGGGGGGAAATGAACAATCATTAAGGGGAAGGTATACATTGTAATCACTGTTAAAATTTATGGGAACAAAAACCTACTTGGTTAGAAGTACAGCAGCTTTCGATAGTATAAAGCATTTGAGAATAATTTCACTTCGAAATAATGTGGTTATGAAAAATGTATGAGTTTTTATCTCCCCAAATTTAAATCTGAGAAATGTTACTATTAGTAACGTTTCTCAGATTGTGTATTCCAATTACGGAGTACTCTTCCTGCGTGGACATAACTGCGATATCTCAAAAACGCGACCACCTTTTGAAATGAAATTCTCACAGGTTAGTTTTATTCTATATATACATTTATACATAGGATTAAAACAATCGAACGGCTCCAAAAACCAAAGGTATACTTACCCTTTAAGAATCTTTACAAACTATACCATTTATTTTAGTGATAGGACAAGAGAAATTTTTAAGTTTTCCAATTTTGATTTTTCCAGCCGCCCCCACATGTTATGGCACAGAATATGCAGCAGAGGGGACGACCTGGAGTTGATATGTCATTCGGGATGCGTATGCATGGTGGTCCTCGGAACTTACGAATGCCTTCACATAATTATAACCCCAATCAGATGGGCCTACCTAATCAAATGGCCCCACCTAATCAAATGGCCCCACCTAATCAAATGGCTCCATCTGATCAAATGGCTCCATCCGATCCAATGGCCTCACTTCATCAAATGCCCCCACCTAATCAAATGGCCCCGCCCGGCCAAATTGCCCTGCCTGGCCAAATGCTCGAGCCCGGACAAATGGCCCCGCCTGGCCAAATGGCCCCGCCCAGCCAAATGGCTCAACAAAATCAGATGTCAGTAAAAAGTGCTAATGTTGGATCAGCAAACCGGCAGGTAGACCCCCATGCACCTGCAGCTGTGCCTGGTGCTTCGAATGTGGTGGCAGCAGCGGGATCAACTAACCAGTATCAGAGGGAGCAACAACCTGCTGCTAGCCCACAAGAGATCCAGGCCACGACTCAGCAACGAGAACCCTCACCGCCTTCAGTGCCCGTCTCAATGGGGCTTTCTACCCAGTTGTCAGGATTCCCAGAAGGGCAAGCTCCTCCCAAAGAAGCAGCTTATCCAGGAAGGCAGGCACAGGGCAACGCCCAGGCAAAGGCTCCCAAGGTACCAGTGTCGCTCGCTGGGGCACACCCCCCATGGCTCGCCCCAGCTACAACAGCAGTCAGGATGACTGGACCAAATACAGGACTGCAAAGCAGTCAGTTCAGTTATCAGCAGGGTATGCGACAACCTCAACCACAAGAGCAGCGCCAGTCACAGTCACAGTCAAAGTCACCAGTAACTGTTACCTCCTTAAGTGGTAAGCACTACAGCACAATAAAGTTTCCTCTCCACGTTACAAAATTTAAATTTAACTGTTGAAAAATCTGCCATTGGATTCATATGAGTTAAAGATTATATAAAGTTCATGAAGCACCAATTTTTATGTTCTCTTTTATCCACGTCCAGGTCCTCAGATGAGCGTTTCATCTACCAGTCAAGCTTTGCCTACAGCCCAGGCTGCTCCTCCCAAACCAGCCCCAGTGAATGGAGCTGCAGCTCCTACTGCCCAGCCGAAAAGCAACTTTGACAAAATTATCTTCCCACTTCAGAACATGTTTCCCGAGTTTAACAAGTAAGAGTTGGTTCCTTATACAAAATGATTGCAAACTAAAGACCATTTATTTCTCTTGTTTACTGTATTTTTCTAAGCTTTTTGGAAAGTAAGAAAGTGTAAACACAAATACATTCACTGCAATTGTTTTTCTCTTGCTCCCTCTCCAGCCACACCAAAATAACCCCAACATAAATAATAATAATAATAATAGTGGCTTCTTATATAGCGCACATATCTGTCACTCAGTGACGCTTGAGGCGCTTTAACGTTCATTATTTTCCTGGAGCTACGTTTTTGAAGTGTGAGACCAAGTCCTTTACATAGCGATCTTCTGGCACGCTGGCTGATGCGCCATGTGTCCAGTTCCATTATCATTGTCTTTGAGTTCATCACTAGTTGCAGAGCCACTGTCGAGTCCTCAATCAAGGTCAAATGCCCCCACTCAGCCAAATGGCCCATCAAAATCAGATTTTATATAAAAGTGCTAATGTTGGATCAGCAAACCATCGACAGGTAGACCCCCGTCCACCTGCACCTGAACCTGGAGTTTTGATTACGGTGGCAGCAGCGGGATCAACTAACCAGTATCAGAGGGGGCAACAACCTGCAGCCAATGGTTGAGGAGGGACCCCAACGGTTCCCCTTCCCATGGGTTGCTTTCCCTGGTGATAACTTGGCTGGGGGCAACCCTGGCTTCAAATCTCACCTGTCACTCATAATTAGTGTAAAACGGGTTGACATTACATCCATTGATTTTTTTATTTTTAATCTGAACGATTTCAGAGTGCAACTGACGAAGGTGATCAAAGACGTGAGAGCTGCAAACAATAACTCCCTCTCTGGCCTGTCGATTGAGGAGATCATCCATCGTGCAGCTGAGCTCATTCTGAATCAGCAGAGACCGTCGTCTGAATTACAGGTATCAAAATGTCAATGTAAAACTATGATTGCTTCACAGTGGTTAAAGGTAGGGTCATAGATTGGTAAATACTCTAAAATCTAATGACCATACAAACTTACTTATTTAGAATCGCTGCAGCTGTTGATAGTACAAACTACTTTGAGAAAGGATTCCCTTCGATGTAATATGGTTTGGAAATTCTTCTACCCAAAACATTTGCATGAATCGTTTCTCGTATTTTTTAGGGTTGGTGTCCGTTTGCGAATGCTGCAGCCAGAGATGCGGTTGGTACCCGCTGTCACCTCGCTAAACGTGGATAAATTCGACATTCTTGCAAAAATACTGTGACAGTTTTTTGGCTGTTTTCTCAGCAAGTAGACACTGTGTTCAGCTGAAACTTTCACATGTGACTTTTATTGTATCTTTCTTTATATTTTTTTTCTGATTAATCAGTATTACGATGACAAAAACCAATCTATGACCCTACCTTTAAGGAAATAACTTAGTTGTTGTTCTTGACCATTTTAATCCACTGTAATAGACATAATGTACATCTGTTGAATGAAAAATTAAAATTGGATTCCAACATGATTTTCTTGAAGATAAAAACAATTCAGAAGTAATATTCTTCCAGGGTGATTGGTACCAGTGTGGACATCTTGAATGTTTAAAGATAATCGATTACCCATTGTCAATCAACTGATTGTTTGATGCGTATTGAAGTTGAGTATCGTGTCTAGTGAACCCGTCTGAAGTTCTTGTGTTGCCAGATTGTGGGTTTAGGTCCCGCTCATGACACTTGTGTCCGTGAGCAAACCTCTAATAACAATAGTTACATTGAAGCCGTAGGTGGGGTCGTGGTTGTGTAAACTCATTATTAGGAGAAGGGTTTTGCCCCTGGTGTGTCTGGCACGGTTGGCTGCAGATTGCACCGTAGCACTTTGTAAACCCTTTATACGAGGTGCTATCATAAAATAATTGGTTTCATAATTCAAACATAGCTCTGCATACCTGTCATAAAATTAATGAGTGCTGCCCATCAGTAGTGATAAAAGCCATTATAAGAACTCACTGCATATTATTATTAAACATTTTTTAATTTTCTAATTTCCTTGGTCTGTCTTTCCCTCCTCACCAGAGAGGGAACACTCAGCTGGCCGCCCCGCTTCAGGGAGGGGGAACGTCCTCTAAGCGGCCAACGAATGGCATAGGATCTGCACCCCAAAAGTGGGAACCGGCCAAGCCGCCGCCCAAGTCTGCGTGGACTGCCAAGAAGAAGGACAAAATTGACTTTGAGGAGGAGGAGGACCCGTGTGTCATCTGCCACGAAGAGATGCGCAACAACCTGGTCACTCTCCGCTGTGGACATAAGTTCCATCCTTATGTAAGTTGGACAAGCAAAGTTTACTGCCAGTTTTGAAAACCACGGCTTCAACTTGGGCTTAGGCTCCATTATTTATTTTGAAAACGTGTGCCTTCGGTACGTGCCCTCTAGCATTTAGTTGGAGCCTAAACCGGGGTCCCAAGCCCAAGCTTATCAAGCCCAATACATAAAGCCCAAGCCAAATCCGATCAAACCCAAGCCCTAGCCCAATCCCTAGCCCAATCCCATCAAGCCCAAGCACAATCCCAATCCCATCAAGCTCAAGCCCAAGCCCAATCCCATCAAACCCAAGCCCTAGCCCAATCCCATCAAACCCAAGCCCTAGCCCAATCCCATCAAACCCAAGCCCTAGCCCAATCCCATCAAACCCAAGCCCTAGCCCAATCCCATCAAACCCAAGCCCTAGCCCAATCCCATCAAACCCAAGCCCTAGCCCAATCCCATCAAACCCAAGCCCTAGCCCAATCCCATCAAACCCAAGCCCTAGCCCAATCCCATCAAACCCAAGCCCTAGCCCAATCACATTAGGCCCAAGCCAAAGCCCAAGCCCATCAAGCCCAAGCCCATGCCCAATCCCATCAAACCCATGCCCATGCCCAATCCCATTGAGCCCAAACCCAAACCTAAGCCCATCAAGCCCACCAAGCCCAATACCAACCCCCAAGCGGGGACAAAGAAATAATTCTAGGGGGGCTTTTGATGTAGTGTACCCTTCATTTTGTGCGGCAAGGATTCTAAGAGGGTTATGACACTGCTCCACACTAAACACAACGGGGACTCTTGACTCCCTTAATAGCGCAACCAAGATTTATCATGGGTGATGAAGTCTGGTGAAATTGGGTAATTACTACAAAATCAAGTAAGACTCAGCTGGGGTCAAAACGTCAGGCCATTAACTATTTTATTGCTTTTGGTTGGTGAGCAGTTTGCAACAGCTAATTCTCTTTTCTCACAAAATCAAATCGTGAACTTAATAATAGGTTTTCCCAGATTTTAGCCTGTTATGGTGATAGGGCCTTCTCTAATCTTGCCCCCCGCCTCTGGAACTCTCTGCCTCAAAGTCTAAGAGATACACATGACATTTCTTACTTCCAAAACTCCCTTAAAACACATCTTTTCAGACTGGCCTTTGAACACATCTGAGATTTCTTCTATTGACCTGGACCGGCGCCTTTGAATAGTATACAGAGAAAGTGCGCCTTACAAATGCTGTGTTTTATTAGCTGTTCCGATGTGGTAGTCGGAACAGCTATTGTAATCGTCGAGATTTTTTTTAATTTTTATTATTATTATTATTATTATTATTATTCTTTCTTTCCCTAAAACCCTATTGACTTAACCTGTGACTTTTCTGACTGTCATATGTCGCTCTTAAAATTATCAGAAGTAGACAATTCATATATCATTTTAAAGCTGATGCCCTCACTTAATTTTTTAATGTAATTAGATTAAAATTCTTAATTAATTATTCATGTTACAGCGGTGTGAATATTTAATTAGCCAATCTTGTCACCACCATATCTCTAGAAGTATACATCCGATCCTCAAACTTTTTTCGGTTATGGACTCCTTTCAGATAGTAGATGTCAATTGCGGCATATTTTTTACTGTGACGTCATCATGACATCATCTATTGCCGCGTTTTCTATCTGTGCACAAAACACATGGCGCTGAAAGTGTAAATGTTTTGACAGTCAAAAAACCCATATTTTCAATTAAAATTAATAATTAGTTTCCTTAGTAACATAAACTGTTTTGAAAAGTTAATGGCTTTTAATAAAAGATGTTCCTGGTCACTAAAACTAATCAAAGTACATTCTTTTCCACGATAATTAACGATTAAGTGACAAATCGGACACCATGGCTATCCATTTTGATTGCGCAATCACGGTAAGGCGTTGGAGATTTCCTTGATATTCGATTCCTAACCGGTAGAGGACCCATTGCTTTCTGCACAGCCCATTCGATTTGTACATGAGCAACACATGTACATGTAACTCCTACGTAGCTTTAGGGTTTTCGTGAGAATGCATTAAATTGATTTTTTTTTTTTTACCATCGTGTTCTTTATGAAATTTATTAGTATGAAAAACACATTTTTTTTACTGTGACGTCAAATTACAGTAATTAAAAGCTTTAATGAGTTAATCTTTGCAGCACCTTATCTCAAGAAGTACACGGCCGATTTTAAAACTTTTTTCAGTTATAGGCTCCTTGGGCATTGGAGATTAGCCTTGGTTTACCGTGACCCCATGTTGACCTTTACTTCCGGGTCAACCGGAAGTGGGACCATATCTCAAGAAATACACAACCGATTTTCAATTTGTTTTCAGTTGTAGTTCCTTTGAGCATCAGGGATTGGATTTAGATTACCGTGACCCCGGGTTGACCTTTACTTCCGGGTCAACCGGAAGTGAGACCATATTTCAAGAACTACACAGCCAATTTTCAATTTCTTTTCAGTTATAGACTCCTTGGGCATTGGAAATTAGCCTTAAATAACCGTGACCCCATTTTGACCTTGACTTCCGGGTCAACCGGAAGTGGGACCATATCTCAAGAATTACACACCCGATTTTCAAAACAAAATCAGTTATAGACTCCTTGGGCATTGGAAATTAGCCTTGAGAAACCGTGACCCCATGTTGACCTTTACCGATGGGTCAACCGGAAGTGGGACCAAATCGCAAGAAGTACACACCCGATTTGCAATTTCTTTTCAGTTATAAACCCTTTGAGCAATCGAGATTGCACTTGGGTTACCGTGACCCAATGTGACCTTTACTTCCGGTCTAAACAAGAAGCTCAAAAATTGACATATTCTTATGTCCTGAACCACATGTCATTAAGTCATAATGTTTGTGATTTTTTGCAGCTTAGAAGGCTTGAAATTAACAAAAATTACCGGAACAGCTCTGTGATTGTTCACAATCACTATCTCTAGTTATTATTATTATTATAATAAAGTTTCCTGTCCACCTAACCAAATTTAAATTTAACTGTTGAAAAAACTGCCAAGTTAAAGATTATATAAAGTTCATGAAGCACCAATTTGTAATGTTCTCTTTTCCCCGCCTAAGTCCTCAGAAGCATTAAAAGTCGAAACATCAGGCCATTAACTATTTTAAGCATTCAAAGTCACGCATGTTTCCCTAATTCTTTCAAACTAGGGTTTCTCATTAGCTACTAGTACATTTAATTTCGTTTTTCGTGCGCACATGATTTCGTTTTTCTCATTCAGTTTCGTTTCAGATAATCTATTTCATTTATAGACATTCAAGACTACATTTTCACCATTCTTCAGTTGAATTTCTCCTGGCTATATAAATCACAAGATGAAATTGAGTGGTTGACCAGCCTCTTGCTGTTGGCTTTTGCGAAACTAAATGATATTTGCGACCTAAAGAATTTGAATGATCTCTTGTTTGACCAGTGAATGCTAAACTGTTGAAATTGAATTACTCCTACACTTTGTTACTGTTGAATCTGATCCAACATGGCATTTATTTTCAAACTAAATTGAATGAGCCGGGTGTTAAATTGAATGAATTTTTGTTTAAGTTGGCCGGGAAAACCTATACTAACTGTGACCAAGGGTCCATCATTTCCAATACCACAGACTTTACACAAAAGTTGTAACTTGGTCCATTCTGGTTTCTCCCATCTTCAGTGTATTAGACTGTGGCTGCAGGAACAACGTACTTGCCCAACTTGTCGAAACTACACATTGCTCCCAGAGGACTATCCTGCACCCGTTTAGGAACGACAAATGACAAGTTGCTCTCAACACTCATAAATAGAAAACTACATGTTATTCCCGAATGAGTATCTAAAACCCAATTAAGAATGACAACCTACTCGATGCTCCTTGATGAGTATCCAATACCCAATTGTTATACTTTCTCAGATAACTGATTTTAATAGTTTAAAACAACATAAAATTGTGCGGCTTTTCAATTTTATTATTGAGAAACTAACTGTGTGTTTTGTACATTATTTTATTTTATTTTACTGTTTTCTTAAATGCTTTATGAGTTGTAAGGAAAAGTTTTTCTCCACTTAAACTACCATCACAAGATGTGTTATCTAGTGTACAAATGTATACACACTTGTGTCCTTGAGCAAGGCACATGCTTTATATATGTTCTTCTCTTAACCCTGGACTATAAACGGGTACCTGTGAGAGCCATAGATGGTTTTTGTGATTGATTGATTTAGTTTGGTGTGCCACATAACTCAGGCATGCAATTTTTCAGAAAATTGGCAAACACTGTACTGGTATAAAGTATTGTTGTGTTTGAACAATTCCTCTTTTACTTTTTCGTAATTACGAAGTAGCACGAAGGATAACTGGCAGCCTAGCTGAGATGGCTTTTAAGAATTAAATAACTGGCTCAAAGAGTGGGGAAGTTATGTTCATGCTCCCTGAGCGCCATACTTTAGGGTGTGCTGGTTTTTACAGAATGTATATTATTTTCATGATTATGCTTAAAAATGTACAGATGAACTTTGTTTCGTTGCAAATCAGGACCCAATTTCATGGCTCTACTTTCCACAGAAATACATACATACGTACACAGCTTTTATATAGCACCATTTTATTTAGAAATCTGTGCTTACAGACCCCTGTATGTGAATCTAGGGGCTGTTAGCGCAGAATTCCGCGGTAAGTAGTGCCATAAGATTGGGCCCAGACGTGATATTTTTCCTACTTCACCATGATTTTCGATATTTTTCAGGCTCTGAGAAAAATCAGAAAAAGTGTTTATATAGTATGCATAATAATAATAATGACAATGGATTTGTAGAACGCCTTTTGAAAGAGAGTGCTTTACAAAGCTCCAAACTGGAGCAGATTGTGAAATGTGTACCTAGCGATGGTTGTGTTTAGAGTAAGGTTTGTTTGTGGCACAGATCGCTTACGCTGTTTAGAAATTGGGAAGGGTGGGAGAGGGGATCAAGAAGGGGAGGGGAGAGGTTCGAGAAGGGGATGGGGAGAGGAGAAGTGGATCAAGAAGGGGAGGGGAACAAGAAGGGGGAGGAGGGGATCAAGAAGGGGAGGCGGAAGGGGATCAAGAAGGGGAAGAGGGGAAGGGGATCAAGAAGCGGGAGGGGAGGGGATCACGAAGAGGGAGGTGATCAATCTGTTTATAATTGCAGTCAGTCTTTGTGATGTAAGAAGTTTAGACTGGTCCCCTATCTTTATCCGTCAGGCCATCGGGACAAAGACTGGCATTTTCTATTAAATATCAATAAAAATGTAATAATTGCACTCAGTCTTTGTTATACAAGGAGTGTAGACTGGTCCCCTGTCTTTATCGGTCAGGCCATCGGGACAAAGACCGGCACCGGTATTAGAATTCAGTTGTTTAATAATTGGGCAAAATATTTTGCCTGTATGAAATGAGAATGTGGCGCATAGCGCACCAACTTTTGTTGTTTTCTCTCTGTGTTTTCTGAGTGGGCTGTGCACTGTATGCACGCCCTTGAAAATGGAGATAGCTGGTTTCCTATTAAACCATCGAATGCCAATTGAGGACACCGGGAAAAAACGGGACAAAAGTACATGTAACATGTCCGATGATTGCGGTAGTTACATGATTTTTTGAAGGCCGATATATGGCGTCATTCATGAGCCTCGAAGTAATGGCGTCGGGTGTTCAGGCAATAGTGAATGCAAATTTTGTTGTACATTTATTTGTGGTAGGTATGAATACCTCCAAAAGGTGATCATTATAATTAAATTAACAAGTGTACAAATTTTTGATTTAATATTATACAAAAAAGACTGCTTTGAGTGCTATGGTTAAAGCTACGACTCCCGAGGTGACCCCCAGGAGTGTTCTATTTTCCTGAGGAGAAGTCGAGGGAAAACAGAACACTCTTGGGATGACTGAGGGAGTGGTAGTTTTAAACATAGCACGAGTAAAGGCAGCCAATAATTGTTTTATAACATCCCATACGCTACCAAGATGCTGCCGTTGCTACGTGTGTATAGTACACTGGTTGCTATGTGTGTAGTACATTGGTTGCCATGGGTATAGTGCAATGCACTCGCAAGGCTTTCTGGTAAAAAAAAGGCATCATGTGAGGCTCTCTAATTGAATCACAAGGTAGAATCTAAGTATGGGGTGTTATAAACATATATCACAGCAGTAGTTGTGTGGTGTAAGGATTGTATCAGGCCTAGAAAGACACAGAGGCCATGGCTTCTGTTGCCCATGGTCTTGGCCTTGGTGCCCCCTCAAAAGTTTTTCATAGACTTTAAGATTTTCCAAAGGAAGTGCTCTTTGCAAAATGAAAATGGCCTTGCCCTCTCAAAGATGAAATTCCAGGCCTGTTGTATATAAAGATCAGATTTTTCTCTTACGCTGGTAGAAAAGGTAATTATTTAGTTAGTATTTAGTGTTTTTCTTATATTTTTTGCTCAGGTCTTGTTAACAAAGTTTGAGGTGAAAATCCTGAGCTGGAAGCCCCGAGGTGAAAGTTGTGGTCTGTGTAAAAATATCAGGGCTCTAGTATTCAAATTGTGGTAATTTTTTGTTTGTCTTTTTAAGATATTTCACAATCTGTTTGGATAATATTTTAAATACAGGGCTTTATCAAGTTAGATAGAGTCAATGTATAACTATAATTTTAATAAGCAACTGTAACTTTTTGTTCAGTTACCAGTTCCTTTTTTAACACCTTGATCAGTATATAAGTTGGGTTCAAACAGTTATTGCTTTTAGTTTAGAATTATTCAATTGTCAGGTAAGTTTGGGAAATTACACTAGTAAACTTCCTGTTTTAAAAGAAATTGTGTTAAGTTTTGAAATAAATGTGGTGGTTATTGCTGTTATAATACAAGTGCAACAAATTTCATTTTTCAAAAGTCTTTATTAACATATCAAATTCAATTCAAAACATTCAACAATAAGACAGATCAATATACATCAATGGTATTGCTGACAAAACAAAACAAAACACTCAAAAGGCATTTGGATTCTTTGTGTATGTAGGAAACTTAAAAAGGGGCAACATTGTCCGTAAATTGTTATTGAAACAAAATATTTAATAATAATAATAAAGAGAGATTTATAAAGCGCAAACAGTTGCAGATCGGTTCCGCCTCAAGGCGCTGAAATACAAGCAAACAAAAATGGATTAAACGACATAAATTAAATTGAAAACAATGATAATTAAACAATTTTACAAACAATTACGTCTTGACCAGCCAAAATACACAGTAAGCTAAAAAGATGAACCAGTTAAAAATAGTTGTAGAAAATGAATACTAGATACAAACCTTTCAATAAGTTGCAATGTTATAAAAATACTGTTTGAAAAGATGAGTCTTAAGGCGAAATTTGAACAACTCGATGGTCGACGACTCCCTGATGATCGGTGGCAGGCTGTTCCAAAGTGAAGGAGCTACAACGCTGAATGCTCTACCACCATACGAACAAGTCCGTGGAGGAGGGGAAGGTTGATGCAGAAGATTGAGGGATGAAGACCGCAGGTGTCGAGTAGGCTGATGTCGATGAACGAGCTCTTGGAGGTATGACGGTGCTAGCCCGAACACTGATTTGAAAGTGAGGACGAGTGTTTTGAAGATAATTCGATGTGATACGGGGAGCCAGTGAAGAGATTGTAGGATTGGGGTTATGTGTTCATTTCTCTTACAGCGACAGACTAATCTGGCAGCGGAATTTTGAAGGCGCTTAGTCGTTGTATCTCTTTGGTAGGAAGACCGAAGAGAAGGCTGTTGCAGCCATCAATTCTCGATGTGATGAATGCATGCACTAATTTTTCTGTTGAGGGTTTGTCCAGATAGTTCCTAATCTTTCCGATTTTGTAGATGAATGCCCATCCCGTCCGACATATGTTGTCTATGTGAGCCTTCATGTGCAGCCCACTGTCGAAAATCACTCCGAGGTTGCGAGCCTCATTGCATACGTCCACCAATAAACCTCCAATCAGCACTGGAGGAAGGCTCACAGATTTAACGAAACGGGAGCTAAAGTGTAGGATTTCAGTTTTCTCATCATTAAACTGTAACTTGTTTGAGACAGCCCATTCCTTGATCTCCCTCACGCAATCCTCTAGGCGGATTGACTCACAGTGGTGGATAGATAGTGCAGTGTAACCCAAAGTACAGCAGGAAAGGGGTCCAAATAATTTTTAAAATGTATTACTACTCACAACTCTCTGCTAAAACAGTTCAAAGTACAGCTCAACCCTGTCTACAGATGATCAGCTAACACAGGATCACTTTGAAATTCAGGAAGTATAGTTAAAAACAGTAAAAATTGTGAAAAATTCAAGACGGAGGTAAAACATACGTGTGCAGCAGATCTGGGTCAGCGCAATGTTTAGTTCTCATGCAATTCTTATGCATTGACAAATGCATTTTTGGCAGAAACTAGCAAAATATTGTTAAAAGTAGGGTAGTATCTTGTTAAAGCCCCCCCCCCCCTCAAAAAAAAAAAGATTCAAATTTCCTTGGTGTCCATTGGTGAACACTGCAGCCAGAGATGCAGTCGGTTGGTACCCGCTGTCACCTCGCTAAAATGTGGATGAATTTGACATTCTTTATGAAAATATCCAGACAGTTTTTCTCAACAAGTAATCACTGTATTCAGCTGAAACTTTCACATGCGACTTTTATTGTATATTTCTTGATAATTTTGCCTTTAAATCAGCATTAAATTGAAGAAAAAAAAACCAACAAATGATGACCCTTCCTTAAAGGCATCGTACACGTTTGGTAATTGTCAAAGACCAGTGTTCTCACTTGGTGTATCCCAACATAAGCATAATATAACAAGCCTGTGAAAATTTGGGCTCAAATGGTCATCGAAGTTGCAAGAAAATGATAAAAGAAAAAACACCCTTGTTGTACAAATTTGTGTGCTTTCAGATAGGAATAAAAGGCTTCTAGCTAGAAGTCTTTTATTATTTTACTGAGAAATTACCTCTTTCTCAAAAACTACGTTACTTCAGAGGGAGTCGTTTCTCACAATGTTTTATACTATCAACAGCTCTCTGTTACTTGTTACCAAGTCAGTTTTCATGCTAATATATATTTTGAGTAGTTACCAAACGTGTACGATGCCTTTAAAAGACTAATACATGGTGGAATTTCACTGAATGGGAACAAGCAACTAAAAAGCTCTGTATTCGATAGGCTACCAAAGTCTACCAAATACAAAGCATTATGTACATGTAACAGACATTTGGAGTCGGTGACTGTATAACACCTACAGATATCAAGAACTGCATATTTATTAACAACCATGTAAAATGTCCTCACCAAAACACACAAATTATACGTTTCAGGCTACAAACTTGATAATGAAACCCTACGCCATGACTGAAGTAGTTCAAACAGGTTGAATTCAGTAAATTTAGCTTAAGATCTGGCTTTTACCAGTTTGAAAAACCAGAGTAGGCAACTTTTTGCAACACAGGCATGTGATCAATATGCAAATTTGGTCTTCGCTATTTACCAACTGCTGTGTGTAATGCTCTATTAATATAGACACTACAAGAAAGAAGCTATACTACCTCTTGGGGGAAATTTATATATCCAATTGTGGTAGATAATCATGGCTGCGGCCAATATAAAAAAATGAATACAGAAATACAATTTAGGATAGCTAACTACTAAAATACAATGAAGTGTTTTTATAACTATATACAAAATATGTACATGCCTATGAAACCACAACATAAAGTGTATTCCATACCGGACGGATATTTTAAAGTAAATTTATACAAAAACTAAAACCATCTTCTGATTAAAATCTGAAATTTATTACAAAAACAAATTATAAATTGAGCATTTTTAAACATTAATTTTAATTGAAGGCCTCAAGTCGGACGGTTTGATTTCTGGAAGATTAAATTTTGATTGCATTAAATTTACAACGAGAGATTATATTTGGACGGATTTTACTATCCTGAATTTGAATTTAAGAACAGAAAAGTTTAAACATGTTTTGTGAAGTGTACTCAACAGGTACTACACTGTTCAAGAATATTGTGGGGTTTTTTCCTCATTGTACATGTCAATCATAAATGAAGCTGTTACATAACATCATCATCACAGAGTGTTCCCTGAAAAAGAGTATATGAAACTGAGACTGCCAGAAAATTAGTCTGGCTAATTTTGACAACATCAGCACAACGCTTGTACTTAAACACCGGGTACCCAACCAAAAATGGCTGATGGAAGGTCAACGTGGAAACTGTGGTTCACTCTTTACAAAAGAATCGCCTTACACAGACTTCAACAAATAAAACTTTATCACACCTTTCCACACCACAAATGCTTGTCATCGAAACTGATGTACCATGCCCGATATGGGGCAGAGGGTAGGTAACCCCCCCCAAATGTTCTCATACTTTAACACACTATTTTCCTCTTGTACAGAAGTACCCCCCTAAAAATCCTCTTAAGAATTCCTGCACACAATGAAGACACAATAGGGGGGTACACCATGCCACATATCGAGCACCAAATGGAAACTGAGACTCACAAGGGAGTTGGGCTGGACCCTTCAATGTACCGGCCATCATTGAATTATTATTGTGGTATACAGGAAACTAAATGATCATGTCAGTCGTGTGTGATAAAGATCTATATGTATCGGGGAATAAACGTTGAGCTTAACTACTAAAACAGTGACACTGTTGGGGCTTCTATCCTCCGTTCGACCTCAGCACAGTATTTTTCTGGAACGCCGGCATTTCTGTTAAAAGAAAAAGAGAAAAATATTCAAGGAAAGGAAACGGATATAATCAAAGCATTTCAGACTTCCAAGGCTACACACATTTGCAACTGTTGCATGCATCCATTAGTACTGGAACCTGACTGTCGCATATCAATTATCATGCGGGAAGTGCTATGGAATTTGGCAACTTTGCTCCGTGCTACTGCATGCGATCACGCAATAGCAGTCACATTTCAACATAAGAATGACGTCGTTGATTGTGATGCAACAGCCAGCGCGCACGCGTGCAGTAACTGGCTTAAGGTTCATTTCCATGTACAGCCACAGGCCTGCTATGATCATGACAACAGTCCCCCTTTAATAACATGCCTAAACTAACCACCCAAACAATGGCAATAGAAGGAAAGACCCCCTAAAACCAGGTACTTGTGCACCATTGACAGCAATGTCATTGACTAAATCCTTTCAGTCTTGGACACAACACACCTTCAACTAGGTTTCATTGATATAACTCACCTTAATTCCGACAGTTTCTTTTGCTTGATAGAATCCAGCTTGTTCCTGCGTGCCCTTGCCTCTTCGTTGATGCGAACCCCTTCCTCGAAGAACGAATGACGCTCAGCAACTTTCAGCTGTTCCTTCTCCCGGATCTGTCGACGAACTTCCTCTGCGTGGTCGAGGCGCTTCACGTGATGATCCAAATCCTCCGAGTTCTCTTTATGCATCGCTTCGTTCTGTGCTCTGATAGGAGGGAGGAAAGAAGAGCATGGATGAGTCGGGTTTAGAACTACTTGTTACTGGAGTATTGTTTCTGCAAGTCTTTGATTTGCATGGAAGAACACTGCAAATCACGCACACCCACACACGTGTGTAAACACCGGCAATCGCGGACCCTCCTTTGTTCAACTCTTTGTGATAGCAACCGTGGACCACAATGTTTTCCTTTGTGATAGCAACCGTGGACCTATTGTCCCTTTTGTTATAGGTCCACGGTTTGAATGTGGATACCTACCCACACACACACACAACACCGGCAATCGCGGACCCTCCTTTGTTCAACTCTTTGTGATAGCAACCGTGGACCACAATGTTTTCCTTTGTGATAGCAACCGTGGACCCATTATCCCTTTTGTTATAGGTCCACAGTTTGAATGTGGAAACCTACCCACTCACACACACAACCTTATGGATCGGGTTTATGCGTTCTGCTATTGTTGTTCTAACATTCCATTTTCTAAAGAATTCCTTTGTGGGGTCTAAGTTTGAACAAAGAACAAATTTGTGGGGTCTATTGTTCCATTGTGTAAAACACCCAGCCCGTGCGCGAGCCTACACGTTTGTCGACCCAATAAATCAAGGACTTCTCTTTGTTCTCCCATTGTGCGGACTTGGTTTCTTTCAGCGACATTCCCAATAAAAACAAAATTACAAGTAAAATCTTACTTGAGGACACGTTCAAACTCATGTCGTTCCCGTTTGGCTTGTACAGCCAAGAAGTGCTCCTTGTTCTGCACCTGGACCTCCCTAGCAACCTTGAGCATCTGTTCTGTCTCCGCTTTCTTCTTGGCCTCCTCCTTTTCTTTTTGTCTCCACTCTCGCTCTCTTTGCTCCTGGTTGCGTTTTGCTCGTAGGGCGTCCTTCTCTGCCATGTAGTCCTTGGCCCTCTCCTGTGTGATTCAAATATTCATAGTATGGTCAGAAATAATTATTATTATAACAACAATAAAAGTGGCTGCTTGTAAGGACACAAGTGTCACGACCGGGACTCGAAACCACACTCTGCTGATCAGAAACACCAGAGCTCGAGTCCGGTGTTCCTTTTAGCTCAGCCATAGACACTTCACTTTAACAAGTAAGGACATCTATAATTAGTTTTTACCCTTACACCGATGTGTATTAAGCACTGTATACTCAGTAATTTCCCGAGTTCTGTAAAAAAAATCCACAGGCAAATCACTCGGGTGGGATTCGGACCCACGACCTTTGCATTGCTAGAGCAGATGTCTTACCACTAGACCACCGAGCTAGCCCGCTGGCTAGAGGCAGTTCGAATAATATGTGTTAGCAGTGGGTACTGCAACGATTTAATAGATGTTATCTTTGCATTGAGGATAAAGAATATAATTTGTTAGGACATCTACTTTACCTGCATAGCTCTCAGCCTGGCAATCTCCTTCTCTTTTTCCAGTTTGATGCGCTCCTGCTCAGCCTCAAATTCGGCTTCACGCTGTGCTTTCTTCTTCATGTACTCAGTCACCTTCAGGTCGGCCATCTTCTCTTGTTCCTGGCGACGGAGGCGCTGTTCCTCTGCCTCCTGATTGGCTCGTGCGATCTCTTTCTGCGCTTCTAGGGTCATTTCGTGTTTGCGCTCCAAGTCCTGCAAGATTAAGTGAATAGGTTATGAATGAACATACTACTACCTATATGAAGATGCTGGTTTAAAAAAAAGTTGCTAAATTTTATTATTTATGCATTGTTAGATTATACATTGTATGCACAGCCAGCTGGTTTGATAGCATTCAACTATGTACTATCTCAAAAGATCGCCTTAAGGCGACTTTTGGAGATTCAAATTTCCGTGGTGTCGGTTTGTGAATGCTGCAACCAGACATGCCAGAGGTGCGGTTGGTACCCGCTGTAACCTGTATATTCAGTTTGGTACATTCAGAAAGCTTTCCAGCAGAAACATCTCGCGAGGCGACCACCATTTTCAACTGTAACAAACTTTTAACATTTTAGATTAAAACAAAATACCTGAAACACAGATCAATTTACCTTGAGATCTTCCACCTGAAGTTTTTCCAGATACTTTAACATGTGTAGGGCTTCCTGGTCCTTGCGTTCCTGCTCCAACAATCGCTCCTCCTCCCTCTGGGCAATTTGAGTCAGGACTTGAGCAGCACCGCTGATGGAAAGAGAACAGCATATTTAACATCAGACTTGTCGGTCATTTCTATTTTCATCCGAAAATTTTCACCCAAATCAAAGGGTTTAAAATCGCTAAACAATTCGTCGCGCGTACCACGAACCGACCTAACTCGTACACAGTATAAAAAAACGTGTTTGGAGAAAATCACGAATGAAGTTGCACTATTTTTCAAACTGCTGTTTCGGGGTCTGCTAACCATTTGAATATAATTTTTTTAGACAAAAATAAAGTCGACTACTTTATTAATACAGAACTGTCAATTTCATTTTATCCCTGCAACTATTATTAGTAAATAATACCTAAACATATAGGTCACTTTGTGAAAATGAAAATCTGAGTTTTGCCCGCAGAGCGCCGTGTACAAACCAATGCATGATAGAGACCTATCTAGTTAGGTCACTTCGTGAAAATTTACTACGCTTTGAGTTAGGTCACTTCATGGTACGCAAATTTTACACGCGCGCCCGAACTGCGCGCTGCAGCGCATAGTACATCATTGGTAAAGTGGCGTATCTAGATAGGTCACTTTGTGAAAAGACAAAACGGCAAATCTAGTGATGCGTCGTTTTTAGTAATTAGTGTAATTACAAAACTACTACGTATTTGGTCCTGAAACTTGATGAAAATGTTAACAGTAATAAGTATATTGATAATTTGTAAAAAAAAAATATTTGCAAAAGAGTGTGATTTTTGTCAGTTAGGTCGGTTCGTGGTACGAGCAACGAATTTGTGAATAGCTCTGGCAAAACCCTGAAGTTTGACCCAATTGAGATCTGGGTCTTTATTGTGAAAATGTCCCCAACATTGTTTCAGAATTTTTCTGGTTACCATCAAAATCTACAGAAAATGACCAGGGCCCAATTTCATGGCACTGCTTACCAAATAATTCTGCGCTTACGCTCACTGTAACGTGTGCATTTCTATGGGACACAGCTGGGCGTAAGCGCAGAATTCCACGGTAAGCAGTGCCATGAAATTGGGCCCAGGTGAAATAAAAATCTCAAATTGGTCTCTTGGGTTGATTTTGTAACCTTTCCATGGCTTTTGCGCATTATGTTAAACGCCGTGAAGTTTTGGATTTTGCTAATAATGGTTTACAAGGTGCTATGGCGCAATCTGCAGCCAACCATACCAGAATAACTTCTCTCAACAATATATACACTCAGTTCTGGGTTCTTTAATTAATGTGCGTTACACGACACACAGGATCTATTGCTTCATGTCTCATCCAAAGGCAAAGAAAGGTTAAGAGTCTTGCTTCAGGACACAAGTGTCGTGACCGGGAGGTGAACCCACACTCCACTGATCAGAAACACCAGAGCTCGAGTCCGATGCACTTGAATGCTCAGCCACGACACTGTTCTAAAAATACCCTGGAGTCAAATGACATCACCAGTCCGAGTATTTCATTTCATCCAATCATATACACTCACTCGTATCGTTCCTCTTTCTTTTGCGCCTCGATCTCCTCTTGGAGTTGCAGCGCCCTCTGTCTTTCCACCTCCATCATGAGATCCAGTCGTTTCTCTTCGTCGGTCATCTCCCCCTTGATCTGACCTTTCTCCAGAATCTGGGCATCTCGGATGGCGTGGCACTTGGCGTTGAGAATAAGCTGAGGAGGGTAAAATGGGGAAGAGGACAAGAGGAGGAAAGACAAAGACGAAAATCAGTTACAGGAAGAAGAACAAATTGTATACATTGTATACAAGGAGGGGCAATTGCCTCAATGCCCTTGGTCACTGCCTTGGTGCCCCTTAAAGTGTTCCAACACTTCTCTCATAGATGCCATTTATCGATGAAAAACTGCCCTTTCCTTATATTGCAACAAGAACAGAGTACCATTGAAAGACCTAAATTATTATCCATTGTTATAATCGTGTTGGTGAAGGGTTGGGACCAACGTTTTAAGCTCTTTCCCACCGTAGATCTGGAGCCAGCCTCTGTCTTTTTTGTTATTATTTCTTTTTATTATTTTCATGGTAAATGTGCCACCAATGTGTTCGACCTAGTTCCTCCTATCAAGATGTTTGAGTGTGAACCAGGCTTTCTGCATTTTCTCACTCATACACTCTTATTTTGCTGAGTTTTAAAACAAAGAGCCATTCCAACAGCTTTATTACAGGTACTGCATGTCATTGGAACTCCCTGCCTACTGCATGTTTCTCCTCCATTCTACAATTAGACTGTTTTAAGAGGAATATCAAATCCTACCTTCAGCTCCCCTGATTTATTTTCATCTTAAATATTTTCTTCTTGTAGCCCCTTACCAAGAGTGGCTTTAAGCCTTGTTTCGGGCAAACTTGCATGAAATTAAATTAAAAAAACTAATTTTATGTCTTGCTCGGCGTACCTCGTTGAGATGTTTGATTTCATCTTCTTGCTCTTCCTGTTGCTCCTTGGCTTTCTGAAGCAGATACTCTGCCTTTTGTCTCGCCTCCTCATCAAGATCATTCAGTTTCTCGTTCTTCTGTCTTGCCCGGTCCAAAGCCTGCATCTGAAGCTTGCGATCGTTACTAGCTTCCTGAAATATAAAGAAAAAAACCACAATTTTTATCAACGTCTTCTGCTATTAACCCATTTCACCTGGGCCCAATTTCATGTCCTTTTGATTTTGAAATCCATTTCAAAGCGCTGCTTACCAGTCCGAGTATTTCATTCTCACTAGTCTTTCTTTTGCATCTCGAAAAAATCACAGGAAACGGCATGCTAAACTAGAGAGCTATTATCCACCAAAGCATGGTGAACGTAGTTTTCAGTTTGCTGGACCTCATTTATGGAACAATCTCCCTCTTTACATCAAACAAGCTACCATCGCCACACATTTCAGGACTCTTCACAAAACATTTCTGTTCAAGTCTGCATACATGTAGTTTATCTTTTTTTGTTCTTCTAAGTGCTTAGAGACTTCCTCCTGAAGGTGTTAGGCGCTATATAAATACAGCTATTACTATTACTATTATTAACCGTTCAGCGCTTACAGTAAGCAAATGAGTGATGTAACAATGCAAAATTGCAGGGAGATACAAGCAAATTGTGGGCCATTATGCACAGATTGTAGCCAATTTATAATCAAACTCACAAAAATCATTTAAATAAGTCATCATTTCAAATGCTCCAGATTGCAAAGTGACAGATGATCTGTTAAAAACCAACAAACTGATCAAGTTAAAACAATTCAGAGGACATGGTTTCGAATTCTGCGTGCTTCTTCCAAACGTCCAAATTTTGGAGATAAAATCCTTAAACTATCTCAGCTCCCTTGTGAGTAAACAGGGCCTGTGCTGCCAAATATGTAGTGCACTAGCTAAATCAATCTCAAGAACCATCTCTGCCCTCACAGGTACCATTCACTCTTGGGTGAAGAGTTCTAAGCAATTATAGTTAAGTGTCTTGTTCAAGGACACAAGAGTCATGACCGGGATTCGAACCCACACTCTGATAACTTAACCACCAGAACTTGAGTCTGATGCACTAAACCGCTCGGCTATGACACAATCTATGAGCATATGAAATCCATACAATACTCACCTGTATTGACTCTTTCTCTTTTTGTCTTTGTTGTTCTGCTGCAATACGCTCTTGGTGTGTCATCACACGAGCTGCGTTGATAATCCGCTGGTATTCACCGTATGGTAACACAACTGACTGACCAGACGGATCATCTTGAGGTACACTGTAGGGCGGTGTATCAACAGGGCGGGGCAGAAACAGGGCAAGGCAGGGAATGGGAGGGGCAAGGAACAAGGAATGGGAGGGAAGAAGAGTTCAAGATTTATTAATACAAATAATAAAAGCTCATTATTTTGTCAACAGGTATGCAGAGCTATTTGAATTAAGAGACCCATTTATATCGTACCAGAGATAGTATGCCAATTTGAAAAGTTACTATTGCTCACATATAGACTTTTATTTCACTCTTAATTTTGTACTGGTATTTGTGGTAGGTTGTCTGTAATATGATTGCGCCACCTCCCCTTTTGGAAGCTATGGTCATTTTGGTGCATGATGCTTGCAGTCGTTATTGTCTCTAAAGGCTTAAAATCTCTTTTGGGAGAAGTGTTGGTTCTGAGAAGAACCAGGGTTGAGATAAACTATGAGAACAGTTTCAAACATTGTTATCTCCTGAAGACGAGTATAGCATACTGTTTGAAGCACAGAGACTCTACTGTATCCCAAAAGATTCTAACCGACTCAGGTGCTTTAAAGGGTGACTACCATAGAAGGCCTGTGGCTGTACATGGAAATATGAACTCTAACCCAACTACTGCACACGCTCAAACGCCGGGCGTCACATTACAATAATAACATAATAATGGCGTCCTTTGTGTTGTGACGACTAGCGCTCATGCATTCAGTAACTGGGTTAGAGCTAATAATTCCATGTACAATGCCAGGCCTGCTATGATCGAAGACCGATGTCGATCACTTCGTACCCAAGTCACTTCCTACCCAAGTTACTTCTTACCCAAAATATCATACCCAAGTCACTTCGTACCCAAGTCACTTCAAACCTCAATATTGTCTGA
Organism: Plazaster borealis; assembly: GCA_021014325.1. Taxonomy (NCBI): domain Eukaryota; kingdom Metazoa; phylum Echinodermata; class Asteroidea; order Forcipulatida; family Labidiasteridae; genus Plazaster; species Plazaster borealis. Next base: position 5,962,518 of record CM037470.1, read on the forward strand.
CTTTGACCGATGTGGCCGGCCCGCCAGCATTCGAACTGGACAAAAGACCTTTCCGGACAAAGTCACGGGGGTGCATGATTATCTGTGTGTCAATCACTCTCAGGCGCCTACATTCCTACCGATTATACGTACACCGTTTGAAAGTCATTCTTTCCCCCACCCCGTAAATTACTACGTTTTCTGTAAATTACTACATTTTTCTGTATGAAGGTCATTCCCCCCCCTGTAAATTATTACGTTTGCTGTTTTAAATGCAAGGCAATGAATGATGAAAACGTGATGTTGTAGTGAATTGTGTATAGCATGATTATCCCCTGTTTTAACAATCGTACCGAAGTCATGGCATACGTGTATGGCGTGACTTGGGTACGAAGTGACTTGGGTACGAAGTGACCGACATTCGCTATGATCATGACGACAATCCCCCTTTAATTTAAGCTTTGGTTGTAACCTTTCATATTTCAAAAGCCTTTCAAGTCCAACGAAATCCATTCCAAATATCACACGTGAGCTTACATTAAATTTCTGATCAGGTCTTTTGTGATGACTTGGACGGTTTCTTTCTTTTTCTGCGTTCTTCTTCTTTGCCCACCAGCCGACTGCGTCTGAAGCACAGCTTCCTCGGAATTGGTCCCATTCTGTCGTTGTTTGGCGTTTGGAGCAGCACCAAAGAGTGACTCATCCACTGAAGAGTTTTTGCTGACGGTGAAGTACTTTCTGGTATTTGCATGGCGGGAACCGGTGCTACCAGCCGACTGCGTACTGAGTACACTGCGAGGCTAAATGAAGAGAATTTAAAGATCAATGAAAACATTTTGAGTGAAAAACTATCCTAAAACTGCTGATGTTTGGAGATTCCAATATCTGTGGCGTTCTTTTGTGAATGCTGCTGCCAGATATGCTGTTGGTACCCGCTGTCACCTCGCTAACCCTAAACATGATGGATTCGACAATCTTGATAAAATACTGTGATAGTGTTTTCCGGTTTTCTCAAACTCAACATAGGCCTATTCAAAAGTTGCGATAATTGTAAACTTCCATCCTCCAGATGGCCGGTAGGCAACTGTTGGGAGGATGGAGGGTTACAATTATCGCAACTACTAGCCTATATTCAACTGAAACATTCACAGGTGACCTAAATTCAACCACCCCACTACAAAACAGAATAAAAGACAAACATTAGCCATCCAAGGGAAATATTTCTTATCTACATCATCGTCTTGCATGTTGTGCAACTGCAAGCTAAATAAATTACGAATAATCAAGCTCGTTTGCAATGCTTCACGACTTGTGTTTATGGTTATGACGGTAACAAGAAATTGTGATTTTGTGTCTCGACAACAAGCTAAAATCGTCAGAACAAATTGTTAATTTCTGCTCCAAAGATCGTCAAATCTAAATACAATTAACGACCCAAAAACTTTGATGAATTGGAGGTACTTACCATTTTATTTGTTCTTGGCTTTTCAGTTTCAAACAGCTTTTAATTAATGTTTTTTGCTAGAAGTTTTATTGCAGATTTCGATGAGTGCCGTGCTATTATTGTGTTGTCCTTCTTTTTCGGTCCTGAAGATCAAACACAACGTCCGCATGCGCGAAAACTATTTACGGGACCGTCGCTTAGATACGAGACGTGAAGCGCATACTCTCGCGTGACTCACCGAGATTTAGTTCTGACAAGATTCTGGGCTCGAGTGAAAGAGGTCAAAGTTCATAACTAAGAGCTGCATGTGTTCGCAAAAAAGTCGACTTGTTATTCAACGTGTGAGTGTGACCGCATCTCCAACTTTATACAGGGTTTTCTTTGGCTGCGGACACAATTAAAGTTGGAAAACACCATGAAGTGGATGAGACATACGTTATTTGTCAGTCGTTTTGCGTGTAGATGTAAGTTTTTTGATGTAATTGCGAGCTAACCCCATTTTTCCATATTTTTTAGCAACGGTGCTCATTCTCTGCCCAGATTCCGGACATACCACCACTATCACTTTTGTTGACCATGTTGACTGTTTTGTAAACTTCTATAGATCTGCCATTTCTTATTCTACTAAGCTAAGGAATAGAAACCGTTATTTATAATTTATAAAAAAAATTAATGTTTAAAGATGATCTTAACCATGTTAACTTGAACTAAACTTATTAAAATTTTGATTATTTGATTTTTTGTTCTTCAAAATCTTATTCTGACTCTGACCATGCCAGGATGCTGACTGAGGGTTCTGAGCAGCAATCATGCAATACACTAGCTATGTTAGAGGTCGCGCGATATTGACATTTTCTATTCTGGCCGCACACAAAAAAGAGGTTTTTAAAATTAATGTTACTTCGACCTAACATGCTGTCTGAGCTTCAAATTACTCCTGTAGGTCAATAAAACTCTCTTCTTTCATAATCCTTTTGAAAAAAGGCACAAATTTACCTCACTTTTTCAAGCATCAAAAAGATTCAGAGCATGGTCACCGACGCGACTACCGCGAGCGCAGCCATTTTTGAACTTTTTTGAAAGAAAAATGTGGTCACCGTTTTTCAATAAATACCGCCCTCTCTTGACTTCTACCCCCAAAATAACGCCATCTATTGATAGAAAGAGGATTAGGAAGGTTACAGTGCTTTTTTCCCCGTCTCAATCGGTGAAGAAATAAGGTTTTTATGTATTTTTTTACCATTTTGGGCCAAATTTTGACTAAATTTCCCATTTTAAAGGAATGTATACATTCAGCGACGGTGGGGTATGCTGTCAAACCTATATCAGTTTAATCCTTGTCCATTTTTGAGTATGAAAAGTTGGATTTTGTTCCAGCGCGAGGTCGCGCATGCAATTTACGGAGGTTTTAATTAAACCAAGTACTCGGTAAAATCTCATTAGAGATAGGGCTGGTAAGCTTTAGTAGTGTGGGTGGTCTTAATTTAACAATTTCTGTACCTCAGTCGGCGGCCAGAAGGGTGCCGCGTGTTTGTTGTCTTTTGGAAGGCATAACTCATTAACGAAAGCACCCATGACAGTGGGGTTTGCACCATTGAATTTCTCCTGAGGAGACCTTTAATTTGATGTTAAATTTTAATATATTTGATAAAAAGAAATTTTTACTATAACATAGCTAAATACACTACGTCTACTGTCTTTCCTCTTCACTTCACTATGTTACACCAAAAACCTAACTTATTTACCCAAATAAATCATACCAATGGTTTAAGTTAACACTAAAACAAATAAGTTAATTGTTGTAATTGTTGTATAATAAAATTTCGATTTTGGGATTTTTTTAAAATTAATGTTCTTTTAATACAAATTAATTAAACTTGTTAAACATTTAACTTCCGGGCGTGCCAGGTTGGACCTGTTAATTAAGATATTTTTTAATTACCACTTCTGTACTGAGTCTGTAGTCTCACTATGTACACCCCCAAACGACGTTTTTAAATTTTAGTGAGGTCCTGTATAATTGAATGTCGGTCACTTCGTACCCAAGTCACTTCGTACCCAAGTCACTTCGTACCCAAGTCACTTCGTACCCAAAATATCATACCCAGGTCACTTCGTACCCAAGTCACTTCGTATCCAAGTCACTTCGTACCCAAAATATCATACCCAGGTCACTTCGTACCCAAGTCACTTCGTACCCAAGTCACTTTGTACCTCAATTGTCTGAGTCATGTGGCCGGCCCGCCGCGGACGGCAGTCGAACTGGACAAAAGACCTCTCAGAGTTCAATGTGAATCCGGTTTAAAATTTGGGGGAAGGGAGGTGGTCTAGGGTGATGGTTTTTGTTAAAGAAATGTGGAAATATCATCGTTGAAATGCCCCGTGATGGCCGAGAAACACACAACTAAAATTTTCAGGGTGATGCTGACGTACGGGGGTGCGAGGAGTTCCGGTTATATTTTATGCAAAATTATAACATCGTACTCATAAACACATCGCTCTCGCTGCACAATTTTTTTCTTTTCTATGAATCTTTTCTGATCATAATATAAAAATTAAACCCGATCCAATAAATTTGTTAGAAAAACCCAAAAACCAACAGGACACTTTACACGGAGGTTGATTTTAACAATCGTACCCAAGTCACGTCATACGCGTATGACTTGACTTGGGTACGAAGTGACTTGGGTACGAAGTGACTTTGGTACAAAGTGACTTGGGTACGAAGTGACCTGGGTACAAAGTGACCTGGGTACGAAGTGACTGACATCGGTATAATTCACAAGCCCAATGTCTAGTTTTACCCCAGTTAATTTGTTTACCCCTTAAAGGCACTGAACACGTTTGGAAATTGTCAAAGACCAGTGTTCTCACTTGGATCCCAACATATGCATAAAATAAGAAGCCTTTGAAAATTTGGGCTCAATTGGTCATCGAAGTTGCAAGAAAATGATGAAAGAAAAAACACCCTTGTTGTACAAATTTGTGTGCTTTCAGATTAGGAATAAAAACTTCTTGCAAGAAGTTTTTGTTATTTTAGTGAAAAATTACCTCTTTCTCAAAACCTACGTTACTTCAGAAGGAGTCGTTTCCTACAATGTTTCTCTGTTGCTTGTTACCAAGTAAGTTTTTATGCTAATATTTGTTTTGAGTCATTACCAAACGTGTACGATACCTTTAATATTGCCAATTAGGCTGGCAAGACCAGTGAGTGTTTCTTAAACCTTAAGTTACTATTATTATCTATTCTCTTGTAAGTTGTAGTATGTAATTTTGTAATTTTTCTGCTGATGAATTTTGTCTTTTTATCTAGCTTTGTTTTTGAACAATACTGCGGCAACATTGTGCTTTATAATTTTCTTTTATTATTGTTATAATTATATTTTCACAGGTATGTCATCAGAGATGACTGCAACAAACACAGCTGTCACATCCAGGCAAAATGAGGTCTTTGATAAAGAGAAACAGCGACAGTTATCGCTTATCAAAAGAATCGAGAAGATTGAGGTGGATCATGTGGATCCTAACGATCCGTGTAAATTCATGATGAACAAGTACCTATCAACACCGTACCATGCTGCTATGCGTAAGAACAACTGTTTTGAAAGGTTTTTCAATTAGATACTAATAATGGTAATAATAATTTGGGAGGCTAATCATCCTTACTTACATCTACAATGTGGTCTGCAGGGTTTTTAGGGTGCCATTTGGCACCTTAGGGTGCCATTTGGCACCTTAGGGTGCCATTTGGCACCTTAGGGTGCCATTTGGCACCTTAGGGTGCCATTTGGCACCTTAGGGTGCCATTTGGCACCTTACCAAATCGACCCACAGGGCCTATTTGACCACGGAGCACGGCCAGTGTTTAATTTTTACGGAGAGAGGAAAACTTGAGGGCCTGAAAAACCCCTCATGGCATGGGAGACAACCAACGATCAACTCTACTCCCATAAATGGCCTCAGCCGGCCGAGTATCGTACCAGGGTCACATTAGTGAGAGGTGAGCGCTTTATGCTCTAGCCACCTTTATGAAATGAAAGAAATCACGGCTTATTTTCAGATCCACGGCTTCCACTTTTTATTGCTGATAGAAAAAAGGCAAAAGCTGGTGCAATTTTGTGTGCAACAGTCTTTAGGAGTATGGATGGTACTTCCATCTGGCCCAGATGCTTTTGAAGGGTTAAGACTGTCAAGTTGTTTATCAACCCCAGCGTTTCCTAGTAATGTTGGTGATGGAGGGGTACGGGGAAGGGCCCTTATTTGGAGGGTCTTGAGTGGAGTTTTTAGGTAGGACAGTATGAAAGTAGTTATTTTAGTGACTCAGCTTTGTCACTGTCAGTAGTACATAATTTTGTTTCCCCTGGTCTTGGCCTTGGTGCCCCATCAAAAGTTTCTCATAGACTTTAAGATTTCCAAATGGAAGTGCCCTTTGCAAATCAATGGCTTTACCCTCTCAAAGATGAAAATCCAGTCCTGATACTGTACTCAGCCATTGCAACTGTTTCTCACAATGTTATTTTGACTGCATCTTATTCTAGATTTGAATCAGACATACCTCAAGCGTTCAGCAATAGCGATGGTTAACGGCAAGCCTTGGCACATGCTGCAACCGCTCGTCGAAGACTGCGAGTTGAGGTTTGTCACATTAAAAGATGATGATGTCACAGAGGCGAACCAGGTTTGTAGTAAATTTCTTGCGAAGTAGTTTTACATTAACTCACAATGTTCACATTCCAATATGGAGCTAAAGTTTACCATGACAAGGCAATGATTTTAAAGGCAGGGTGTACATTTGGTAATTACTCCACAAGTCAAAGACCATAAAAACTTACTTGGTAAACAGTACTAGAGAGTTGTTGATATGTGAAGCCTTTCTGCGGCATCTGAAAGTAAACCATTCTATGCAACAATGCTGCTTTGTTATTGCAACAAAGCGGCTGTACAAAACGGAGCTCCCACAAGTGATGTAGCGTGAGTGATGAAGTAACAGGGCTGTTCGTGAATCTTTCTGAAAAGCAGAAGGGTATTCAAAATGATTATTTTTGTTTACAATTAAAATCAGTTTCCTCTCATGTGAATTCAATTTCCTTATTGAGTGAAAACATTTTAAATAAATTTCAGCAAAGATCACTTGTTGCTGTTTTCGTTCAAGCTGGTCTTTAAAGGGATTGTATACTTTTGGTAACTGGAACCCACCGTTTGTTTCAATCCCATATAGTTGTAGATATATACCATCAAACTGACCTGGGAAAATTTCATTTCAAAAGGTGGTAGCATTGTTGAGATATTGCCAAAAATCTGGAGCGGTTACATGTATGTACACGCAGGAAGAATAATCTGCAATTGGAATACACAATCTGAGAAAAGTTTCTGACAGAAACGCTTCTCAGATTCAAATATTTTTTTGATAAAAACTTATATCTTTTTACATAACCATATCACTTCAAAAATAATATTTCAAAAAATGCTTTATACTATCAGAAGCTGTTGTACTTCAAAGTAAGTTTTTATTGCCCTTAATTTTATGAGTAATTTTATGAGTAATTACAGCCCTTTAAAACTGCAGTATTTAAATGTCATCTTTCATTATTCTACTTTACAGGCATTCTGGAGGTCCTGTTCACACATGATGGGTGCGATCTTACACTCAGCCTTCAAAGATGACGTCAGATTACAGGTAGCTCGCTCACCAGAAATCCCAGGTAAGATTGAACATCTAGTCCCATATTTTATCAGGATGCTGTTCCGATTACAGGAATGCTACTTCACATTTTGTTATTTTAGTTTTTTGCCTTTCGATTTATTTGATTGATTAATTGATCTAATTAATATTCAGCATAATTTTGTTTGTGTGTAATTTTTTGTGTTATGGCATGTATGCAAGGAATTTTTCCTCTATGGAAGGACCAAGAAACTGAAACTGAGTTTGAAGAAAAAAGGCTCCGCTTATAGTGTAAGCGAAAACTCTGCGCTTACGATTGCAGAAATTCCACGCTTACTGTAAGCGTGTTTCACAGGTTAGCAAGTAATTGTTGCTTATGTGCGTGCCTTCATCTGGTTTCTAAAGCATTCTTTGCGTACACAGCTAGCAAAGAAATTTGCTGCTAACCCTGATTGGCAAAAAAACCAAACAATCATATACTTGTGCAGAATTCTGAGGTAAAACAGAGCCATGAAATTGGGGCTTGTTCTTCAGTGAATATTCACAACTTTTAAAAACAAATTCTGATTTGTCCGTTCAAGTTTCCAGTGGGTGCTTTGCATATGACGTCGACCTTCCCTTCAAGTGGGAACCAACAAGAGAAGAGATCATCTGCCTCAATAGGCAGGCCTTTAGCCTTGCTGAGGACAAGGTCAACTTTGAAAGGTTAGAGGTCAGCCGTGAGGTAGCGCTCACCATATTCGAGGACAATACGTAAGTGTTTGCCATGACATGCCATAATGGATATTGTTTGTTTGACCATTCGCTTTAGTTTGCTTGTCTTCAGGGTGAATAATAGTAATCATTTTTCAAAAATCGAAATGAGACCCATTTCTTTACATAGCACATCGTATCGGTTTATCTACAGCAAACCAAGCCAGAAAAAAACGGCAGAAAACAACAGGGTGAACCCCTTCTCTTAATGATAAGTGTACTAGGTTCATTACACAACACACAGGACCTTTTGCCTTGCGTAAGGACACCAAGTGTCAAGACTTGAACCCACACTCTGCTGATTAGAACACCAGAGCTTGAGTCCAGTGCAATTGACTGCTCGACCACAACACATCACAGTATTAATGCAGCTATGTTCTAGTTTCTCAAAAGCTAGTTTTGACCTTCGACCCTTTATTTCCTTTTGACCCCCAGATACAAGAAGCAACAGGTCGAAGAGACGCAGTCGGACAGAATAGTCCTGTTCAGATTGGGGGAGTTTGTGGACATCAATGAAGGTCCTATGATCACCAACACAGGGTTTGTTGAACCGTGCAGATTTGTCTTTACATGTGTAAGTATCCCTGCACCAGAAATGAACGCTGTACCACAGTATTATTATGACAGTCATTCCACCTTTGAAATAAACTAGTTGGGTATGGCAGGGAATGATATTCATCCAGCAGTTTTGCATATCCCTCTGCTGCCGCTTCCCAGGTTGTATCGTACACTTTGATGTGATCCCTGGCTACATGGCAGTTAACAGTTGTATCGCTTCTGACTGGCACCCCCGAGCAAAGATATTGACAAAATAGGGAGACCGCCAGGCGCCAATATAGGGCTATAAGCTCAGTTGGCAGAGTGCCGGCAACACCAATGGGGGACTTTGGAACACTAGGTGGCAGCAGACTTACCAGGTAAATTTCCATTGTTTACGTCATTCTGAGAATGCACACATTACCGAGAACAATGGATTTACCTGGTAAGTCTGCTGCCACCTAGCATCTCAAAAGTCCCCCATTTGAAGATCAATTTACATAGTCATGAGAGTTATATACCATGAAAGTGAGTTAATATTTTTTACTGTCTCATTACTGCAGGTACATGGTATTGAAGACTACCTGAAGCCAAGGGTAAGTTTGTAATTTGCTGTTAAAATATAACATGGATTTGAAAATACCTTAATAGTTGACAGAAAAGACATGATTCCTTGATGGTCAGTCCATTGCCCTCGACCTCTGTCACGACACGCTCCCAGCAAAATAACATCAGTATTTCAGATGTTACAAAAAAAGCGTCACTATTAATCATTAACCGTATGTTTAATAAATTGGTCGTTTTTTCCAACCTCACAGAATAAGCTGCTCAGATTCCAAGGGGTTGCTTTACCATCAGAATTCCAGGTCAGTGCTCAATAATCAGTTTCTTACATTAAAGTGTTTTTGCCTTACCACCACCAGCCAGAGCTAACCGATAGCCGCTGGAGGATTCTACCAAATTATCTCTACTGGGCCCTAATAGTTTCCAATTTTATGACGAAAAAAATGAGATGGAAGTACCAGGCTATTTAGGGTCTGTTTAGGGTCCATCGCACTGCATTGAGCGTCTGAAGATATATTTTAGTGTATTGACCCAGTTCACCTGACAATCATCATCACAATATCTTGTTTGCGCCAATTTAGTAGTCAATGTGCATGTGTGTTATACAGTGTAGTATTTGTACCTGCAATTTGACTCCCAAAGTTTCAAACGTGGCAGAAAGAAGCCATTTGTGACCTTGGTGGATGGGGGTCCATAAATGCAACTTGACACTGTTTGGGTGGTTTTTGTTTCCAACATTGTTCATCCTGGTCTTCCCATCTAGCCATTTTACTTTGTGTTTTTTTTTAGTTGTTTTTTTGGTTGCAAATTAGCCCCCCAAAAAGGCTTAAGCCACTCTTGGTATTAGGGGCTACAAGAAAAAAAACATTAAAGATGAAAATAACTCAGGGGGAGCTGATGGTAGGAATTGATATTCCTCTTAAAATAGTCAAGATTGTAGGATGGAGAGAAACATGCACCAGGCAAGGAGTTACAAAGAGATGCAGTACGTGGAAAAAAACCTGTTGGAATGGCTCTTTGATCTACATATACAGTGGGAAAGAGGTTGTAACGTTGATCCCAACCCCTCACCAACAAAATTAACAATACGCTTCTCGCTCTATTCTGCATTCTATCTATTAAAGCTAAATGACAGGCAAAAGCTTCGGCCCAAGTGTGACAACAGTACTCCATTAGGGGACGTATAGTTGTCTTATACAGGTAGAGAGAAGCATGTATGTCTTGATTTTGATCAATTATCTTTGTTCATGTTAACAGGTGCATCACACAGCATGGAGTATTATTCAAGACCGAGCCAAGAAACCAGTAAGTATTTTACATGTTGGATCTGTTTGATGTGTTCCTCAGTACTTGTACTCGATACTTTACTTGAGTACTACCCTTTTTATGGTACTTGTACTTGTAATAGTTCTCGGCTAGCAAAATACTTGTAGTACTTGGTACTTGTACTAAAGTACCACATGAGTACCCTTTTATGGTACTTGTACTTGTACTAGTTCTCAGCTAGCAAAATACTTGTAGTACTTTTTACTTGTACTTGAGTACTACACGAGTACCCTTTTTATGGTACTTGTACTTGTACTTGTTCTCAGCTAGCAAAATACTTGTAGTAATTGGTACTTGTACTTGAATACTACTCGAGTACCGTTTTTATGGTACTCGTACTTGTACTACTTCTCGGCTTGCAAAATACTTGTACTCGAAGTCCTTACTCGATACTCAACTAAAAAATTACCTGACTCGAAGTCATGTACTCGATACTGGACTAACAAATTTAGTCGGTTCGATTTTAAGTACTCATGGTCAAAATACCACTTCTCTTTCTGCTTTCATACAGAAGAATAAAGCTCTGGAAAAAGTAACATTGAAGTTGTCCATGATAGTTATCATAAGAAGCACACACTGTTAGAAATTAGTAAAACAAACAATAATTGTTTTTATACCTCATTTTGCAGTATTTCTTTTATAAAGTACTTGTAGTTGTACTTGGAGATCCAAGGCTGTTGGACTCTGTGCTCGGATATCAGAATACTCAATACTCTGACACTTGTACTCATACCCGATGGCCCAAGTACTTGACCTGAGTACTACTCTGCCACCCTAGTACTCGGCAGTACTCGACACTCGACTGAAAAGTACTCAACCACAAAATGAACAAATTCTTCTAATAACCAATAATGTTTTGTACTTGTAACACAATTTGTAGCTTAAATATCGCCTTCTTTCAAATCATAACGAGTTGGTGGTTTCCTTTTGTTTTGCCAGATCTTATTGGACTTGGCACCTAGCATGAAATCCAGCCAGCAAACAGACCAAACGCAGCAGGAATCTACTTCTTGATGCACAAGTGAGCCCCTACCAATGCTTGGAAAAGATCTGGACCACAGGTTACAAATTAGCCTCAGTCAGAGGCCACAGCTTTAATACTTTATGTGGAAATGCCATGATAAACAAATTTGTACAAAAATTTGTTTAAAGAACACATGAAAACACATACAAAATTACTTCTATCATGCAGTCCAAGGATATTAATACAACATACAGTTGCGTACAGCACAAATTGTATTGCAAAGTGCTGTTCCACTGTGTATTATGGACATGCTTTGTTAGAACTGCGAACAAATACACACACGTTTGTCCACCCGGTAAATTAAGGACTTGTCTTTATTCTCCCAATATTATTATTATTATTACATATTTCTGGTAATGAAACAAAGGATGCCTCATGAGTGAACTTCATCACTGTAACTCGTAAGCCTGAGGAAACCTGTAAACAAGGGTGCTTGCTATTAGTGAACCAGAAACACGGGGGTAAACCCCTACTCTTCCACGATAAGTGTTCTGGGTTCTTTTGCGTGCCCTACAAATCCTAGTACATGGGACCGACGGCTTAATATCCCATCCGAAGGACAAAGCAATTAATGGTAAAGTATCTTGCTCAAGGATACAAGTGTCACGACCGGGTCTCAAACCCACACTCCATGCTGATCAGAAACACCCAAGCTTAAGTTCGGTGCGCTTAATCGCTCGACCACGACACGCCATTGTTTGGACTTAACTTATTTTAATGACGTCATGGTTGGTTTTCAAAGGTCCGTCTAGTAATGAATTATGTTACTCCTTTGAAGCTCGGGCTGCCAAATTGTTGCGTATTGTAACAATCTTTATCCTTGCAGATAACCAATTTACTGGGTGTTGAGAAGCAATTAAGTGTGTTGTTCAGGGACACAACTGTCGTGGCCAGGATTCGAACCACTCCCTTAGTGCAGGCATGCATTGTCTCTGTGGATAAGCTGATTTCCTTCTCTCTTTGTTCTTGGTTTTGTGTGCCACAGAAAACAATTTTTTTTCTTCGTTTTTGGGTTAAATTTATCAGGGCAGTCAGGTTGGCTCAGTGGTTTTTTCCCTGCTTTTCACCTCTGTGGACCCTGGTTCGATTCCCGGACTAAAGTCTTGAATGTGGATTGGGATTTCAGTCCCTACCTGACTGTATGGATTTTTCCCTATTTGTGGTGTTCCGTCCACAAACTGAATTCTTTTTCATTGTGTTCTCTAAAAAAGTTGGTGTGATGTTTCCATTAGGATGCTTTGCGGACTATATAATGTAGATTCAGATCATGTTGCCGGGCTGTTAAATGTTTCAACCACCAGAAGTTGAAATTGGTGCACTAGACCAGTCGACTATGGCATGACAGTACCTTCAGTTTACTAGACTGTATTTCCACACTGCAAAGTACTGCAAAGTTTCAAATCCTACTTGCCTTCAGGGCCCAATTTCATAGAGCTGCTTAAGCACAAAAAGTAGCAAAGCATAACATCAACTTGCTTACCAGAATAAGGTTACCAGCCAAAATAGCATTCCACATGTACCATTTATGACTGGTATCCTGCTTCTTTTTGCTAAGCGGAAAACTTCTAAGCGATGTTTGCTTCCTAAGCAGCTTTTTTTTTTAATTGAGCCCAGGTGTAATAATTATGTTAATGTGCACAGCCACCATCATGGGTACACTTTTTGTTGCAAAGACACCAAATGAACAACAGATAAATATTGAGTAACTCTTTGCAGATTTTGTATTCGACAAACTCAAGCACTGTTTATTCATCATTGACACAGCGATTGTTAAAGGCATCGTACACGTTTGGTAATTACTCAAAATATATATTAGCATAAAAACTGACTTGGTAACGAGTAACAGAGAGCTGTTGATAGTATAAAACATTGTGAGAAAAGACTCCCTCTGAAGTAACGTAGTTTTTGAGAAAGAGGTAATTTCTCACTAAAATAATAAAAACTTCTTGCAAGAAGTTTTTATTCCTATCTGAAAGCACACAAATTTGTACAACAAGGGTGTTTTTCCTTTCCTCATTTTCTTGCAATTTCGATGACCAATTGAGCCCAAATTTTCACAGGCTTGTTATTTTATGCATATGTTGGGATACACCAAATGAGAACACTGGTCTTTGACAATTACCAAACGTGTACGACGCCTTTAATTGATATATAAATAAAATTGAGATAACTGCTACATCCGTGGTTTTTAAACTGTTCATAAAATAGACATGAACAAAATGTGTACCCATGATTGTGGCTATGCACTAATGCATGCAATTAATAATCATATTTCATTGTTATTGTTCTTTTAATTGTAACAATGTATGTTTAAAGTGATCAATGGGCTTGATCATAATGGGATTATTCTCATTTGTGTAAAAAAAAATTCAAATATAAAATAGTTCAATTGATAACTTTTGATTTGTTTCGTTTATTTTGTTGTTTGTTATGCACCTCATATTTCACCTTTGGCACTTAACCTCAGCTTTAACTGCATTTGTTTTGACGCGTACCATGCACCATGTTTTCCACCCCAACCCATCAAAATCAAACGCATGTTTTGTTTGATTCTTTTGGACTGAGGACTGCACCAGTAAATTGATTATACGCTTTATATGGGATCAGGTATACCACCATAATCAGAATCCAACAGTTTGGGTGTTGAATTACTGAATGGTGTTGGACTGAGGACTGCACCAGTAAACTGATTATGCTTTACATGGGATCAGGCATACCACCATAATTAGAGTCCAACAGTTTGGGTGTTGAGTTACCTTGTGGTGTTGGACTGAGGACTGCACCAGTAAATTGATTATAATTGCTTTATATGGGATCAGGTATACCACCATAATCAGAGTCTGACAGTTTGGGTGTTGAGTTACTGAATGGTGTTGGACTGAGGACAGCACCAGTAAACTGATTATGCTTTATATGGGATCAGGTATACCACCATAATTAGAGTCCAACAGTTTGGGTATTGAGTTTACCATGTGGTGTTGGACTGAGAACTGCACCAGTAAACCGATTACGCTTTACATGGGATCAGGTATACCACCATAATTAGAGTCCAACAGTTTGGGTGTTTAGTTGCCATAATGAAGTTGGATTTTGTTAAGGGTGAGGAAGGATCCTAGGACATAGGGGTTAGGGTTTACCCGACTGGTATGATAGAGAAAAGTTACAAACTATCTTTTTGAAACATAATTTCAAACTTAATTTGCCTATCGAAATATTAATCACAAACAAAACATAGACCATTGTCCGGTGTTTTCTCCGAAAAAAACCGTGTCCACATTATTTTCACAGTTCGGTTTTATCATGTTGTAAGTCAGAATATTAATGCAACTACTCTCTCCAAAACCAGTGATTTATCATGCCTTTGAAATTTGTTTATCCAAAGCTACTGCTTATCTCAATAGACTTGTCACTTCAATGCAGTCACTGGATCATTTTAAAATTGTCACTCCATGAGCTGTATGGTTTTTCAAAAATTGTCACTCCATTAGCTCTATGGTTATTCAAAAATGTTCACTCCATTAGCTCTATGTGTATTCAAAATGTTCACTCCATTAGTTCTATGTGTATTCAAAATGTTCACTCCATTAGTTCTATGGTTTTTCGAATGATGAAATGCTGAATTACCTGCTGATAGTTGGCATCCTTTGAACCAATTCATGGTACCTTCAATGCCACAATCGTTTGTCAAAGGTTTTGCCAAAACATTTCCATTTGATGCTTTCAGAGAGTTCTGTGCCGCGAGCTCTTTATAGGACTAGGCATACCTTTGTAAAGGACAAAGAACGATTTTTTAGAACTCCACAGGTCATCCTGGATCGTGAAAAGTCATACGAGTTGTTTGTAATGTTTGGTTGTTGTTTTGGGTTTGTTTATTTGGTTGCCGTAGCGTTGATTCACACTTTTGGACGAGGATATTTCAGTCTTTACCTTTTTGACCTTTTGAACCATGCTTCAATCAGTGACAATTTACTGACATAACTTGTAATAATACAATGTAATGTAGTAATAATCTGATTAAATGACTAGAAAATTGCGCCTACTAATGAAAAGGGCAGACACTGTTTCCGATTCGATGCCCAATCCATCGTTTAGAAACTCCATTATGTTGAGTTGAGTTTATTTTATGTTTTTAAAACTTTTGTTTTAAAAACCTTTGTTTTTGCCGTGCAAAGTGTCCAGTCTTACGTACTTGAATTCAAAATAATAGTTCATAGCTGGTTAAGTATATCTAACTACCACTACATGAAATGATTTCCCTTTATTGCAGAGCAAAATGCTACACAAAATGTATCAGTTGCTACTCAAAAATCTCGAATTGCAATTCAGTGTTGGCATTCAGTGGATATGAAACAAGTTCAGTCTTTAATATTTTGCTATGCAAAATTTGCTGGACGAAATCGTTTCTTGAATCGAATTGACAGTGTAGTTAATAACGAGAAGTTCCCCCTGATCCACTAAGCGAAAGTAGTAGTCCCGACCGATTTCATACCTTCCGCCCAGGTAGAAGTTAAGAAGCAAGACAGTTCTTTTCAGAGTTTGGCTTATAGTCTCCCGAATTCCAAAAATCTACTCCGCGGCAGTAGAATATAGCAAGACAAGTTTTCAAAGAACAAAAATCTACACAGCAAAAGAGATATACACATGGCGTTACCACAAGCCAAATATACATTGATACCCCACCATCGATGCCTCAAATCCTATATAATTAATAGTTACTATTCAAGTCAATAAAGCCATTTTGTGATAGGCCTATGGCGGACACAATACTATGACACTATTAGGTTTGGCAAAATTCGTCTGTATACATGCACCCAAACCAAACAGTGCACTCCTATTGTGTCCCCCATATCTCAAAAAGGCTAATTCAACTCTTGTCTTCCACAAGCCTTGACTTAATCTGACAGCCTCGTACTCTCTTTACTTTGATATACATAGATTAGATTGGACGCTTTGCGTGGCAAAAACGAAGTTGTGAAAACATAAACTAAACTAAACTCAACTTGGAGTTTCTAAACGAATGGGAAACATTTTCTGGGCTTATTATTTCGTGTATCTATGTAATATTCTGTATGCGAAGAGTAGTATTATGAAATAAATGTCGACTTGAATTGAATTCAAGAAAGCATTGATTTCTGTACTCTCATATAAGAGAAGACTATCATATTATTTAATGTTATCCCACGCCGATGCTTGATAAGCACTGCATACTCAGTGCTTTATTGAGTTCATGGAAAGAAATCCACAGGCATACTACATTGGATTCGAACCCACGACCTCAGCCATTGTAGAGCAGATGTCTTACTACTAGTACTACTAGACCGCCGAGCGTGCCGGGTGACAAGAGGCAATTCGAATAATGTATATTAGCAGCGGGTGTCACAACAATCCTGTTATTTACGGACCCAAACCATGATAATATTTCTCTTTGTACTGAGTCAGTCAATTCATGGTTGATACACAGTGCACAGTTATTCATTACTTGTAAGCGCTTTAACCTTAAAAAAACTTTGCTGTACCTAAACAACTAATTCTTAGTTCAACCCAAACAGTGCCGAACAACAATGCCGAAAACTGTTTCATCACAAACACGTTTACTTTAATAGATTTACACGACCTCATGATTATGAATAAGCACCACAAATATCAGCCCGCTGTGCGTGCGGCCTGCTGCTGCTATTGTTAAACGTTTACCTGAACGTGTCTGTAACAGGCCCCCTCATTTGTTGAATATCGAGCGGTTTAATGAGGCGTGACGGCCCGGACCAATCAGAAGACAGAAAAGTGAACGGACGGGGAAAGTGGTGTTCAGTCATGCGCACTATGAGCTGTCGTTTAGGGGATCGTTTTACACAAGGCGTAAGCAACGCATTGACAGGTAGGCTTGTTTAGAGGACCTGACAACGGTTGCTACCGTCTCGATGTTTACCCCATTGTTATGGGGCCTGCCCCCACATAGACCCCACATAGACCCGGAGCTAGCTTCTCCAGACCCCATTTTCTTTTTGTGACTCCATAGACGTACGTGGTATATTTTTCCATTTTCCCACACGTTTGCGTTAATTCTTGTGTAATTTCTCCATACGTTTATACCATCCTCGCGTGTTTCAACAAGAGAATTCTTCCACTACATGAAATGGAATATATTTGCCGAGATCTTCAGTGGGGACATCTCAACGACTGATCGCCACTGATTGCGTGGTTTCTCATCACAAATTTGGATTAAATTCAGACGATTGTAAGCGCGTGTTTATTATATACATCAATCCTGTTGGCGATTTCGAAGAGTTTCGAGACCGAAAGGAAATTTTCAAAAGGCTGCAAAACTCATTGAATTTGGTAAGTTATTATCAAAAGTTGATGTATATTTTAAGTTGTTATCACTAATAATTATATGAATTGTACTGTTGACTTTTCCGTTGTTATAATGAGTTATTTTCTGATAATTTCCAATGTTTACTGCATTCATTTTGTTTATTGTGTTCATGTCAATTGGTATTGTGACCGATCGCCTGGTTACTGTGAGCTTTTCCTTGGACGTAGCCCACAGTAGATTTCTCTTTGTATTTCTTTTAATAATAATTCTGACATGAAGTTGTCCAAATGATTGTTTTTCTTTGCTTGTTTACATAATGATTATGAGTGTGACTTAATGCAAAATGATGTAATTTAAGTATAAAGGAATATCAAGTTGTACACCACAAATTACTTGAAGGAAAAAACATGCCCTGAGAAAAATTGCAGGCCTGAGTAAGTTATGTTTACCAAAATAGTTTATGTTAGTATAATTACCTTCAGTTTGTGATGTGAATAATTTGTTTTCGTTTTCAAACAAATAGTAAAAGAACGTATATACGCTTTCATGTAAATACACACGTGACATCGAAAATGTGTTGCTTTCTCGGTAACTGAGCAAAACGTTTAAGTATTTAGTGAGAATATTTCTCACCTCTACTTCGCAAGGTCGTCCTATCGAATCGGTCCTATATGTAGGCTTTTACTTTTGTTTTGATACTGTTTTGTTTTTTTTTATTCACCAATGTGTGATAAGCACTGCTTTCCCAAGTCATGTTGAAAAAAAGCATTTTACTACTCGGACTACGATAACAATTTAGGTTGGTAAATTTATATTCTTGAAATGGAAGAGAATTGGAAAAAGTAAATATCCTTCTGGGGAAAAAGAAAGACAATTTCGGACCATGCCATGAAATGAGTACGACTATAATTTTCGGTATTCATAATTTTGCGGCCAATGTTGTACTTAAAGTTAAAGTTAAAGTTTGTGTGTGTACGAGTTTGCGTGCGTACGAGTTGACCAGTTTCCGCTATATAATTACCGAGAAAAAATGTTTGTTGAAAAATCATTTACAAGTGCTCAATGAATACGGACATAAATTTATAGTACACATCCTATAAACATGTAGTGGTTTTTTTAATATACACTGGACGATGTGACCGTTTTCGTTTCGATCAAGTGTTGGCCATTTATATTTAGAATGACTCTCTAAAATTCAAAATGTATTGTTCAACCGCTTTGTCATGGGTGTGTCCAATGGTCCAATGAATCATTCAAATTGTTATATGTAAAGAATCGATTATAATTTTGATCGCTAGAAGACGCTGGTTATACTAATGGATCAAAGTACGTGTTATGTAACAAGGCCAAACAAATCATTTTGGCTACGTGATCCTCTTTGTATACAATCATAATGGGTTATTGCTTTGTAACTCAAAAATTATAGGCTGTTATGACACAGTTATTAAAACTGAGCAATTTCAAATGTGAATACTAACGGTATAAGTAGGCCTATTCGTGTCCGTTATTTTTTATTTTGTTTCAATTGGCACATAATTTTTTTTTAAAGTACAAACAAGTACTTATCGACAAAGTTACACATATTGAAAGGACAGAAATGTAGGCTACACTCAAATAAAACATCTTCTTGAATACGGAAAAAGTTACAAAGTTTTACAATGAACGGGAAAACCTGCAGTGAACACAAGTACACCCCAGACCATCAATGTAAAGCACAGTATTTATCATGACATAGAATTGTACTAAGAATAGTTGTAAATCATATTCTAAAAACATCCTTTAAACTCATTTTTATACGCGTATAATTATGTAAGGCGTACAGCAAAGTATTGTATGGAAACAGTTTACAATTGTGAATGTTCTTCTTTCTTGTTTGTGCCAACAGAGTTTGTCATCATGACCGTGTCAATGCAGAAGGTCGTGTCATTGGTGGCCCTTTACTTACTTATCTTGCAGATCAGAATTGGTAAGTGGTATCATAAAGTGACCGTCATTATAACAAAACAAAATTAGGCCTTTTTTAAAGTATATATTTGTGCCGGTAACACCGTTATTTTCAGTAGGATTTGTCTTTGCGTACGATGGGAGTCTCACGTTTTTTCGCTTGCAACGGCTCTTGTTAAAAATGTGTTTGTCTACTTCATGCGCAGTGCAGGCAACTTGTCAGTTTCACAAAGTTTAGCTTCTGATGATAGACTCTCATGAAGGCCAGGCAATGATTGTTATATTAGCTTCTCAAGAAACGTGGTTTCACCTGATTTGTATTATTTTTCCCATCAAGGCGAGGCCCAGCAGGCTTTCTCTGTACTGCCCTCGGACACCTCTGTCACCGAAGGCGCCACGGCAACCTTGCAGTGCGCCGTCACCAACTTAGCTGGTACCTTGACATGGACCAGGAACTCTGCCCCAGTCAGCGTGGGGACGACCATCATCGACACTTCCAACACACGGTACAGCATCGCAGGTGACGGCTCGTCCATCTTCAACCTGCAGATTGTCAATGCGGAGCTGACCGATTCTGGGGAGTTCCAATGCCTGGTCACCTCGGGCGGCATCGGCAATGACGAGCTCCTCTCCGGCACGGTCACTCTCACTGTTTTTCGTAAGTATAACCAAAACTGACACCCTCTCAACAATGAAAACATCACAGACGACAGTCAAGCAAAAAGCAAGTCACTGCAATAATTATAACCATACAATTGCCATACAACTCAACAAAATGGATCGTCGGCTTAAAATAACGTCAAATAGGCATTCAGTACATGTTTTTATGATCAATATTCTTGTTATGATTTCAGAGGTTCAAAGCTTCATTACACAGCCAGGAGACACCAGTGTGTCGACAGAAACGACGGCTACCCTGCTGTGTCAAGTCGACAACAAAGAGGGATTCTTGTCTTGGCTAAAAGATGGCGTCATCATCAGCAACGAAACAGTAGTAACCAATGGGAACGCCCGTTACTCCATCATAGGAGACCAATCAGCCGGCGAGTACAATCTCAATATTGTGTCGACCGAAGAGGCAGCTGATCAGGCCACATACCAGTGTATTGTCACAGCGGCGGGCACCAGCCAGAGAATTGAATCGAATCAAGCCACCTTGACAATACAAGGTTTGAATTTTTTACCCGTACATCTTGAAGTAAACCATAAAGGAAACCGTTGAATTCAATTGCAAAATTTTGACAAAAACAACTTATTCCATGAAAACGGTTTAGAGTAGGCCTACACTTTCCAGGGATGAACAATTCCAGACTTGTTAAAGTCTGGCTAATTAAAAAAAAATGCTGTACTTTTCTCAAAAGAAATTCAGTCATTCTCTTCGATCTACTTTTGTAGTGCTAAGGATACTGTTCCCAAGAGCTCCTTGTAATCCATATCTTCAGGGGTTATCAAAAGGTGGACATGCCATCATTTCGATGTACCTACTATAATATCTGGAACCCAGTTACAGACTTTTTTGTCAGCAGTGACTATCTTTCATATCTTTCGGCAGATACGTTTTATTTAAGAACGGACAAAACAACTAGTGTAAAGAAAAACGATTTGTTTTGTTAACAAATTCATTTCTGCAACAATGTCAACTTAACAAAGTTTCGTGAAGTTCACTTTGGCTGATGATTTAGATTTTGACTCAAATTTTAGCAACACCTCAAAAGTGTACATTAAACAATGCGTTGGAGATTAATTCATTTACATTTTTCTTCTGTGTCGAAGGATCCGGGCAGCGTCTCACAATCGTACCGTCGAGCTCCGTGTTTGTCGAGGGCACAGAAGCCCTGATGAGGTGCAAAGTGGTCGACAGGGTTGGAACTGTGTCGTGGTTACAGAACAGTCAGGCTATTAGCTACGACTACGAAATTGGCAATGGAAACTCCAGGTTAGTACCACATAAAGTTACACAAATTGTTATACAGTCTCCTACGATCTCCAATACTACTCCATTTTCAAATAGTTTGAGATTGAGAAATCACTTTGTAAACGAAGTTACAAATTTTGTCCACCGGTAGGCTAATTAGGGTGATAGAAAAAGGGAAGAATATTAGTGAAATAAATCAATCTCGGTCTCACGGTAAACGGGGAAAACAAACGATCTTAAACAAGGATTAGGAAATTGCAGTTACCTTTGAGGGTTTGTTGATTTCAGTCTGCTGCCTTTGGAAACTGCAATCACCCTCCAATAATATACAAACCCATATTTTGCCCATTTGAAAGTTCGCAGTCGCCATTGTATTTCTCTCTTAACTTTTCCAGGCCGGAGACAAACATTAATCCTGTTCTGGAAATTCCCCTTTTTGAAATATGTAATTTTTTTATTTCGATTTGAGATTATTTCCATTATGATCTTTCAATTTTGTTATAGGTTTTCAATCGTTGGTGACCAGGAGACCGGTGAATTCAACCTGATGATCTTAGACGTTGACGATACCGACGTGGGTACCTACCATTGTATCGTGAGCGGTGGCGGTACTGGAAACGATGCTATATCATCAAGTGGTGCCACTCTAACTGTGATCGGTAAGATAATAGCCTAAACTACTACGGAGTCCGGGAAGTGGGATCTGAAATTTAATCTCTTTCATCCCTTGGATTAAAGATTACCGGTATCTCGTCCCCACGGGATAAAACAAAAAATGTTATTTCCTGAGCTTCCAGAAAAACACTTCAAAATTCGTTTCATTTATCGTTTTGTTCATCCTTTATTTTCAGCTATTTTGGGGTTTTTTATGACATAAAATGTAGACTAAGTTTCAAAATCAGGGCCCAATTTTATAGTGCTCTTTAATTTTGTTTACAAATTTTGTGCTAAGCACAAATTATCAGGATACCAGTCAGAAGTAGTGAATGTGACATGGTATTTTAGCTGGAAACCTTATTGTGGTGAGAACATTTTTGTTGGAAACCTTATTCATAATTTTGTTGCGTTAGCTACTTTTTGTCCTTGAGCAACTGTATGAAATTTGGCACAGTTCAGTGAGCCCTATGGCAGCTCTATCTAATTCCATGTAGCTCTTTCAGAGTTTCTTGAATCCCCTTAGCCTATAGTCAGGCAACTCAGTTTGTAGCTTCCAGTATGGCCAGTAGTAATTGCATGAAATGTCGCTTACAACAGAGAAAGAGAGCGGCCAGAGAGAGAAGAAAAGGGCACAACTGACATTCCTTGACAACATAGGCCTTACTTGACGACAAAATTCCAATACATTATCAGACTCAACTTCTGAACTATAGATATTAATAATGTATAAAGAAACTAATTAAATAAACCTTAAGAAATAATTTTATACAAGAAGTTAATTGTATCCAGTGGAGCTGATCTATCGATGTTAACCAATTTCATTTTGCCTTCACCCCATTAGCTGCTACTGCACCTGATGGCGGCTACCCACTGTGCTCTATATCGCCACCATCAGACCTGCGGGAGGGTGACAACGTCTCCATCTCCTGCACATCACGCGGCGGAGAGCCCCAGCCCAAGCTCGACTGGTTCCGAAACAACGCGGAGTTCTCGGGCGATTACAGAGCCTCTGACCTCTATGCTAGGAATGACGTCACCTTCGTGCTGACCAATGACATGATTGGGGCTACGTTCGAGTGTTTGTCCAGTCACCCGTCGTACACCACCACGCAGAAGTGTGAACTGCCGCCGTTGGACTTCGAATGTGAGTTGGATTTCTAATTGCTGTCTTTCAAAGTCACGAATTCATCCACTAAAAGAGTTCATCAATAGTGAAAAGTTCTTTGTGAATCTATCAATGATAGCCTACTAGATTCTTTACCACGTGGCAATACAACATAAATGTGCTTAAGAACCATTTATAAAGCATGTTGATATTCTAGTGCAAGGTCCACTTGAAACACTTGGGTGACGATCTACCCAAAACAACAATTATACTTGCAAGATAATTGCGAGGCTATATAGTCTAATGCACCCGCCTGACTTGATTTACTGACAAATTAAATAACGGTGTCGCTTTTTGTTTTACAGTGACACCTACAATCGCTGTAAGTCTCAGCCTCCTGAAGTTTGAGGTCCACGAGGATGAAACTGGTTCGGTTATGTGCACCGCGACCGGCGACCCACCAGTACTCGGTTACCAGTGGTTCTACAACGGTGTTGCCATCGCTGGCACCGACGACCGCTTTGTTATTAGCGATACGGGGACGGCGGAGTCAACTCTTACGATCACGTCCGCATCACTCAGCATGGACGAGTCCGTTGTGTTGTGTCAGGCGAGAAACCGAATCGACACCGAGAGTGTCTACGCTGTGGTCCGCATTCTGGGTAAGCATTTATGGCAAAATATAGTACAAACAAACTCATTGGAGTCCCATAATACGTCAGAGAAAGAGTGTTTTACTGTGAACACACAATAAACTGAATATGAAACAATAGAAATATTCGTTTTGTAGAATTTGAGTTGGCAGAATGAAATACGAACAGATCAATTGCTTCATCTTATTTGTTCATACTGCCAACAAGATTAAGGGCTATGTATGTGTGTGTTACCAAGTGATCAGTGGTAAACTTTAACAAATTAAAAAGTAAATGATTGAATAAATAAATCCATCCGAAACATTGAAAATGCCGCGTAAAAGTACTTGAAAAATTCATAAATTTTGTTAAGTGTACACTTCATAACCCCAATAAGCCACACGTGCAACTTGATTGTAAGAGGATTGCAAGGTTTTAATAGGAGATCAGCTGTGTACAGTCAACCCTCGTTATAAAGAGCATCTTCTTAAAGAGGTTCTGCTTTATATAAAGAGTACATTTTAAAGTCCCTGCTATGTCTTGTTGTTGTATTGCTGTCCTGTAAAAACTAATTACTGTTATAAAGATGTAATTTGGCACATCCCAGCAATCTTGTTATAGCGAAATTCTATTGTACATGTATCTTCCGGTTTTCATTATGAGTATTGATCAAAATAGAGTTCATCTGAACTATTTTTAATTTATTTTTACCAACAGAGGACAATTTGTACACGATAGTGCTGGCCGTGTTAGCGCTGATCGCAATATTTGTCTTTGCGTTGATCATCGTCCCAATCATTGTGTACTACTGCTACCGTCGCCATCAAAAGCGGACAAAAGGTTCGTTTTGGGTTTTGTTTTTTTAATTAATATTATTAAAGTAAATGTACATTACTTTTCTAAAACTGATGTAAACATGCACAGCTGCTAATTCTCCCTGATTCTGCTGAAAGTTCCCTGAAAATAAACCAATCTTTCCATGTTCTGATGAACAAATTTGAAAATCTCCTTGATTATGGAAAAATTTTCCTTAATATATTGAATGTAGTTCTAAACATCTCCCTGATTGTTGTGCAAAATCTGCCTGATTGTAAGATGCAAATGATGGCAGCTCTGAATTATGTTGCCCCAACTTTTTGTTTATAAGCCTAAAACTGTCGTGAAATATTGATATTCGGAAATCAAATGTGTTGTGAGAGGATACTGGTTGTTTGTTTGTGCAACAAATTGCAAAAATTTCAGTAAACAACCATTATTAACTTTTGTTTTGTTTTGTTTTGTTTCCCCACAGTTGCACCTATTGAGAACGGTCCATCCAGCATTAGCGGCACGAAGGTGACCTCAAACTATTTCATCACGGAGGAAACCGTTCCGAACGGTAACGCCCATAAGCTTCGTCGCCAGTCCAGCAAACCAAAAGTCTTGGACCACGAGTCAGTGAACGCCGGCTCGGGAAAATTGCCGGAGCTGACGGGCAACGGCCGGTACCCCGCCCCAATCCGCAGCCAGACTCCCGAGACCTTCCCAATGGATAGATTGGACTCGGAACGCAGCGGAAGAAGAGGGTCGTACGACGTGGAGTCCGCTCAGCTATCCAGGCTCCTCAAGGGCAAGCCGTCATCCCGGCCGTCCTCGTCAAGGCGAAGCTCCGTGTCGCCCACCGTACCGCAGTTGTCTCCAGGGGAGTTCAAGATCCGAGACGAGTACGAGAAGAAACTGAGAGAGCTAGAGTCGATGAAGAAGAGTCTGACAGGCTCGGAGATGATCCAGGAGGATAGCAAGTCAAGGAAGTCCACCAGGGAAGGAGGGGAGAAGAAGAAACACAAGCACAAGAAGCGAGACAAGGACAGAGACGATAAAGATCACAAGGTACATTTATCACAAATATAATGCAAGTCTTTGAAAAAAAGCTACACCACGTGCTTATCAAAACTGTTTCAAAAAGGTAGAGCTCTTCTCGTTTTGTTTTGATAAGATACACTATATTGTAATTCAGGACGATTGCTTTCAAGTCTTTAGTTCTGTCCTTTAAAAATAATCTATAAAACAAAATAAAATCAATCTGTTTTTATTAAGATATAATTTGACAGTCCACGCGATTTTGTTATAAAGAGAGTCGACTTCACATGCATTGCATTGTACAAGTGCACTCAGAAATTTTTAAGATTGTGCAGATGGATCCATCTATGCAAGACATGGGCCGATTTCACAAAGAGATAAGATTGATATTAATTGTGTGTCAATCTTAATTGCTAAGCAAATTGTGATGTCACAGTACAAATCAATCAACTTATCTTAAGATGAATCTAAGTGCTTTGTGAAATCAATAGTTTTCCCCCACTGGAGATCATGCTTCAAATGTCAGGGTAATTTATTTTCCTTCTTTCAACTGATTGATTTTTCCTATTGTTTAACTCTTCAGAAATCCAAATCAAGGGACCACAAAGAGCATCGAGACAAGAAAGACAAGAAAGATCGCAAGGACAAAAAAGATAAGAAAGACCGGAAGAAGGATTCAAGATGAAAATCCGACGTCGTGGTTAACTTTTCCCGTAAAAGTGAGCTTATACACAACCGATAGCTCCGCCCTGACCAGTCAAAGGTGCAGCATGTTATCTTGCCAGGATAAACTGTCGATGATGTTACAGTAGAGGCCGGAGTTTGAAGAGTTAAAACTTCCATGAACCATGAAATGAATTGCATGGTGGGAAACCGTGGAGTGAACTATTGAAGATAAACAGTAAACTAAAAGAACAAATGTCCCCAAATGACGCAATGCAACTTATGTACACTAAGTCGCTGCAGTTCAGAAGATCTATTGTAAACACACGAGCCAGTTTTGAAGAAATTTACATAATTCGAAAGATTCGTATAACAAGGAGAAAACTGCAGAATGATTTAGAACATTCAGTCAATTAGTTGGTCTTGCAACTTAAGGTTGAGACAAAGAATTCTTCTTATAGGCGTTATATATAATTGTTCATCAATTTTTGTTTGTTTGTTGTTGTTGTTGTTGTTTTTTGTTTAACTAAATAAAATTGCCACAAAACAATCTAGCCCAGAGTATCAAAATGCACAACGTTCCACAATAAAATGTTTATCCCTTCTTAACTTCAGTTGAATAGTGTCGTTTAAATGGAAAAATAAAAAATCCGTAGCCCATGTATGGCCAATGGTCTGTGTTTCAAAGCATACACGCTATAAAGAAAAGACGCACAGTCGTCTTAGTTTTAAACTCCTAATTGATCCAATTGATCTGTGTTAGTAATTAATTAAAAAACGATCACTCTTAAACGAATCAATGAGTGAGTACCCCACGGTCAACTTCACCATAGACGTACAACAACTCATGGGGCAGGGGTGCAACTGCCCTCCCATGATTCGGGCAAAACAGTGGGGACAATTTAGGAACAGCAAGAAGAAACAGAATTGGCCAGATAAACCAAAACAATACTTTTTGTCCGGTACTTATGTTTCTACCTGTGTGTAAACTTTCGGGCAAATCAGAGTCCAGATACACCCATGAACCGCAGAATGGGTTGTTTTTGATTAAGTGTTATGGTACATCTTGGTTGGAGTGTCACTATTAGTGGTAAAAGGCTACTATGATGGGAGGTATGAAAAAACAACTGATTTGTTTAAGTTGTTCATATACTATTTTGATAAAGAAAGGTGACCCCAGTGCTGCCGCTTCCCAGGTTGTATCGTAAATCTGGGTGTTATCCCTGCTATATGGCAGTAACAGGTTGAATGGCTTCTGACTGGCACCCCGAAGAAAGATATTGACAAAATAGGGAAAACCACCAACATTAGGGCCAGATAGCTCAGTTGGTTGAGTGCCGGCACATTAATCTGGCCGGAGGTCGCAGGTTCACGTCCCGCTCTTGTCAATATTTTTCTTTATTCAACCCTAAATTATATAAAAAAATTACCCATTCAGTTTCCCTTGTGGTTAATTACTTGATATTTATATATAAATACAATGTTGTCACAGAAAACTGAAAAACACTGTACAAAGTTTGGTGTGCTTATATGTCAATTTTCTCTGTTTCTGTTGATGCAAATTACAAAGTAGGCCTACGTGTACTCTAAAGGACTTGTAAACTATGTTTGATGGGAATCAACGAGTGTGTTTTGGGCAATTGTAGGTTTGTCTTTGTAGTGCATTTCGTGCCAGCATGTTTTTTCGCTGAAGTTCAATTGTCTTCTTTTCGAAAACTAAACATATCTGGCTGCAGGGGAGAATACTCGTCTTAAAAAACCCAACTAAATAAATAAAACTTTGAAACAAATCAATTAAATACATGTTAAAATAACATAGTCAAAATAACACATCAAACGTCGTCTGTGACAGGTTTCCTGCGTAGTTTTGCTTAGCAATTTGTTTAAGCAGATGACGTTGTGCTTTAATTGCAGCTCGATGAAACTGGGCCTCGTTCATGTTGGTTTAGTAGTTCACATAATTGGAAGATCAATGCATAGCTTATCTGTTGAAGTTTTTAATAATGGTTTGTAAAAATACGTGTACAACAACCTGTACAATAGTTTTATACATTGTAATTAATAAATTATGCTAATTGAAGTAAAACTACATCAAATGTGTTTGTGCAATTTGTACTGTTTAGCAATAATTAATGTAACGGGGACTCGTTGTGCATGAGCTGGCAAATTTTCAGACCTTATCGCGAGGTTTTTTTTAATGAGGCAAGGCCTTTGCCCTAATAGTATTGGTACGAGCCAATAGTCGGCCAGTGCTGCGGAGTCACAAGTCCCCTTTGTAAAGAACGATAAAATAAAACGACTTGATGCCTTTACCTATATTTAACAACCCCACCATAAACATATTTTCGGGAAGATGTCTATCTGTTCAAGGCACTGGACACTATTGGTAATTACTCAAAATAATTGTTAGCATAAAAACTTAATTGGTAACGATCAATGGAGAGCTGTTGATAGTATAAATCATTGTGAGAAACGGCTCCCTCTGAAGTAACGTCGTTTTTGAGAAAAAAGTAATTTCTCAGTAAAATATTTGAATTCATTTCGAGACCTCACGCGTGAGGTCTCGAAATCACATCTGAAAGCACACAACTTCGTATGACAAGGATGTTTTTTCTTCCATTATCATCTCGCAACTTCGATGACCAATTGAGTTCAAATTTTCACAGGTTTGTTATTTTGTGCATATGTTGAGATACACCAAGTGAGAAGACTGGTCTTTGACAATTACCAAAGGTGTCCAGTGTCTTTAAGAAACTATATTGAAAATACAAAAACAAAGGTAAAACGTAATTGATTGGACATGCTTTGACCTCTTACAGGCATGGGAGTTGCTCAGTAGGGTCATGATTGTAGTTTTTTGTCAGGGGCGGATCCAGGATTTTCCAAACGGGGGGGGGGGGCGTGAAAATATACCAAGCAGCAAAATGATAAATGAAGTTTGTTGCCCCATTTCTCCCTCCCCTTCTCTCTCTCTCCCTCTTTTTTTCTTTTCTCCCTTTTTTTTAATATGTTTTATATGAAAAGGGGGCGTGCGCCCCCCACGCCCCCCTGGATCCGCGCCTGTTTGTAGTAGGCTATAACGAGTCTACAAAGTGTCAAGTTAGAGTCACTCGTAGACGTAGACATAGCCTTTAAGTTTATAAATTATGTTCATTTTCATAAACAATTTGTTATTGTGGTGCGCAGTTTGTACACAAGACCTTTTAGAACGTTGTCTCACTCCCGAATTAATCCCCATTTAAAAATGTTAATCATAAAATATTTGACCGATTTATTTGAATACAAATATGAAACCAAAGAGGACATTAATTGGGAGTTCTAATATTGAATACTGAAATGTGGTCGGGATCCAGATGTTCAGATCATGTTGCACGTTAGGAGTGATGGGGGTCCATGTACACCATGGAGGTAGTGTCTTGGTGCTTCGGGCTGGGCCTGTACGTGCTCGTCAGAGAGCTCGGCCTTAGCTGGGCTCTATTATCTTGTGTGGGTGCTGCTGGCTGCTTATGGTATTTTGATGTGTACGCTAGGGGACGATTAATAATGGCACCCAAGGCGAAGCAAAGTAGTAAAGCTATTATGAGTTGATTTGCATAATGTTAATGATATGGCACACGAGGTTATCAATAAATATGCACAAAATCCGCTCATTGTTGAACACATCGGTTCTCCGATCACCGCAGTTAAAGGGTGTGTACAACATTGGTAAGAATGAAAATATAAATGCTCACAGATTTGCACATAACTCACATGGTATAAAGATGGTCATGGTAGAAAACTTCCCTTGAAATGGTTTTGCTTGAAATGTCATAGTTTTTACGAAATGAGTAAAATAATAGTGTTTATCCTGCAGGATAAATTCCGATTGAAAAAAAGTTAAAACACATGAGGTGGTTTTTCACTGTTTTCTCATGACTCCGAAGACCGATTTAGCTTAAACTTTCACAAGTTTGTTATTTCATGTATATGTTGGGTCACATCGAGTTTGGATACAGGTCTTTGGCAATTACCAATGTTGTACACACCCTTTAAGCAACGTCGGGCCCGGTCCGGCGTTGTGAACATAGAGTTATATAGCTTTGTTTGTGCCATATGCCACGGTGTCTTCACACAAGAAGTTGTAGTCGGTTTAGCTCTTCGGCATTGGAGTCTTTGTTTCCTCCATTTTGTATCTGCGTTGAGAATTTACGTGAATATAGGATCACAAACGTATGACGTATGCTGTTTGTCCAGTCTGTATCATTGGTGATTTTATATAAGACCATACAATCGTATCACACGGACAATTTCTGGGTTTGTCCCAATATTGCCGACAGGAACAAGCGCCACAAAAGCCGGAGACCGATCATAAGCTAGTTCATTTTCAAATAACATCTCCTTGGACCCATACAAAAAACCATGACAACCGTATTAAACAAGAAAGTGGTCTCCGCAGCAGACGTCATCAAATGCCTGAACCTTGTCCCCCATCCAGAGGGTGGATTCTTCCGGGAGACGTACAGAGCCGCCAAACGTAGTGGCGGAAGAGCTCAGAGCACAGCTGTATACTACTTGATGGTTAAGGTCCGCGGTTTAGCATGGCACACAGTCGCAAACGACGAGTTCTGGCATTTTTACGCTGGTGATCCAGCGGAGGCTAGTTTCGCTTTGCCAGACGGCACTTTCAAAGAAACGAAACTCTTCGGGCCGGACATTTTTGGGGGACAGGAGCCCCAAGTGCTCATTCCGGCAAACTATTGGCAGAGTGCCAAGTGTCTTGGAGAGTGGACCCTCTTTGGATGCACTGTCAGCCCTGGTTTTGAGTTTAAAGATTTTAAACTGGCACCAGCAGGCTGGAAACCTACCGGCATGTAAGTATCTAAATTCGCTGGTATAAAATATTAGTTGGCATTGCTAATAGTAATACGAGCCCCAAGTGCTCATTCCGGCAAATTATTGGCAGAGTGCCAAGTGTCTTGAAGAGTGGACCCTTTTTGGATGCACTGTCAGCCCTGGTTTTTGAGTCTAAAGATTTTAAACTGGCACCAGCAGGCTGGAAACCTACCGACATGTAAGTATCTAAATTCGCTGGTATTAGTTGGCATTGCTAATACGAGACTTGTTAAAGATAGGGCAGATTCTTGCCAGTTTTGAACCGAACGTTTAGATTTAAAATTTAAAATAGTTAAGTGTCTTGGAGAGTGGACCCTCTTTGGATGCACTGTCAGCCCTGGTTTTGAGTTTGGAGATTTTAAACTGGCGCCAGCAGGCTGGAAACCTACCGTCATGTAAGTATCTAAATTCGCTGGTATAAAATATTAATTGGCATTGGTAATACGAGACTTGTTAAAGATAGAACCGATTCTCGCCAGTTTTGAACCGAACGTTTGAGATTTAAAATTTGAAATAGTTAAGTGTCTTGGAGAGTGGACCCTCTTTGGATGCACTGTCAGCCCTGGTTTTGAGTTGGAGATTTTAAACTGGCACCAGCAGGCTGGAAACCTACCGGCATGTAAGTACCTAAATTCGCTGGTATTAGTTGGCATTGCTAATACGAGACTTGTTAAAGATAGACCCGATTCTTGCCAGTTTTGAACCGAACGTTTAGATTTAAATTTTAAAATAGCGGCTTTGCAAGATTCGAGAAAGTTACAAACTTTCATTATGAAGTAACACTCTAAAACAAAACTGGTCAAAATTTACCCTGGATTCCGGGTCCCGATGAGGCCTGGCCCGTATCTGTGTCAGTATGACCCGGAGGTGTCACAATAACCTCAAACTTATACGCAGAATCCGAGTTAAAATCCCTTATTTTATTTTTTTTTACCAGTTTTCGGGTCAGCCTGAGAAATGGGTCAAGCCCCGACCTGGAATCCGGGTCAATTCAACTCTGACCCGGGCATTTGTAGAGTGTACTGCACTGCGGAAGAAAGTTTGTAAGATGCTGTTACTGTAATATTACTAACTTGAAGGAAAGATGCTACTGTAGATCTAATCAAGAATAACATAAAAACACAAGAGAAATATAGACAAAACTGTTATAAATTAATAAAACTGTTTGTATTATTTGTCCCATTTCTTTTCAGGTAATCTGAAAATGGTAACTTGTAAGACGTCCAGCTTATGTTCCACGAATCGCCAAGACTGGTAGACGGTTATCTGAAGGAAAAATACGTCAGAAGCAGTGGAGGCCTAGGGGAGCTGAGCTTGATTAGGCCAGAGATTTGTTAAAGATGTAGATCCAATTTTTGCCAGAGTTGAACCGAACGTTTAGATTTAAATTTGAAAAAGTTGCTCAAAATCCCATTTTGGGAGAGTTGCAACAACTTGCGATTAGAAGCCATTTTCGGTCAAAAAAAACCCCACATGTGCGCACACAGGATGCCAGACTAGACTGTACGATGGGTTGTGCTGCATTTGGATTGAAAATGGCGTCCAGCAACCACGTGACCAAATAAAACCGGTCCCTCTTTGTCGCAACTCTCTCAATACACAGCTCTAGATTAGGCCTAATGGCTATGCCCTCACACTGAAGGCACTGGTTGACAATTCGCTTCATAAATAAACCACGTATTGCAATACTGACTGAGGACCGAGCCCTCTCCATAGTAAGTGCGTTCTTGTAGTCTTGGTCCAAGACGTCACTATCTCATACTCGTGATAACCCGACAGAGGGCGCGCTTTTCTTCCTGAATTTCAACGCGTTTGACGACTGGCTGCAGTAACGTCTTGGGTATTTTGTTTTAAGGTCGTGGGCAAGTTATGGTAATGAAGCATGAAGTCATGTATTATTCATATTAGTGACTGAGCAAGATATGTGAAAGGTCATGAGGTCGTTGACACGAGCATGACATTGTGTGTAGTGCATGCCGTGTTATAAACATCGCATGACTCTAGTTGATCGACCACCATGGCTTCTTCATCGCATTATCAATGCATTTAGTTAGTGATTCTAAAATTATTCAAGCTAAATTATATGCTTGCAGTCGGTTAGGTTGATCGGTTGGTCATTGTTATTGGACGTTTGGAATCTTGTACGTTGTCAATGTCAAACATGTATTAATTTAAAAAAGATTATCTTTGCATCTGAATTACTTATCATTCTACCATTCGACTTAGCAGAGGTCAAGTTTAATTATTGGGTTTTCTTCTTTGTATTGTTGAATTGATTTTACTTTCATAGTTTTTATCACTTAGTTTTACATTCCCAACAACATATTTAATTTTCATGGTAATAAAGTACGGTAAACTAAAAAAATTGACAAAACAAAATCTTGCCAACGTAAAACTCCATATGGTTGGGACCACAATGGTCCCGGAAGTTCGATTACGCGCGAGACTTGCACAGTCTATTGCCCCAGCTCGCGAGCGGGTCTCTGGTGGGTGCCCGGTGTAATGACGTAGTTTCCGGCTGCAGGCTTATCATACCAAGATATCGGGGGCCAAGTTTAATTCGACCCGAATACAAAAACTACAAATTAATACACAAATTTATCGTCTATGAAATAATTATGGCAAATGGAAAGGAAATGTATTTCCTCAAAAGCAAACAGTTGGCGAGTGTGTATTATGAATGATATAATAAAATGTGTTGTCATGGACACCGACATTTTTTCAATTGAGCAGACGACGGAAATGACAGATCTGCTGTTTACACTTTTTAAAGTCGCGCTGCTACGCAACAACCTCTGACCTTAATTTTCCCAGAGTGCCAAGTGAAACACCGCAGCGTTCGATTAGCCTAGTTTCGTGGCTACCACGAGTGTAAATCCCCCGTACACACGGGGAAGCTAATCGAACGCACCCATAAATGTAACGGGCGAGCAGATAATAAGTACTTTGATTACTTTGGGTCGTTGTGCTGTACTTATATTTATCGGTAAAAAAGAAAACCCACATTTGGTTTGTCTTTTGTATGTAGGTCTATCCTTATTATTATTGTTGTAGGATATATATATCTAACATGACTTTTCAATTTTACGATATATATATTTGATAATGTGTATAATTATTACTTTAGTATATAATTAATCCTTTTTTTTGGTTTTAACTTCAACAATAAAATTATGTTTTATAGCAAGTTGTTTGTAAGCAGAACGTTTTGTAAAAATATATTTGGATAACGAACATATCACCAATATAGGGGATCGTTTTCAGCGGATCATACGGGTAGACCATATTCCTCCATTGGTGTTTAAACCACGAGTGTGTTTTAACAGCAGGTAGTTGAAACACATGAGGGCGCACTTTTGTTTACCGTTTTGGGCAGTGAAGACGAGTTTCTTTAACGTGAACGTCGAATTAACTCCTTCTGAGCTTTGGAAGTGTAATAAATGTTGGAGAGTTTTTAATTATGTGGTATGCATGAACGAAGGGAACACGAGAATCCTGTAGAAGTTTTGGGTAGTGGGTTCCGGTGTGGCAGGAGATTCTGTCCCCCCGGAGACTCTGTCCCCACATACAGCGAACTGTGTACAAACTTCTTTTGATAGCGCCCTCTTTTGAATCCTCCTCCTCCAGCCCATGTTAATTTCCCGTATGGGGACAGAATCTCCGGGGGAGGGGGGACACAAAGATTTCCCTGGGACACCGGGTTTCGGGTTCAGTCATCTATTCTAGGCCACGGGTGATTCTGTTGGCTTTATCAAATCGGCCAATGGTGTCGACACGCCCAAAGTGCACCGTGACCTTTGCTGCAGCATGCCAAAACGGTGGCGTTAGGGATAATGGGGGCATTCGTGTTTTGCTTTCTTCTGCCTGACCTCACCTCTGTGGACCCCGGTTCGAATCCATGCCTCGGACGGGAGCCTTGCGTGGGTTGTCCATTCGCATCTTAATGTAGGGTTCCTTCAACATCTTCTCTTTGAGGGTATCCTTCAGGCCTGTGGGTTATTGTAAGACACTTTTGAGGATCGATTCTTGGTTTCTTTTTTACCACAATACAGATATAAAACAATATCAATAGGGTGTGTAACTGCAAGATAGATCGGGATGATTTTAAAATTCATTCGAACTGCAGTGTTGGTAAAAAGACAGGCAACGCCCATTCGGGCAACTGATCGCGACATTTCGTACAAGAGCAACCAAGGATTATACAAAAGATAAAAAGACAGCAGGTTTGCCCACAATTTGTAACAGACAGAGAGGGAAAGAGAAAACATATTCCACTTTTTGAAGGGTATAAACCTTTCTAGCCCCTCTGAGGGGTATTAGGCTTGATAATGATGTGAGAAAAGCTTCATACACCATGGGTGTAATACGATTTCCCAGACTGTTATACTACAGTAGTGCTCGTCGGGATCAGTTATTACGAAATATGCCTCGCCAGGTTATTAATTAAACAAAGCCACTGGTATATATAGCCATCTCTCAATAGACTGAATTCTCATATAGAACTCTTAGAATAACATATATATTTTTTCGTGTACAAACAAAATAATACGAAGTCTTAAAACCGCCCAGATAAAAGGACCTCTACATCCAGCTATCCAGGAACAACACATTGTTTTCAAGTACCAGTTTTAAAACAAATTCCAACGGAAAATTGGCGTGTGCTGAAGCGAAAATAAACTCTATTAGAGAGGCCATTATTAACACTTCCCTTCTGTTGTGTGGACGTCGGGGCCAGCTTCTGATATCAAAATAATGGCTGCGCGTGCAACACGCTCGATTACACTTTATCTCATGCTGGCTTTGTTCAACGTAGAGGGCGTAGCCGCCTGCACTTTGACGTTTCGCAGTAGGGGTGCCAAATAAAAACACAACCATAACAATGCCCGTACTGTTGGACGGGTTTCCAATGAATGCACTATGCTAAAACATCTGTAACAATTGACACATCTCTACTTGGGCATCATGGCAAAATGCATGCTACAAACTATAATATAGCTTCAATGGCACTGTTATTATGCACTGTGTTCAATATTGATAATAAATACAATGAACTATAATTTGCTTTTCCAACCGTTTAAATTAAAAAGTGTCGGAATTGGCGGCTGTGGCTGCGGGTGTTGTTAAAAGCAGCATTCAACGTATGTTGACGTGGTGATCCAGCCGTGGCCGTTGGCGTAGCCGCCAATTCGGACAAGGCCTTATATTAATACCAACCGGAGATACTCGAGATGATTCCACAGTGATAATCTGTGGTACGACAACATAATATTCAAGCAAGTTCAAACGGTTTATTTTGACCGAAATTAATATAAACATACATAAACACCCAACACCCCAAATGTTAAAAATAAACAAACAAACAAACAAACAAACAATCAAACAAACACCCCAACAAACAAACAAACAAACACCTCAATGAACAAAACAAACAACACAAAAAATGAACAAACACCCAACACCCAAATGTGGAAGGTGGCAAGGTGAGGTCATACACCCACACCCCCTCCTTATGATCAAAAGCGCATAACACATTTTAAAATGCACAAAATGGAAGAAAAAGATTAAGAAACAAGACTGGTCACCAGGCTAGTGCCCAAACCACAGTATGGGATACGTCTGTCCCGCCAACAGAGAACTAGGCCTAAAAGTTTACAACCCCAACAATCAAACGCTTGTAAAATAAAGATGCACAAAAGGGTAAAACGACAGCATTTATAACTGTAAAGCAAAACGGCAGTTTACAGGCACTGTACACGTTTGGTAATTACTCAAAATATATATTAGCATAAAAACTGACTTGGTAACGAGCAACAGAGAGCTGTTGATAGTTAAAAAAAAACATGGTAGGAAACGACTCCCTCTAGAAAGGGACTTAGGGATTTGTTTTGGTTTACACATGATTATTTCGGGAGGTTTGACTTACACAATGCGCATACTACAATTTGTGGCAATTATTTCCCTCTGACGGACGACTAGTTTAATCGGGTCGTGTTCGGCTGAAGAAAAAACATGGTGAGTTACATTGTAGTGACATTTAATTTTGATTTAAATTCCCCCGGTTTTATTTTGTCTTTACACCTCGCGGTGAACACTGACGCAATGTTTTAGTCCTAAAGAAAACGGTTGACGCTTGGCGGTCACAACCAGGTGGCTATTTTTACGCATCAATCATGGGATCACTCCATCACAGGTGCATCTTGAATAGCCAGTGTAATTCCAATCACAAGTAACAAGTTTTACCTCTGTTTTATTATAAAGTGGGCTTTTTCCAAATGGGGCGGAACGAGCAGATTTTGTTGTCCTGTGTTACACACCAGCCACCATGGGAAAATATTGAATAGGCCCCCCTAGGTCCAGTAACTGCTCAATTGGAACCGAGAGAGCTGCCCCCATTGTATTCCTCGATCGCAAAATAGAGAAGAAAAAGAAAAGTGAACGAATTAAACAAAAACTAGCATCCGTGGCATAGTGCTCTTCTCGTAATTTGCTAGTGCCACGATGGGCACATTGCGAAACAAACATCACGACCGACCGAACGCGCGCAGCTGTTCCACTATGCATAAATTAAGCCGTGACGTCACGCTCGAGTTGTTCGAGAGCTTCATGGGCTTCTATTTCCCCCTCATTTTGATGTATAACTTTGGGAAGGCTCATTTGCATCACAGAGGTGGAAATGGCGCAGTTAACGGTTGAAGTTATTCAGCATGAAGTCCCTCATTGAAGTCATGTTAATAAACGAGGAAAAGCGGCATGCTGTTAATTCCACACTGAATGCATAGCAATTTTAATTTCTCACCCGCTGTGCCGCCTCGTATGTACCGTTGTTTGTGCAGCCGAGCGTTTGACAGGCCAATAGCTGGTCTAATGTCTTGCAAATTGCAATGTATCGTGGCAAAGAATTGCTTTGGTTTTAATTTTATAATACAGAGGGGACAGTTTAAATCTCGACCACAGTGTTTTAAAACCGGTTATTAATTAATTTGACATTCAAAGGAACGCTTGTTTAATTAAGAAACCCTTTTCTGCTATATATTAGGTCTAATGTAAAGGCTCCATATCAAAAGTAAACTGGAATTTGAGGATGGGTTCATTGTTTCAAAATTGAAAGTGGTTTTCATTTTTAAGCCATTTTAAATCTGAAATTTAAGAAACACCCGAGGCCTCAGTGCAAAACGGAGAACGTTTTTTCCAGCTCTTTCCTGAAGACGATCAGAGCATACTGATGGAAACGTCGAGTTGTTACACCAACGTTTTTTTTTCTCGGAGTAACCACAACCTGAAAAGAGATTCATGTGCATTGTGTTACCGCAACAATGGATAGTTCCCTCGTAATTTAAGAAAAAAAAGTAGACCTTTGTCACCATACAAATCCTTCCACCGAGAAGGCTAAGACACGTGAGTACATAGAAGTGCTCCCATTGTTGCTACTTTCAGGCGCGGATCCAGGGGGGGGGCGTGGGGGGCGCACGCCCCCCATTTTCATATTAAAAAAAAAAAAAAAAATGAGGGAGAAAAGAAAAAAGAGGGAGAGAGAGAGAAGTGGGGGGGGGGGGAGAAATGGGGAAGGGAAGATTTTGCTGCTTGGTATATTTTCACGCCCCCCCCCCCGTTTGGAAAATCCTGGATCCGCCCCTGACTTTAAATGGATTGTATTCGTTTGGTAGTTGAAACCCACTGTTTGTTTCAATCCTATATAGTTGTAGATATATACCATAAAACTAACCTGTGAAAATTTCATTTCAAAAGGTGGTAGCGTTTTTGAGATATTGCCGAAAATCTGAAGCGGTTATGTCCACGCAGGAAGAATAATTTGCAAATGGGATACACACTCTGAGAAACGTTATACTGTTAGTAACGCTTCTCAGATTCAAATTTTTGGGGATGAAAAGTGATATCTTTTTCCATAACCGCCAGTACTTCGAAGTGAAAAGTTTCTCAAAATGCATTATACTATTCAAAGCTGCTATACTTCTTACCGAGTAGGTTTTTTAATGCCATTTATTTAGAGGCATTACCAAACGTATACAGACCCTTTAAAGAAACTATAAGTGAGGTTACAACACTCCTCTATCACGGCCAACGTTCAATATGCCCCAAGTGGGGATCAATCTTGCAGCATGTAACGCTTTGCATCAATCATTCCAAATTCATTTGAATTTAAAGACCTGCACCGTATTGACACTGACTGCGCTGCCTGTACTTTGTGGTCTGGTTGCTGCACGCCTAACCACGGGATATGAACGGAATTGGTAAGGCACTAACTAGAGTCTCGCTGCGAGGGCGTGTCTGAAAATAAAGGAGGTGACCGTTATTTACCATGCCAATTCAAAAAGGCAATTATAATAGTATAGAATGATGCGTCTAAACAAGCTGGGCCAAATTCTTTGCGTGGAACACAGGCACAAAATGTATTACAAAATGAAAAACAATCAATGAATACTTTCGTACAAAATGTGTTATGACCTCCAATCGTGGACCCTCCTTTGTTCAACTCTTTGTCCCGACAAACATGGATCCCCACCGTTTCCCTTTGTTATCGCAATCGTGAACCTATTGTCCCCTTTGTTGTAAGTCCTCGGTTTGAATGTCACTACAAACTCACACACACACACACACACGCATGTATAGGTGTAAACCGAGGACTTCTCTTTGTTCTCCCATTGTTTGGAGATAGTTTTTTTCAGCGACGTCCCCATTGGTTTTGTACACGAAATCAAAGCGAGGACGTCCTCGGTACACCTTTTCCCCGGATCCCTTTTGTTAAAGTCCTCGGTTTGAATGCGTAGACATGCCCACACACACACACACACAGCACTGTGTTGCATACACTCTGTGGACATTCTTTGTTCTGTGCACTCAAGAAAAACATTCTTCAACACTGTTAAAAAACACTGTTGGACGTGTGTAACTAAGTCTATGTTTCAAGTCCCTAAATTGTGTGGACCTCTTTTGTTCTCAGGTCCATACTTTGTAGGTATACAGGCACTTACACCCCTATGGATCGGATTTGTGGGGTCCTGCTATTGTTGTTCTATCATTTCCTTTTCCAAAGAATTT
The DNA here is from genome assembly GCA_021014325.1 of Plazaster borealis. Taxonomy (NCBI): domain Eukaryota; kingdom Metazoa; phylum Echinodermata; class Asteroidea; order Forcipulatida; family Labidiasteridae; genus Plazaster; species Plazaster borealis. The sequence continues at coordinate 6,002,804 of CM037470.1, forward strand.
CTCTGTGGGGTCCTCGTTGAAGAAAGAAAAAACTTTGTGGGGTCCATTGCTCCATCGTGTAAAAGACCCCCCACAAGGGCCCTTCCGTAAGCCCATAGACACACACACAAAGACGATTTCAAAATGACACACTTTGACCAGGAGCATTGGTGTTTAGAACACCCTCATTCAACTCGAACCCCACATAACTAATATATCTTGTCTTTCCTAATTGCCTTGCCTTGCATAGGCCGTGTACCTCCAGTGTCGGATGTAGCCCTCTTCATGGTGCTTGCCATTTTCCTCTGTCTTGTGCTTGTCTTATCCAGGTAGGATGTAATGTTGTCTCTCCAACTCATTTTTTGTCTGCCTCGTTTCCTCTTCCCGTTTCTTGGTTGCCAATCTGAAATTCTTCTGGTCCACTGTTGTCATTTACGCGTGCCAAGTGTACAGCCCATCTCCACTTTGCCTCCCTGATTTGTTTACAATTAAATCCTTTTTACATTATAGTTTTGTTCCAACTATATACCTCTCATTTTAATTAATAGGTCCCACACTGATTGACCTGTCATTCTCGGTTTGGATGCGTTGAATTAAATAAACAAACAAACAAACAAACAAACCAACACCCCAACAATCAAACAAACATAATGGCTCTAAATAAATTAGGCCCTCCAGAGGTCCAAAATGGTTCCAAACCGTTAAAAGGGTCGCCATGGGAATCATCTAAAACATTTATCGTATTACAAATCCCTTGAGAAACCCGCTACATTCTGATCGTATCATCGCCACCTCGGCGGCATTTCCGTGACCCATACCTCCATTAAAAATGAATTGGATGCATGAAAGCCCCCCGTGTTTATTGACGATGAATTCTGTCTGGGAAAAAAATATGAACAGAGAAAAGTATGCCTACTGTAGTGGTAGAAAGAGTCTCAGACTAATTAATTCATCTAATATCGGAGGCTGACAGGTTCCATAAGTACAGGTAATGCCCTCAGCAATGTATCAGCAATAAAACCCAGATAACTAGACTGTGGTACATCCAATACTTTTAAGCGATGCATATTTTATTCATGACTGCATCGAGTTTCACCATTAGTTTGTCATTAACAGCAGTTTCCCGCCGATCATTTAAATGATTGATTAATCATATATTCCCCAGCCAAGCCGAGACGCTGGGAATGAGAGCACGTGGCATGTAGAGGAGTGCCAGTATTAGAGGGGGTGAGTGAAAAAAACAAAACAACCCTATGACCTCCTTACAACTGAAGCACCAGCTCCTCCAATAAAAACACAAACTGTACCCCCCCCCCCCCCCCCAAAAAAAAAAAAACGCTTTCTGACAGTGTAGATACGAAAACTCGTCCACACGCTGCAAGCGTGGATCGCGACGTCTGAGCCCGGGAGCAAATGGCCTTCCGAGCGGGGGACTCTTTTGTGTCCCGTGCGTGCACGCTTTCTTTACCCCAGGCCAATGGTGACTTTCGCCACCGTACCATGTTGTGGTTCACACGCCGTTAGCGCCTCGTTCGTTTCCCATTCAGTTTCCGTTGTCTTTGTCCCATCTTGTTTTGTTTTGTTTGCACTGCAATATTTCATTGTGTACTCTAGCCCGTACAGTAACAATAAACTGTTTCTGTAGGTGGACGGACCGTCTGTAACTGACAGTTAATAAAAACCGTATAGACATGGTTGGAGGATTGCACGGTAAAATCCAACAGTGGTGATGGTGGTGGTGGTGGGACTCGGTAAACTAGCCCATTTCGACGGTGTGTTCATTCAGTAGCAGTATTCTAAGTTCTTGCCAAGAGGGCGAAAACGCAACACTTTTAGCACATCATTTTTTTATTGGAAGTATGTCTATCGTATGTTGACTTGAGGTATTGTACACGTTTGGTAATGACTCAAAACAAATGTTAGCATAAAAAACTTACTTGGTAACAAGCAACGGAGAGCTGTTGATAGTATAAAACATTGTAGGAAACGACTCCCTCTGAAGTAACGTAGTTTTTGAGAAAGAGGTAATTTCTCACTAAAATAATAAAAAACTTCTTTCAAGAAGTTTTCATTCCTATCTGAGAGCACACAAATTTGTACAACAAGGGTGTTTTTTCTTTCATCATTTTCTTGCAACTTCGATGACCAATTGAGCCCAAATTTTCACAGGCTTGTTATTTTATGCATATGTTGGGATACACCAGCTGAGAACACTGGTCTTTGACAATTACCAAACGTGTTCAGTGCCTTTAAACTTTGGAATATGAAAAATAACAAAATGCACTTTCATTTGTTACCGTCCATTGAGCACTACGCGTGTATGGCGCATGGCTCGATCCACTATCTTATCTCCAACAATCGGGCAACCTTGTTGACGTTGAAATCGAGACTGCCATGAGGAAGACAAGCTGATAAGGTTTATTTATCACATCCATAATATAATCGTCATGGCAGGGAGTCGAGCCACCCCACAGAGATTATGCTAATGCTAAGAAGCATTCCCGAAAAAAAAACCCATTCAAAATATAGGTTAATGATGCAAAATATACAAACAAAAATACCCTCTTATTTTATAATAATAATAAAACTTACCAATTGATGATATGGGTGACTGCTCTATTTTCCGACAACCCTATGTTCCCCAAAACCCCTGTGATTTATTCGCTAGGGTTAGGGTTTGGGTTAGGGTTATAGGATTAGGAAAATACATAAAGGTTGTCGCAACATAGGGGTGTCGAAACAGGTGTGTCGAAACATAGGTAGTGTAACCGATGAAAGATTACTGATTGTTAAGCAAAAGAAAAATGTTGCCAGATATTGTTTCTTCCGTGTCTTTGCCCCTGTGTCCTCGGTTTGTATTCCGTCGGAGAATCGATGTGGGTTTGGTTTTCAGTCTCTTACCTGAATTCTTGAGTTTCCCCAGTTGGGGTCTTCATCCCACCTGACATTTCTTCACTATTTAGTACACACATGCTTTTATTTGTTTGTATTATTTTTTAATTGATAGGCCTATGGTTTATTGAAAATCAAATTCGATAAAAGAAAGCTCGAAAGCTGATACAATTCGAGAAAAGAAATAAAAAATAAAATATGCCACTAATTTTTTAAAGAAAACAGTAGAGAGAATAGTGTATAAAAATGTATCTTCAGGCCTACGGGTCGCAGTGCTAGTCAATTTTGATGGTCCTTTGGTTTAATTACCAGAAACAAATAATAATAATAACGAATAAACAATAATAATACATAAAACAATATTTATGGGAAAAAAGTTTATCCCTTCCGTATGGTTCAATATGGATTCCGCGACAAGAATTGTTTGCATGATAACGTCACTTTTGAATGATCTTTTCAAAAACTCTCCCTGCATAATGCATTAACAATTTCCCTAACGAAACAATTTTCCCTTTTTTGACTAATAAAGAATGAATTGAATTGAATTGAATTATGAATATATTTCTTTTATTAATCTATGTACAAAATAACTTGTTATATCTTATCTCCATTGGAGATCTTTTCAAGTGGGGACCATTCACCAACCCCAATTCAAAGCCCCTCGTTGACGTGAAGAACTTCAGGTCAGTAACAAAAACACCACCGTGGACCCCTATCAACAAGTTAGACCCAGCCCCGGGGGCCCTCACTGACGGGGTTCCAATGAGCTTTCTTTTGTTGTTGCAGCTGGGCCTCGCGAAGTGCGCGTGCCGTGCCTTTGTTCACGCGGTCAGTCTGGCACGTGGCCTGTCATATCAATAGGCTTTGTTGGTTCCAGTGGGGGTCGGTATAAGCATTGTAGCCCTATGGTAAATGGTTATCTCAACACCTGTTTAAAATCTTGTGCCCCTTAAAAAAAAGTCCATAAGTTTACACGGGGGGGGGGGGGTAAAAATTAAGTCTTGTTTGTTGTGGTTACAGCTAGTGAAATGATTTTGAATAATTTTTTTTTTCTGTTACTGTTATAATAGTCATAATTTCTGTCGGAACATTTTTAAAGAAAGTTGATTTGAACTGATCTGACATAAACAGAATCCCATTCAGAAATACGTTAATAACGTAAAGTTCATGTTGGCTTACTATTGTAAATATTGTAACTTTCTATAACAACAGAATAAATGACAGAAACATTAGGCAAAATAATGAATTGAACGAAAAAGAAGAAGAAACAACCCTTAAATCTAACTAAAACTTGGCAATCAAAAGCCTTAAAAACCTTTGTCAATAGTTAGGTTCAAATTTAATTTCAAAAAAAGAAAAAATAGCGGAAATACTGTTTTGAATTTGTCTGTCCTACAACAGGCTGTAACTAAACTAAATTTTGCTTTTTATCTCGATGCAAAATAACATAATTTTAATGGGCGATAAACAAGATTTAAAAAATATAAGCGGCTTATGCGTTTAAGCATACCCATAAAGTTAAGCACGTGACAGTGGAACAAGTTTAAACGGCTACATTGCTGTGGCCGGAGGTTGCGATATTGCGATTTCGGCCAGACACTTTTGGTCAGTGTAACGTCTCGTGAAAAACGGGGGATTGTATGTGTATGAACATCGAGGGCTGTACTTTAAAGCTACAGGATTGATACAGCTGACAAAATAGTTGCAGACAGTGTTCATGGTTTGTAGGATCATAACATTTGGGCTGAATCCGTTTTGTGAGTCAGGAGAAAATAGTGAAAAACCATGCACAATTTTCAGCATGTAAACACATTGTCCTTAATTTTGGTTGTACAACCGAAATCAGCTGTTGGTTTTCAGATACAATTTGCTCGAATATGACTTCATTTCAGACGGAAATATTTCATATAAAAAAAGGGTTCTGAACTTCAAAATCAGTAAGCTTTCAGACAATGACGTTTTTTATCTGTACCGATCCTGTAAAAGCTTGTTTTAGTTACTCTTTGCACCAATTGTAATGAATTTTATTATTATATTCCAAGACAGAGTCATCTGTACCTATGTACTTTGTAAAGGAGCATAAACTTACCATGTCAAGACAATTTCAATTGTAGAACAGACAACATTTTCATCATACAAATTGGGACACAAGAAGTTCATTTATTCTTTTTTATTTTATTTATTTGTTTGGAATTGAAGAAGAAACAAACCCTTGAAATGTTGAAATAGTGTCCGGGTGTATAATAGACCTTTCTATTGCAACGTCACAGCCCGAGCTTTCGCCAATCGAGGTCGAAAACTACGGAAAGCCATAAATGCAAAACAAAAACAGATGGCCACAGTTTGTAACAACGTCACACAAATATTCAAAAATAGTGTTGAATTTGTTGGACACAAAGCAACCAATCATGGGAGGTTTTTTATTTAATTGAAAGTTCGCAGAAAATGTTGAATTTGGTCACAACATCTGTTAACATGATTGAATGATAACATTCGGCCAGCGCGGTTTGTTTATCAACAACAGAAATGTCTATGTTGTTCGCATAATGGACATATTCGGCAGTTGCTGGAATACCTGCTCTTCGATGATGTCAGAGCAGCCAATTAGTCATAAGCCACAGCCGATGTCAGAGCAGCCAATTAGCCATAAGCCACAGCCGATGTCACTTGATTCAGACATGGCTTAATTTTAATTTGATTACAAAAAAAGGAATTAAAATCTAAATAAATTGTGCGAAGGCGCAGCAAAAAGCATATAGGTTGACCAGGAATAGAGTAAGGCATCACAATTAACGTGTTTATTACAAAAGATGAGTAGCTCTGGGTCTTAAAAGAAAACACTAACAAGCCAAAACAGAGCATAAGAAGAAGAAAAAAAGCCCCGAAGTTTTGTTTGTCATGACGTGGAAACTTTTAGATTTGAAATAACAGTTCGGATCGCCACAGTTTTTTGCTGTTTTCCCAGCATTTATAAACTGAGCCTAAACTTCCACAAGTGACTTTTATTGTATCTTTCATTATGATTTTGCCTAAAAATCAACATAACGTTGACAAAAAAATAAACCCCGAATCTACCTTTAAAGGTATCGTACACGTTTGGTAATGACTCAAAACAAATATTAGCATAACAACTTACTTGGTAACAAGCAACGGAGAGCTGTTGATAGTATAAAACATTGTAGGAAACGACTCCCTCTGAAGTAACGTAGTTTTTGAGAAAGAGGTAATTTCTCACCAAAATAATAACAACTTCTTGCAAGAAGTTTTTATTCCTATCTGAAAGCACACAATTGTACAACAAGGGTGTTTTTGTTTCATCATTTTCTTGGAACGTCGATGACCAATTGAGCCCAAATTTTCACAGGCTTGTTATTTTATGCATATGTTGGGATACACCAAGTAAGAACACTGGTCTTTGACAATTTCCAAACGTGTTCAGTACCTTTAAATGATAATTACGACTATACTTATCTCTGAATGAACCTTTCCTACAAAAGAAGTTGATCATTTTGTAAATCTATGAGTAAACTTTTCCCAAAATCTTTGTCAGACAGCACCTGCACTCCCCCACCTGTTGCCCCTTCCTGACAAAGATCCTCGACCACCCCAAAAAACCCTTCATTGTCCAGTAGAGGGTAATCCCTTCTAATGTTTATATACTATCTCCTGCGCTCAATACAACATCGATTGTAAAGATCACAACAGAAAGTATACGGGCAATGAAATCCTTGCTAGTCACTTTTGTTCATCTTGACTTATGTTTGACAACAAAGGGGTTGACCATCGTTGGCTTCCGGACAGTTTGGCTAGGTGGACAAAGGCCACCCTGGTTGGGGTGATCAAAAAACTGTTGTCTGACTGATCAATAATAAGATAGAGATTTGTGGTGTCATTGTTTAGTTTAACTCTATTATTATCTTAAAACGGAATACTGATGATTACAGTCGCGTGCCGTTTACAACAATGCTTGAGCAATATCAACATGTTGCCCTAGGCCTTTATTATGTGCGGTAATAACAATAAGGGAATACCACAGGTATTCTTTTCTCTTATTGTTTTAGAACGGGAAAAGGCCTCGACATTACATTAACATAGTTTTTTGTTTAATGCAAGTTCGCCCCAAAACAAGGCCACTCTACAAGAAGAACATATTTCAGATGAAAAATAACTCGGGGAAGCTGAAGGTATGAATTAAAACAGTCTAAATTGTAGGATGGAGGGAAACATGCAAACATGCACAAGGCAAGGAGTTCCAAAGAGTACGTGGAATAAAGCTGTTGGAATGAACTTTTTGTTGTGGATGCGGCCGATCGCAAAGCCCCTCAAAATACGCCCAAGACGAGTTGGGGGGGGGGTATAAGAAAAAGGAGTTCAAATAGAAGGAAAAAGACTTGCGACAGGAATTTAGTATTCTGTCAACGTTGATTAGAGACTGGGAGTTTGTTACTCTCGGAGGCATGCAGGGGTATTGCGCTTCCAATTTCCTTGTGCATAAAGCTGCATTTTAGATCACTCATGGAACATAAATAGGCCTCACTGCAATGTTTCGTTGGGGACAGCATATCTATCAAACTTACACAACCGACTATGGTAACCATACAATTGTAATATAAATTCTTTTCAAATGCCATAAGTTCGAAGAACCCATAGGCCTCTCTGTTTACTGACCGAATAATTATGTAAAAACTGCCTTTGTACATAATAATATGATTATACATATTGGTTTAACTTTATCTGTATGCCGTAATCTGTATAGGTGTATGCCATTAAATCCCAAAGGTCCACCAAGCAAGTGTGCTCACTACAAGCAAACTTCCAAACCCCCTTATACGCGACCTGTTTTCCCCTCATGGTACCATTCAGTGGATGAAACACAATTACCATAGATTTTTGAAACAGCATGGCAGTTTTAGTGAAGTCTGATTTAAACACAAGATGACAACAACTTCAGGAAACATTTTCCATTGGACTGATTGCTAGGAGTGACCAACTTCGATTATTCACAAAAATTTAAAAATCGGCAATTCATTTTTCTGATAAAGATTCTAAAGCTAGTTTTAAGCAAACTGAACATCAGGTAATATTTCATTTTGTTTCAATAGGCAATATGTATTGTTGTGATCAAGGTTTTAATAAAATCATGTTTTTTTCTTTATAATGACCGTAGTCAAAGTGTTCGAAACTCATGACGTCATCGAGCAGCTGCTTCTTTCAAAAACGCATTTTTTGCGTAAACGCTGGTGCCCCTTTTCAAAATTCAAAATTTTGTAAATTAAGCAAACACACAACCGTGCACGACACCAGCGAAACTGCCTGTTCATCAATGTCATAACCATTGTGCCAAATAATAACAGGCTCGTTTTTTAATGGTTCTGTCGTCACGGCTCATTTACTATATCGGCAGTCGGCCAATCGCGTGCCGTTGGGTAACTGGCATGCATAATTAATGAGGACTTGCCTAAGTTGTGGCAAATCATTAGTGTGGGAAGTCGAGAGAGACAATGATCACCGCTTGTGGTATGGTATGCCTGGTTGGTGAGGTACGTGTATAGGTAAGGGCACTGTGTGGATAGACCACTGCTGTCGTGGAACTAAACCATACGAAGTACTCGTGCAAGGCTCCGCTCATTTACCGTATCACAGTTTGTCTTGTACCGTGAGCTGGCAACATCCACGGGGGTGTTCGTTTGCGTCACCCCTCACCATCACCTTAATAGTTGTGTTCATGCGTGACATTTCTGTGGAGTAGGGTCCTCTGTTAGCTCTTGCAAGGTTCAAAGAGACTGCCTTATTTTGCCGTTGAATCAGCATAAACCCGCTCGAACTCCTTCAAGACTTTTGATGATCTTTAGGTCTTAATGCAGGCCAAATTCAACAGGACGACCACCTCATTTTATGCTGCAACAACAGAGGTAAATTTCAACGCAGGGATCTTTTTTTTTTTAGTTTGTTATTCTCGGAGCAATATCCTTTTTAAATGTGTAAGATCTTGACTATGTCGGATCAACAGTAACACCCGGATGGAATTAAACTCTATGGATTGGATTTCTGTGCAACGGTCGACGCGGAGGATGGGCGGGTTTCGCACGGCGTATCACCTGACATTGACGGGTGCTATATTATTATTTCTTATACCCGGTAAGTGATTTTTATTTTCACTCATATCACCTCGGTGTTTGGATTAAGAGTTTGATCTTTTTATAATTTTTGCCTGGACGGATTGGAATGTGTTAAGGTATACCCCCGTCGATCATAAGTGAGTTAGATTTAATTTCTGCCGAAGTAAACTCTCATAATTGTAGAGTAAGAGAATCAGCAATGTCAATAAAATATCGAAATCTTCGACCAAGGAATCTCCAGTGCAGAATGCACTCATTAGTATATAAAGGTGAACCTGTATTTATTAGTGGTAATCATTATGTGAGACCCACGTCTCGTACAGTCAGATATAGGCAAAGAGCAGCATGTTTTTCGGGCACCAGGTTGCCTTGAAATGAAGATGACCAGCGAGAGGGAAGGTACACAAGTTTATAAAAAAGAGGGAGTTTGAATTGTGTAAACAAAAGGTCCAGTATCGGTATTGTGTGTATGAGGGTAACTAATATGATATGCAAATATCGAATATGCAAATGAGGGGGTGGGGTTAAATACGAGGTCTCGGGTGTCTAGTACATGAAAACTTACGACCCGTGAACTTCAAAACAAACCAGCATCATGTGCGAAGAATAACTCAGAAGCTGTTCTTATTCTATACGCTTTCATGCTGGTTATTTAATGTTCATTTGCATTTACCGGTACATTAAATATATATTTAGTACCGGTTCTCGGTCAGGATTTATGCTAATTTTCCTGTAAGGTCGTGGGGCAATTTCTCGTTCAGGTGCTATTTTTGAAATTAAAAATTATGCTAGTAATTTCACTAACAGACAACGGTAGCCTACTCCGCCAATCACAGAAAGGGATTGGAAATATTAAAATATACATCAACAAAAGACACAAATTACTCACAGCACAATTGGTTATGGTATCAAGTACATAATAAGTAAAACATAAAAATGCATCTTTTTCTTGATAATAACTTTAATGTGTCTTCTTCCGAAACAGGGAAATGTAAATAACGTTTTATAAAAAATGTGCAATTATAGCGAATTCAACATTATTCATCCCACATGTAGATAACCAACATGCTTATCTTGCCTTCCAAGTAGTAAATCAACATGATCGTTTTAGCGGGGGAGTGGCACAAATATCGAGGGTAGGACTGCATTAATGATTGACACCCCCAACCATTTAGAAGCCATAAAACAGTATTGGTCCTTGTCCAGTATTTAGGCATAAGCAAGATATAAATAACAAATAACGTACCGGTATGATGCGTTTCCGGGTGCTCTATTAAAAGATGACGTTAATTTATGCCACCATATCCATACTGTCTGATATCAATAACTTGGTTGGATGGTACATCACCCAGCATTGCCCATAGGTACAGAAAAACCCCGTCTTGAAGAAAAATGGTTTAAAGTTAATGCAACCAATTGGATTTAATCTTCCGCGACATTTACAGGAAGATTAGGGACTCCTGACCTATTCGGGTCAAATTAAAACCAATTGGACCCATACAGTGATAGCTGTGGACTTGACAAAAATTATGAATGAGTTGTCTCTAGCGCTCGAATACCGGCTGTTTTTTTAAAACATTAATGATGCATTCAGTTTTGAGGGTAATTTGGTGTGATGAAATCCTCACATGACCCATTATGATTTCCAGTATAGGCAGCGTCCATTATCTAGGCTTGCTATTTCCATCAAATAAAACGTATACCATTTCATATTGGTAATATTTTGAAATTAAAGCCAATACGAATTATTGTGTGAAGAGTGACGTTCAACCGCCAAATGTGTGGTTGGATTCACGTCAGTTATTACGTTTATTTGGTTGACTCGGAGGCGATTTCGCGAACGTTACTTATGAGGTATTATAAAGTCTCACAATATTAAGCACACATAAGTGCGTAACTATTTCTTTGCTCAACACAATAAGCAAGGAACCACTTGCAAGCATTACAATGATATGGTATTTAAGCTGTTTTTCTGTTAAGCACAGAATCGTATTTTGCTTGGCGAATTGTTGTGCTTAAAAGTAGATCTATGAAATTAGGCCCTATAGTGTAGCACCGTGTGTAGCTACGTGTTTTGGAGAAGAACAAAAAAATACCCAAAACCAAAACACCGAAACCCCAAAAGCATGTAGGCCCTTTCTTGGCAGACAGTCAAGTTTGCCCAGTGCTGTTCCTGTACAAGGGCATTCAGCTACCAGCAACAAAAAATTGACATTGTTCACACGTCAAGTCACGCACAGCAACGGCAGAGAATGGGAGCCGATTGTTCGCTCCGGTCTCCCTAATTAATTTTTCTCGGCCATTGTTCAACATCGTTGGAAAAGCTAATAATTAGACCTATCATGTACGCATTAGTGGCGTTTTTATTAGGCCAAATACAGTTGTTTGCACCCTCTAACTTATAGGGTGTGCATAATATCGGTAATCAGTGGCGTTACTAAGCACCCACCCCAATTGATGTCAGTGCACCCCCCCCCCCCCGGTGCCCCCAATTTGAAATCTTGACTTTTGAGATTAAACATTACAAAAGTAAAATTTTACATTTTAAAAGCTTTAATGTGATATTTTCATTGATGTTAAAACAATTTTTTTCCATTTACACGCAGACAATGTATTTGTTTTTACACTCACGTCAGATTTTCTTACAAAAATAGTAATTGGCATAACAAGAGAGCTGAATGGGGCTTGCAAACGGCAAACGGAAACTACACTTCCGATTGGCCAGAAGTGCCCCCCTAGAAAAAATAGTGCACCCCTAGTGGCCCTCTGAAATTTTACCATATAGTTTAGAGAGTGGTAACAATTGAAAATACAATAATGTTCACACAGATTTTACACATAATATACATGGTATAAAGATGGTGTAAAACTACCCTTTTTTGCCTCAAATGAAATAATTTTTAAGAATTGCGCAGAAAAAACGCGATTTTTGAGAACAGTAATGCTGTTTGTCACTATTTGTTGTGACTCCGGTGACCGATTGTCGATCTAAAGCCGTATCTGAATTGGCGGTTTCGGTTACAGCTACTGCTGCTGGCTAGGATGTTGCTATGGATATGCTTCAGCCGTAGCCGCTAATTTGGACACGGCCTCATTTTCTAGATTATATGCGAAAAGTGCTCCTTTAAAGGGATTGTATACGTTTGGTAATTAGAACCTACTGTTTGTTTCAATCCTATAGTTGTAGATATAATATACCATCAAACTAACCTGTGAAAATTTCAAAAGGTGGTAGCGTTTTTGAGATATCGCCGACAATCTGGAGCACTTATGTCAAAGCAGGAAGAATAATCTGCAATTGGAATACACAATCTGAGAAACGCTACTGACAGTAACGCTTCTCAGATTCAATTTTTTTGCGATACAAAGTGATATCTTTTTCCAAAACCGCTGTACTTCTAAGTGGAAAGTTTCTTAAGATGCATTATTTTATCCACGGCTGTTGTACTTGTTACCAAGTAGGTTTTTATTGCTACTCATTTTCAGAGTGATTACCAAACGTATACCTTCCCTTTAAGAAAAACACCACGAGCCAGTCGGATATACAACATGGGCGCTATTCCGGTCACCAATCGAACATCCAGCTAATTAGGTCGATGGTAATAAATTATAAAACTAAGATGAGCTAATCCGTACATTCGGCATATGGGGAGCGCGACTGGATACTTTGTTAATTTCGGTAAAGCCCCCCGTATTTTCTGAACGGTTGACGGCGTAGGGATATTTGTTTTTCCAACTCGTCGCAGTGGGCGATGACATTGACAGATAGAGGCATATCTTATAATGTGCGATGATCAGTAGATGACGCCGTGTCGTTCTTTGGATTACTGTAATAACCCGAAAAAACCCCCACCACCAACATCAATTTGAGTGGACTTTTAAAGTGCAGGTCCAGAGCCCAATTTCATAGAACTGCATGGTTATTAAGGGGAGAACAAATTAACTAAGTTCTAAGTTTATAAGGAAAGAATCGCAACTTTTTTTTTTTTTATTGCTTGGTAATTAACTGAGCAATGCTCAGCAAAACTTTGCAGGATAGCAGTCAGAAATGGTGCTTGTGACACGGTATTTTGGCTAGCAACCTTATTCTGGTAACCATAATTTTGTTGTGTTTGGCTACTTTTTGTGGAAATTTGGTTGGTAATCCTGTTTTTATCAAGGAAGAAATTTCATGCTAAGCAAATGTTTGTGCTTAGCAGCTCTATGAAATTGGGCCCTGGAATTACACGGGGGCCATGGAGGCCATGGCCCCCGACAGATTGCCCCATGAACTTGGCCTTGGTGCCCCTTCAAATTGTTCCCATAGACTTTAAGATTTGTCTGTCCACTCGATCCATGTTTTCAGTACTCGGTGTCACGCTCACACGACATAATTTCTCTGCCAGTGGGCCGCGAGCCCATCCAATCGTCGTAAATAATTTTCTTCGCGGAAAAAAAAGACACAACCGCACCGAAGTCCGAGCAATGCGCAAAATATACACAGTGAGCAACTTCAAATAAACAAGCGCAATTACACCGGCTATTAAAATTACAGTCCCAATTATTTCAGCGATGAATGAGTTACGTTGATGAAAATGAAAATTGGCTCGGGGATTTCGTTTGCGCCAGCCTCGCCATGTGGCCGCAGGTAATTCCACACTATATACGAGGAATGCCCATTTATCTTGCTGTGTAACCTCTTGACCTGCAGTTATAACACAAAAACCCAATGTGATGGGAGATCATGAAAGAAAGGAGTTAAAAATTAGGAGTCAGTCCGTAAGGCGTTGCTATAAAATCTGTTCACAATTTCCAATCTGTACTATTTATTTCAGGTGGAAATACCACAAAGATAATTGGTTTCGCAATATACCAACACTAGGATTTGTTACTAGAGGGTGAATTTGTTTTCGAATTCTTCACCTTATCTGACCCACCAAGGACGAAACTGTCGACAATTTCGCGTCAATAAAGGTGTACCCGTCTTCGACAAAACAGCGAATAATAGCCCCGTGTTATAATACAGTCGACACCTTCTGCACATCATCATGCATTTAAAGGTGCTTATAAAACAGCTCTCGTCTCCCAGTATCTGACATAGTTTGTTCTCACTACGGCTAGTCAGCAAATGTTCTCTTTTTACATTACTTAACTTTTTGCGTTTTTGCTTATCATTTATGTCTTTGCTCAACCTGTCTGTCCGTTTGTTCTTGTTTCTGTCTTAAAGTCTGTTTGTCTGTCCATCAGGCATCTCGCCACAAGCCCTGGCTTCTAGATGATGCCTCCATACTTATTTTATTTCCTGCCCTGTACAAATTGTATTTCATGGTTACTTCTTTAAATATTTGTTTTGGCTATGTATTGTTTGGAAATTTCATGAAAGATGGAAATAAATGTGAATTTGAATTGAATGTGTTATATTGCTTCGCAGATGCCTCATACGAGTACTGCAGACAGGTGATGTGATTGTGCCTTTGATGATATACGCATGGAATTTGGCACACAGTCACAGTATGGCATGAGAAATATATTTAGCGATAGGGCCATCGAAAATTAAATTTGTGTCCTTTGAGAAAAAAATATGTATAGAATAACAAGCAATGGCCGCCATTTTGAAAGTTTGAAACTATCCCTTTAATTAAAGGACAAATCTGCGATGGACCAAGAGCCAAATATCTTTCTCATGACATACTCTGCCTGTGTGCCAAATGTCATGCTTGTATCATCAAAGGCACAATACCCCAACCATTTCCCATGTCTGCATGTTTCCCCCAAAACAAAACACACCTAAACTGAGTATTACAATAATTTGGGGGTGAACCCAAAATTATTTAAAGCTTAGCCTACCCAGTCAGTTTCCCTTGTGGTTTGTTACTTGATAATTTAAATTAATTGAATAGTTCTCCCTTCCGGGCATATTATATTATTGTCTTTTTTTAATTTACTAGACAAACAACTCTCAACACTACCAATAATATTTATTTGTTTGGAAATCACTTATTATTCCGACCCCCCCCCCCCAAGAAAGAAGGAAACCAGAAAGAAACAAAGAAAGAAGAAGATGACAAGAAAGAAAAAAAACCCACACAAAAATAAAAACACAAAAACAAACAAACTCCCCAACACCCCAACAAACACACCAACAAACAAACAAACACCCACTCAATCCGAACAAAAAACATCAGCAAAACATCTTTGCCACTCAATTGCCCCTCCCAAATCTTGAGTCTGGCTTTGCAGCCGATAAATAACGCATAATACAACGATCGCGTATATAATGCATTCACGTTTACTCGCCAAGGCATTGTTAATAGACATGAAATATGCAAACCCGCACATTAATAGAGGATTAAAATTGATGGGGTCGAGTAAGCTGTGTATGTATACCTTAAGAAGATGATGATGACAAGAAACAATTAAGGACTTGTCAGTGGTAGGCCCTACCTTGAGTATTGCATTACGTAATAATTGTGTTTCTTAACAGCGTACAACCCTCCAATATATTTGTTTGAATTAATTGTGCTGGTACGCACAAGCGGTGATTTTTTTTTTAAGATTGCAATTTTTGTTATGCCTTTTAATTTCACACAAAACAGGTAGTAACATATTGGATTACTGAGAAAAATAGCCTCACATAACGTACCGTACTCCAGTGCCCAATTTCATCACGCTGATTACAACAATCTGCGCCTATCCACGGTGCCCTGTAAAGCGCCTAATTATTTGTAGGTAGTAAGAGCAGAATTCTGTGGTAAACAGCGCCCAGAATTTGAGCCAGATGCTTCATAGGCCTACGAGGAGCAAGCTCACAAATCGGCACGTAAGGGATTGAAAATTATGCTTTAAAAACATAAAATGGAACAAGCCTACAAGCAAGCAAGCAAGCAAGAAAGCAAGCAAGCAGCACGAAAGCAAGCATCCTAGCAATCAAACAAGTAAGCAAGCACGCATAGGTCCTACATGCAAGCAAGAAAGCAGGCATAGGTCCTTCACACAAGCAATCAAACAAGCAAGCAAGCAGGCATTGGTCCTTCAAACAAGCAAACAAGCAGCCAAGCAAGCAAGCAAACAAACAAACAAGCAAACAAGCTAGGTAGGCAGGCAAGCAAACATGCAACAAGCGTGCAAGCAAGCGAGCAGACAAGCAGACAAGCAGGCAGTCAGACAGACAGGCAGGCAGGCAGGCAGGCAAGCAAGCAGGCAACAGGCAAGCAAGCAAGCAAGCAAGCAAGCAGGCAAGCAAGCAGACAGGCAAACAGGCAAGCAAGCAGGCAGACAGACAAACAGGCAAGCAGGCAAGGAGTACAGCGGGCAAGTAGGCAAGCAAGCGTAATAAAACCAATTTTACTATAAAAAGCATATAAACAACCGGAGAGCAAACACACTAACCACACGTACATTTATTCAAACCAAGTGGAAACAGTTCACTACAAAAATTCACATTTCAAACGGGGCAAGTCAAGTCACCGGTCTAAGTCAATCATGTCAACACAAGTCACGTTTAGGTCACATCAAGTCATTAATTGAATGCAGTCACAAACCATTAAGTATAAATCACATGACAACTCTGTCCAAGTGAAGTCCCCACTGTGTTTCTTCTTCCAGACTTGCATCTAACTCATCTGTCGTCATTACCAATTCATATTCCGCAATTGAGTCAATAATTAAGTAATGTCCGATAACTTTCCCAAGAAAATGTATGGTGATGCTTTAATTAACTTTCACGCCCAACACTTTATTGCCAATTATCAGTGGTATGGGCCAGCTCGACAAAGAAATACAGCAAGAGCGTTGAACACGAAGTGCTTTTATAAAATATCGTTAAGGTAAAACCATCATAATAATATTCTTTATACCCAGTGCAAACATTCCATCAATGAAATTGTTGCGGTACCCACTGCTAGTTTCAAAACAGGATTCGAATTGGCCTCTCGTTACACTGCAAAAACTGGGGTGTTAAAATTGACACCATGGGTGTTGTCACATATAAATACCGACAAAGAATCGCCATTTATAACTTAGGGTGTTAAAATAACACTAACAAATTCCAGCAAAATAACGTCGGTGTTATTTTAACCCCCTGTGGTGTTAATTTTGATTCTCTTCTTGGGTATCTATATTTGACAACACACCATGGTGTCAATTTTAACACCCCAGTATTTGCAGTGTACCGGACATACTCGCTCCCTAAGTGGTTAAGAAATCTTGTGGCGTATCTTGGCCGAGCGATCTGGACTCTAGCTCTGGTGTTTCTGATCAGCAGAGTGGGTTCGAGTCCTGGTTGGGATGGGACATTAAGTGGTACTAGGATTGGTAGTGCACCTAAAAGAGCCCCAAAACACTTATCGTGGAAGAGTAGGGGTTAACGCCGATGTTTCTGATTCACATAGCAAACACCCTTATTTACAGGTTTCCTTAGGCTTCGGAGCTACAATGATTAAGTTCACTAATGAGGCATACTTGGTTTCATTACCAGAAATATATAATATGAATAATCTGCTCTAGAATGTGGGAGTTGTGGGTTCAAACGCCACCCGAGTAGTATGCTTGTGATTCTGAGTGGCGTCACAGGAGTATTATAATATTTTGATAAATTAATCAAAGGGACTGCACCCTTTTCATTATTCCTTCTACCAGAAATAACTGTATCCAGTTTTTTACTGCGCATTTTTACTGGTGCAAGCAACATGTCGACCTAAGGTGCATGGTTACGAGCCTTGCATTATCACTCCCATTTTGTGCCTGTAGCTCATAAGATTTGAATACATTTGCATATCGATGCACAACATAACGTGTTAGAGTTGATTTCTGGAAAGTGAGTTCCC
The DNA here is from genome assembly GCA_021014325.1 of Plazaster borealis. Taxonomy (NCBI): domain Eukaryota; kingdom Metazoa; phylum Echinodermata; class Asteroidea; order Forcipulatida; family Labidiasteridae; genus Plazaster; species Plazaster borealis. The sequence continues at coordinate 6,020,598 of CM037470.1, forward strand.
ATTTCATTGATGTTTTCTTGTAGATTACTTTTAAGCTATTCTTGTTCTCCCTTTTTTTTTGCAAATTAAACAAAGTCCACCAAACCTTCCCAATCAGTTATAATCAGACTAAGGCTAGTAGTTAAAAAAGTTCAGCAAGCCATCGCCTGGGCAGTCAATGATCATTATAGGTAGGGACAAAAATGGTAATTTAAATTGTACTTGTTAATTTATGATAGATGTGTGTTTTACAAACATTGGACTTAATTAGTTAGGGCTATAAGCAACGCGAGCTGTCCATGACTCCACGATGTTGCAAATTATAAAAACATCACTCGGTTTTGAGCACCGACTTTGCGCACACTGCCGGACAGATTCATTTTGACAGTGTTGGTGGGGGTGGGTGGGGGGGGGGAGGTCAGAACCCCTCTTTCCTCCTCAAATGAGATGGAACAAAATGCACAAATGAATGGGTTGATACGGGCACGTGCGCTCTCCATATATTTTATACAGAGGGAGAAGTCAATGTACAGCCACACTGCCTGCTTTGATCGTGACGGTACCGCCGATAATTTCTCTTTTCCCAATTCCCTGCCATCGATAGAGACAATAGATCACCCACAATTGCATGCTGTTCCGCATTCTGCTCTAATTGGACAACACTAATTCCCAAATATATACTCCTAATCATGATTCCCAGGGCAGGCAACGAGCAATGACTTTTTTTTCATAACTCCACCGATGTGATTAATTTGTCCGAATGGACAACAAGCGTCTCTCTCCCGCCAGGTACCCGCTGTGTATATATTACTCTTACCCTGCCAATATAGCGCTCCATTATTCAAAACGTAATTGCAACTGATTATGACTAATTCAGAGCAACGTCTGGGCATTTTTTTCTTTTGGTGGCGCACATTATTGAAGTCCTAGTTTGGGGGTCAAAATTCTTTATAGATTAAGAGCAATGCTTGGATTGTATCATTTTGGAAAGACGGGACTAGCGAGCAGTGAGCGGCGTATTTCTACCAATAAGACACGCCGTTACATAACCATTTCCTGACCAATTCATGACCAATTATTATCGAGCTGCCAAGCGCAATCTTGAAGCAAATATTATTTGCCATTACCCCATCCAGCTTCGATAGTCAAATAGTTTCAATATGCACCTTCCACTGCAACAACAAGTCCCTCTTCTACGGAGCCATGAGAAACAATTATTTCATACTTGGACTACCCTGTTTATCCCTGGCAATATTTGTATTGAAACAAAGAGATCTCAGACCCGGCGGTAGCAGCACTTTGTTAACATTGTCGATGTTATCTTGATTCAAAGAGAGTAAAGCATGCCAGAAGCAGAATTTCTGCTGATGTTGTCACAACTGTACATTATCTTGATTCAAATAAAGTAACGAGAGAGAAAATAGAGTGACAATAGGTTTGTGCAATCATTGCCGTACCAATGCTCTACCTTGTCTTGATTCAAAGAGAGTAAGCATACCAGAACAAAATTTCTGCTGATGCTGTCACTACTGTACATTATCTTGATTCAAAGAAAGTAAAGAGAGAGAGAGAAAAGACAGTGACAATATGTTTGTGCAAACATTACCGTACCAATGCTCTACCTTGTCTTGATTCAAAGAGAACTGTGCATGATATTGATTCAAAGACAGTAACGAGAGAGAAAAGAGAGTGACAATAGGTTTTTGCAATAATTGCCGTACCAATGCTCTACCTTGTCTTGATTCAAAGAGAGTAAGCATACCAGAAGCAGAATTTCTGCTGATGTTGTCACAACTGTACGTTATCTTGATTCAAAGAAAGTAACGAGAGAGTAAAGAGAGTGACAATAATTGTCTTGCAATCATTGCCGTACCAATGCTCTACCTTGTCTTGATTCAAAGAGAGTGAGCATACTAGAAGCAGAATTTATGCCGATGTTGTCAGTACTGTACTGTACATTATCTTGATTCAAAGAAAGTAACGACAGAGAAATGAGAGTGACAATAGGTTTGTGCAAACATTACCTACCCATGCTCTACTTTGTCTTGTTTCAAAGAGAGTAATCATACCAGAAGCAGAATTTATGCCGATGTTGTCACTACTGTACATTATCTTGATGCAGAGAAATATAGAGAGAAAAGAGAGTAACAACAGGTTTGTGCAAACATTACCGTACCAATGCTCTACCTTGTCTTGATTCAAAGAGAGTACTTATCGGCCAGAACTCGTAGCAGCAATTTTTTCACGAATATATTTATAAGTGAGATGCCGAGTGAGCAAACCGTTACCCCTAAATTAACATAAATATACCCTATATTGATTCAAAGAGAGTATCACACCCATACAGGTAAAACAAATTTTGACAGTATTACCAGGGGAGAGTAAAAATACAGGTCACAGTGTAGTTTTATTACTGCCCTACCTTACCTTCCGGCAGGCCTCGACCTGCCATTCCTATTGCGTTAGTCGCGGTTCTTTTGTCAGAGTGTATCACATCTAACCACCGCGCCTCACTGCAAGCCCGTGAGGCGTTATACGCATTAAGAAACATATCTTGCCGGAAATCTACATTTTTTTTTATAATAACATGATATAAATCTTTCTTATCAGTATTTCAACATCTGTATGATTTTTCTTGTAAGCCATTTTGTAATAAGAGTTGATTTGTGTTCATGTGACAAAGAAGTAGCCAGGAAAAATTACAATAATCGTCTAGCGTGCATCGTGCCGATAGTCTGTGCAAGTCTCGTGCATATCTAAAAGGAGAAAACAAATCAAACGAAGAATAAATTTTTCTATGAAATCGAATAGTCTTTTTATAAATTTGATACTTACACAAAATTCTTGAAAATAAAAGTACCTATAGCAATGTGTTATAAGTAGAATTTAAATGTTCATAAATATCAATAATTAAAATGAAAATTATACGCCAACTGCCAAGCAATGCACATAATTCCATTGCTTATACCGCGGTATCCGTAAAAATCGATGCATTGCTTGGCGTTTCATTTTTAACGATTGCGCACTAGGGCCTACCCATTACACACAACGCTTGACGAACACATGGATTTAATAATCATCCTAAGACAACATTCACGTATAAAAAGTTACCTTCTCACAGCGTTTTGAACTGCAACCTTCCTATCAAAGCCACCAGACGCTGTTTACCGAGAGAATGTACAGCTTGAAACTTTCAGCCGGTTTAATTGTAGTTATTTTTTGTTGACAAGCAGGGTTTTGTAAATAATCCACTTTTCCTTGTTTATTGTGTTTCATAATTTTTTTATAAGCATACCATTATTTTGGGTAACGTCCCGATCGCAATTATGCTACTAATTTTGAAAACAAGCTCCCCGTGTGAAAACTCTGTTCATAAATTGCTTATAAAAGTAGACAGTACCTGTTATTAAACAAAGACCATTGTATTATTTACGCCAATGTGATCTAGTTTTTCTTAATCAATACAATCGATATGTGTCTCGTACTTGCCCCGTATGACCATATTATGTCAATTTCTGTCATATATTAAAATAGACAACAATATTGTTTGTGTAAGATACAATCCTATTGCACTGTTTGCCAAATGCGCTTATAGCCACTCTTGTGGCTGAAATCGACCATGTCTTCTATGGCTTCTAAATAGCTGGGAATGTGTTCTATTGCGTCTACAAGCTCTTATATGATGGTTTAGACCATTTGAAAGTGATTGTGTCCACCCAAAAAAAAATTAAACCTGAGTTTAAAACACACGGGGCCCAATTTCATAAAGCCTGTAAGCATAAAAACTTGCTAACAACAGACATTTCTTGCTCAACAGAAACTGGTTACCAGCCAAAATTCTATAAAGTTGACATTGCTGCAACTGGTGTCCCACTCATATTTGCTTAGTAAAGAAATTTGCTAAAAGCAGTATTTTCTGCTTAACAGCTTTATGAAATTGGGCCCTGTTCGAAACAGTCCGTTGGTGTAAGCGTGCTTGTAGATTCTGATGGGATCAGGCAGGCAGACTATACAGCGCTTGATATTGTTTTAGCAACAATAAGCAGGAAACCAGGCACAAACGGCTCATGTGAATTGGTATTGTGGCTGGTAACCATAAGCCGGTAAGCACATGTGTTTTGCGTTTAGCAAATTTTTGTGTAAAATTGGGCCAGGAAGGCTTGTGATAGATTGCCTGGAAAAATTATTCAAAAATTCAGAGTAAGGCAATCGGATAATGTTGAAAGAGAATTGACTATTGTAAAATATTATAATACAAAGTGAAGGCACTTATTATAATGCTCCTGTCACAGGACCTTCCCATGATCATTTCGTATGTACTCAAGAAGAAACTTAGCGTACCAGCATATTCCTCTTTCGCTCTTCATTTTAAAACTGCAAGATCACAAGGACAATGCCCGCGAGCGCGTTATTTCACTCCATAAAACAATAATAACCCTGCTATTATTTTGTCTGTTTACTTGCGGTTTAATCACCAAAAATAAACACGAATCAAATGGGATATAGTCTATTATGTTTGGAAATAGTATATGTCTTGCACTTCAATCTATAATAAATATATATATATAAGTTCAACACTGATCATTGGCTTCTGTTGAATGAATTAGAACGTAACTCGTTACTACTTTCTTACAAAAGATACAGGCCTATCAAGGAAACATTTCGAAAGATCGCAATTACCAAACAAAGACGCAATATTATCGAACCCATGGTCACAGGTATGCCAACGGTTTTTATTTTTATTTTATAAAAATCATCCATTGCTGTTTTCTTGATGTTTGGACATCAAGTACAGTCACGTAAAACCCAGTAAAAATAAGAGAAGAAACTAACAATGAATAAAGCAAAAAATCCACGTGAATTTTATTTGGGTTAATTTGGAAAGATGGGATGGTATTTATAGACCAAACATTATATCAGTTTATGGGTTGAATCGCTAAGGTTTGAATATATAATTTGCTGTCTCTCTTGGTGCCTAGCCGGTTTCTCTGTTTGTGATTTCTCGTTTTCAATTCCGTGACACAGCTTCAAACTAGCTATTCTCAGAAGCATAAATCCACATTAAACTTAACATCGCCACTTAAAACCCCCCGGGGCATTTCTGTGTGGATAAACCTCCACACAATAATGAATATTCATGATTGTGTTTACCCTCCATGTGGTCCCACGTCAACTCCAGCTAGATATCCTTCGTTGCCATTGGTTGAAAAACAGGTTTGGACAAGGCTCGGAAAGTTTGTACACCCTTTATTTCACCTAGAAAGGTTTGCTATATAGGCTACGCGCTATGCATGGGGGTTGTGCCTTTGTTGATGTGCCGGGTGTCATGGGACAAATGACTGCAGTGTGACCATAAATGTATAGGTTCCCCCTTCGATTTGCTCTGCCCTTGGTATTTCAGATATGGGGAACAATATGGAATCATAATGGGAGCTAATTACCCTAATTATATGTGTGGAGGTATAAATGAAAACGATAGTGCCCCACATTGTTTTACAGATAAGTATTATGTCCAACGGAACTTTTTTATCAGGTCTAGAACAGAACAGTGCTGTAACCTTCCTTTAACATTATTATGTGCTTTTTTGGGATTAAGTACCAATTCTGAAGTACCATCCTTTGAACCAAAATTGTTAAGCACAATATCTTTAAAACCTACGATTTCAAGTCCGTAATGCACTTCTTATTTTGCATTATACATTCATGTGGAAACCATGGGTTGGTTCGTTACTTGATTTTGCACGGGGTGGGTGGAGGTGCTCCACCTTTATGTTAACACTTTATACCATGGTATGCCCACTAACGAATTGTTATCACTTTTGTATTTAGATTTTCTCATAATCTTTACGTGGCTTTGTTTTTCTTTGCAGTTTTTCATCTCGTCTCGGGGGATCCCAGTCAGCTCATTGGTCCCCAGTTCGTCTCTGTCCCCCCGCCCCGTGTCGACTTCGCACACAACAGCGGGGCACAGCTCGTGTGCTCGGCCTACGGTGAACCAACGCCTACTGTCCAATGGATTCTAGCCGAAGACGACAGCCCGGTCGTTGACGTGGACAACCTGCGCCTTGTGACCGAAAATGGAACATTGACTTTCCCGCCTTTTGAACCTGACGACTACGTCAGTGCTGTGCACGAGGCGTCGTACAGGTGTATTGCGCGAAACCGCGTTGGAGCTATAAGGAGCCCAACAATACGAGCTAATGCGGGTAAGTACTATTTAGTTATGTAAACAATAAATGGATACATTTTCCTCTCTCTAAATTTAGCTAAGAAAAAGACTGGTCGATACTTGGTTTGAAGCAGTGACTTATGAACTTTTTACAAAACAGGAATAATATTGTTTTCGTATTCCAATGTTGAGTTTATAACTTGGCTCGATAAGGGTTGCATTTTGAATGCTTTTGTTTTATACTGCCGTTCAAAGAATGACATCGAACTAACCGTTGATGAAAATGCAAACACACAACCTTACGGATCCGGTTTGTGGGGTCCTGCTATTGTTGTTCTATTATTCTTTTTTTCTAAAGAGTTCCCTCGTGGGGTCCAGGTTGAACAAAGAATTCCCTTGTGGGGTCCATTGTTCCATTGTGTAAAATAACCGTAAGCTCATCCACACATGCAGCTCTGTGTTGCAGGCACTCTGTGAACATGCCTTTTGTTTTGTACATAAGGAAAATCCTCTTCATTAACATTGTTAAAAACACTGTGTGGACATGTGTAAGTTCACATAGTGTTTCAAGTCCCTACATTAAATTGATCTCTTTTGTTCTCATGTCCACACTTCGTATGTAGCGTTAAAACACATGTTTTTGAATCCCGAAATCAAGGACTTCCTTTTGTTCACCCATTGTTTGGACTTAGTTTTTTTTAGCGACGTCCTCGCTCTGTCACAACACCCGGATGCCTTTTGTTAAAGTCCTCGGTTTTTACGGGTAGACACGCTCAAACACAAACACAAACATACGGATCGGGGTTGTGGGGTCCTGCTATTTTTGTAATATTTTTCCCTTTTCTAAAGAATTCCTCTATGGGGTCCAAGACAAGACAAACTTTGCGTAAAGGACCCCACAAGGGCCATGTGTGAGCCCGCGCGGACAAGGACCTGCAATCGGGAACCTCCCTCTTTTGTTTGTACTTTTTGGCAACAGCTCCCATTGGTTTTGTACACACACATTCTAATTTTAACATCCCCGTGGAGAAATGTTCTTTCCCTTGTCTTTGTTTTTCACTCCATAAAATAAAAACAACTACGCCATTATTTTGTCTGTTTACTTGAGGTTTAACTACCACAAATAACTATAGGAAATACACAACTACCATTATTATTACTTTGCAGAGTGGAGATTAATGAACAGCTCTCGTCTGGTGTAAAAAGTAAAGAGCGGAAAGTAATTAATTCCTAGATCAGTGACAATGGAATAATACCATTCAAAGTGCCGTATACCAAGTCCAGAGTATTAAACAAATTATATGAATCTATGAATTGTTTCTGGGCTTTTGACGAAAACAATGTTCTTTGATGAATCACACAATCGGTCAATTGTTTCCCACGAAGCGACGATGGACCGTCTAAACAAAGGGCCCGAATTTTCTGGTATTATCGCGGCACGTCACTGCAGGCCTAATTCAATCCCGCCGTCCCTAAAAAACCCCCCAACACATTTTAATTAAACACCCAAATTGTCCGGTGTCTTCGTGGCAATGAATGGCATGGTTATTTATGTATTACCGTCAGCCGCTCGTTGCCTGCTCTGCCGCCAAGACTGTTCCACGGCAAGGTCTCCGTTGGATGGGGATCGATGGTTAACAATACCCGAAAACCGACCGACCGGAAGATATCTACTATTATTAAAGGATCATTTTCTCTCACTTAATTATTATTTTGATGGTCGTTGGTTACTAGTAATACGGCCCTTGTTTTCTTACGTGTGGTGGCGTTGGAGCACGTTCATTCGGAATGGCTCAGAAATGGCACACAGCGTTTAAGGTGGACTGCTTGGGAAGATTTAACCGTACAACAGAAGGACTTCGGATGGAATGAATAATTGCAAATGCGCACAATGAGGGGAAAATCGAATTCCCAAGTTTGGTAGAGTACGAATTTTTTAGAAACCACAGCGTTTTGTATTGCGGGCGTTCCTATAACATGAATCATTTAAGGAAAATGTATACTCTAATAAAAATGGAAGTTAAGACAGCGCCGTTGTCCGCATAATGTTGACGCTCATGGCGCACGGACATTAGTCCCCTGTTGTCGTCGTCGTTGTCCTGAGCGTCATGACTGACCCATTGTGACCCTGTTGGCGATGGAGGTCCATCACTGCGAGATCAGAGTCATGCCTGTCGGCTCATTTACTCCACCAGTCCAGCGGAGTTTCTTTCTGCAACGTGAATGTTTTTTTCTACATTTCCTTGGACAATAATCTTCTCCAGATTACCTCCTTCTCTTCGTGAGACATGGCCAAAATACTGTAGTTTGGTTTTGTTAATCTTGTTGGTTGTTGAAAATTATTGGACAGAGGCAGAACAAGTGGGTTGGACAGAGGCAACAGTTTACTGAAGGGTGTCATAGAAGGAATATTTAAAATGAAAAGTTAGAAGAAGAGGAAGGAAGGGAGTTACGCAAAGATGAAGAGGATGGCCCAGGATCATGAAGAAATATGTAAAATAATTATCATTAAATCATGATCGGTGCACCAAGCTATAGAAATAACCAAGTGAACTGGCAAGTTACGACGATGACAAACTTATATAGCAACCTTTGAAAGCAAACAAATCTGTGGAAATTGTCCACATAGATTATCGATTGGCATGACAACACGACCCGCAGTTGTTCAAATAGTTGTTAACTAAAATCAGCTGTAGCATTTATCACAGAGCGGAAAAACAATAACAAAAAAAAAGCAGAAAGAGAACAACAATAAAAGCATTTTAATAAAAAAAAATGAAAATAATGGTCCAAAATTAAGAACACGATTACATTGGAAACCTTCGTCGAGCAAAAAAGAAAAGAGAGAAAAAGAAAAAAGAAAAAACCCAACAATAAAACATTCTAATAAAAAAATTAAAATAATGGTCCAAATGAAGACCACGATTACATCAGAAACCTTCGTCGAGCGAAAAAAGAAAAGAGAGAAAACCCCCACAAATAACAATAAAAACATGTTAATACAAAATGAAATAGTGGCCCAAAATTAAGACCGCGTACATTGGAAACATTCGACTTTACATCCTAAGTCCCTAAGTATATATTTCGTTATTATGTTACAAGAATAAACAGCAAAATGTAAAAATATCTAAATTTTGATAGTTTTCTCGTTTGATGAATCTTTATAAGAATCGTGACTGAATCTTGTTTTATCAGCATGTGCAACACACAATATACAACATAACAAGTGTGTAATGGGTGAAGTCCTCTAACTGGTGACACGTGTTAAATTGAACACTCCAGTTTTTTGCAGTGTACTTGCTTGGTATGCACGCTATTGTCTAGAAGAAACTATACCGATGAATAGCTAAAAGACAAGTGTCGTGCTGTTTCACATTATGGGTCATTTATTTGTCATTTCATAGCAAGAAATAATAAATTAGATCAGGCCCAAATAAAGTCTTCTCTTTGATAACAAAAATGTATTAAATAAATGGGTACTATGAGGAGAACTGGTTTTAGAAACAAGTAAGCTTTTATGATAAGAATACACCATAAAACTTGTATCAATAATACCGTAATGGGGATGGTTTTATACCATGCAAACATAATGACTACGGCGATGTTGAATGTTAGCTTCATTTGCATGAGAAGTGATGTAAATTTTGCGTAATTTGTGTTGCAAGTGCCGTGAATTGCTGGGAATGAAACTGAAAATCACTGTTACAATTACAAGGCACTTTATAGCCAGAGTGTATACCATACACATTGCCAAGCATTTTCCTAGTTTTAATACAGACTATGTCTATGATATCGTCTTGAGACACGTCCGGATCTAGCCGATACATAACTTATCGATTAGGATCGGACGCGCTGCGTAGTCATTATTACCAGCGCAACCAGCAGATATCGATCAGCGTGCGATTGACACTCTATTAGCGCCCAGGTGCTACCCCGCGCACGCGCGGCTCTCGCGGACGTGACGTCACACCCGCTGGATGGTTTAATTAATACCTCATCGCACCGTCAAATTAATCAACAATATTTTGTATGGCTCTAGCTTGGAGTCTAAGTATTTATGAAGCAGTGATAGCTCCAAGATTAAAATTGCTTGTTTGTGAACCCCTCGCCCTCGTCAGCTTACAAGGTCGTGTTGGCCGGCTCCTACTGTAAAACAACAATGTGCAGTTATTTGCAATTATCAGTATTGCCAGTATTTGCATATAGACTACTCCACACTACTGTTATTTATGTATGTGCAGAAAGAGAGATGTTGGCCTTACGAGTTTGTAACGCAAGAAATTTTTAAGTCAGAACGCTGTTTACATAATTAACTATTCGGCACACATTTCATTCTGTAGAAAACAGCTAGGTATTTTATGTGCGAACAATAAAAATCTACATATTTTTGTTGGTCAAAAACCAGTTCCCGTAGGCCTAATTGTCTGTTAAACAAATTACTCCAAATCTTTGATGATTTGGTAGTCCACGAGTGGCCGCTTCGGCCTTGTGAATAATGCAATAAGTGTTTAGGATAATAGAGGGCCCACTGTGGACACAAAATGTTCGACAGAGAAATTAAAATAATACAGTAACTGTAATTTTTGTAAGTTTTGTTTTAAGCCCAACGAAAAAGAAGTTGTCATCCTGGTGTAGTCATTTGAAAACGTTTCCCCCAAGCTCTGAACGTCAACAGTTTTGGTATTTTGTTTTATGCCCAGCAAAAAGAAGAAAGTTGTCATCATTATGTAATCATTTGAAAGCTTTTCCTCCCAGTTCTAGAATTTAGATAATATTTTATCAAAGTTCCAGAAAAATCAGACTGGGTTGTCATCTCGAGCGAAACAGCGCTGACACATGGAAACGGTATCATTCCTAAAAACAAACAAAAAACCTATCATCTTAGACACGTGCGTGTGAAGCCATGTTAAAGGTATCGTACACGTCTGGTAATGACTCTGAACAAATATTAGCATAACAACCTACTTGGTAACGAGCAACGGAGAGCTGTTGATAGTATAAAACATTGTAGGAAACGACTCCCTCTGAAGTAACGTAGTTTTTGAGAAAGAGGTAATTTCTCACTAAAATAATAAACAACTTCTTGCAAGAAGTTTTTATTCCTATCTGAAAGCACACAAATTTGTACAACAAGGGTGTTTTTTCTTTTGTCATTTTCTTGCAACTTCGATGACCAATTGAGCCAAAATGTTCACAGGCTTGTTATTTTATGCATATGTTGGGATACACCGAGTGAGAACACTGGTCTTTGACAATTACCAAACGTGTCCAGTGCCTTTAAACTGCGTGTTCGGGAGTGTCATCGATACGCGCTTCTTATATTTCATACCAGCCCTGAGGGGCTATTTAAAGGATGGATTAACAGCAACGGCCCTTCGGCTCTCAATCTCACTCATACGGAAGCGAAAATATGCTTTGATTAGAATTGGATACACGCAGTCTACGGCGAACTGCGAGCCACTGATAGGAAAGACAGCAGCGGGGGATGCTATGGCGATTATACAGCCTTTTCCCCTCTTTTAATAGATGGACTGTAATTTTCTTTTGAGGATGATGTTCTGGGGTGTGGACTTGTAAATTACTCGGTGAGAAGGCGTGAGGTGATATCAAACATCCCATGGATATTGTGTGGTTTTGTTTTTGAGACTTTAGGCCTTTTTTCAAACCTCGGCTCGGGCTCCGTCGTCAATTTTGGAGCAGTGTACATTTTGCAGGGTGTTTCCAGCATCAAACGGAACCCAGAGCCCGAGGCGAAGCAACCTCGTCCTTAAGGTAGTACGAGGTTGACCGCTCTCTCACCCTGGTATTGGATCATTTGCATATCCAACATTTTTGGATACGTATGCAAATTAGAATAGTCTAGCTGTGAACATGGTGAATACTGAATGAGTACAACTTAACATGTTCACGTTAGACTTTTGTACACCAGTCGTTGTCCAATCAGGGTCCAAGTAAGGAGTTTCCCTCCCAGGGTTTACTATTGTAAACATGGTTGGAAATAAAGTAAACCATGGGAACAAGGTTGGAGGCGAAGTGAATCCGAGGTTTTGAAGAGGCCCCTGGTAAACCTTTATACGCTCAAATCAGCGTGACCATACCGAGGCCAAGATTCGGCCATTTTGTGTGCAATGAGTTGTAATGGCTTTTATACGGCAGGGGACATATAGCAAGAATGTTATGGCTGGTATAATAATACTTCTCCTTGTAATCATGTCTGACCATACACGGCAGAGTTTTAAAGAGCGGTTCCAATGTCAAGTTCAGTTTTGTGATGCAATAATTTTCCAATAGATAGAGTCCTTATGAAAATGGAGTAAAATTATAAGTCTCTAACCTCACGTTAAAACGGTGTAAACATGCCATTGTATTTGATATAAGTTCCAGTGTGAATTTCCAAAAACTTCCAAAAACATCCAATGACGTCACATTTCAAACGGGTCTGCACATTTTGGTACGGGAAATGTTAGGCTTATTCTTGCATTTTCATGATATTCAATCAAAAATGCATTGAATTGGATACTTTGACTGACGCGCAAATTCCTCTTTGGACTGTACAGACACATTTTGTAGTTGATATCCAATGACGTCATGTTTTCATGTTTCAAATTTCGCTCTCAAAGGGAATAAGGTAAAATAAAACTACACCATTTTAACGTGAGGTAATTAATTTCCACTTTCTAAAGTACTCTAATTCTACTTTGGAGCTTATCTTTAATTTAAAAACTGACTATACAAGTATGACAATCATCGATAATGAAATATGTCTTTAGCAAACACACCAACCTGGCCCAACTTCTTTGCCTCTCGTGTATTGAATCCCGCAGGTACCGGGTAATGCACGCTTTTTGTGTTATGTCGCGAAGAATTATTCATTTAGCCTTTTTCTCTCTCTCTTAATTTACCTGCAAACCAAACCAATTATTCATTGAATGCTCTTACAATGTTTTAGGCTACTGTGAACAATTATTCAAATGGCTTTTTCAGAATCATTCTGGAAGGGAAAGTGCAGCCGGTAAATGGAAGCAAAAGCACAAGCAAAAAAGGCTGACAAGTGACTTGATGAATTGAGTTCATGTTTTGTAATTACGTACTAATTAAGAATGGTGCATTTAAACATATTTTCATCTTCATCTTCAAGATTGACGCATCAATTAGGGCTGTTTCCAATGCAGCGATCTCGGCTAAATATTTGAGAGCCAAATAGCTTCTTTTTAACTTCGAAGTAAATTTATTATGTACCCAATATGGCCGACTTATTGCAACCGTTTCCATATTGTGAAAACAAAATCTCCTCCCGTTTTCCCATCTCATTCAGTCACAACACCCACCAATGATTAACACGGGTTTGTTTTGGAAACAGTATCCATATTAGAACCAAATTGAACCGTGGCCGTTCTTGGTTGGGCCTCCAGCACGGGAGAGCCACGCGTGGCACGCATGCAGTTTTCATCTTGCGAGACAGGACCCGACAAGGCGGAAAAAACGCACCGAAGCTTTGATTCACAAAATGAGCAACAATTAAACCCCAAGGGAAGGCACTTCCGCAGTTTAATTTAAATTACAGGCGTCTGTGCATCGTTTGCAATTTTACTCTACATTTTTTCGCAACAACATATGACAACCTTTTTAAAGGGAATGTTAAATTGTACGGCAAAGACTCTATTATGTATAAACTAATTTAAGAACAACAATACAGATTGAACCTTGTATATAACTCCTTTGAAGGTTTAATTTTATAGGCCTATGTTAAGTTCCATCGTTACGGAGCTCTACAAGTGCCATCCAGCTTGTTGAGATCCCGAGATAATTTTTTTGAAGATGATGACATCGTAAAGGATAAGATGACGACATCACGAGAGATAATTTATCTCGAAAGTTAGAATGCCGTCTCCCAGATATATTTTATCTCAGGATGACAACTACGGAGCTCTGGAAGTGCCATTAGATCCTGAGAAAATTTACTGCCGGATGATGACATCACAAACGTAAGATGTCGACATCCCGAGATGATTTATCTCGGGATGACGACATTCTGAAGTAAGATGTCAACTTCCAGAGATAAATATCTCGGGATGACGACACCCTGAACGTAGGATGTCATGGGATGATAACACCCTTGTCGAGATCCCAAGATAAATTATCTTGGGAAGATAGTTTGCTTGCATAATGATTCATTCTCAAATTAAAATTCCTAAATTACTTTCTACCTGAAAATACCTTCAAATGAACCCCGGAAAGTACTACCAAACGATCCGTGGGTTATTACTGCACTGGCCGTGCGTGCGAGGTTTAAACCCGTGGAAATCGAATGGTGTTCCGTACACAGACTTAATGGGCAAACTGCGACTGACAAATCAATGAGAAATGAACACCGAGGAACGAAGTGCAAGGCGTGTTTTAATAGCTGTATAGTCACCGATGAGGTGGGGTGGGTGCTGACCCCTGCGTTCCGTGCGGTGCCTCGGGTCGATACCTGGCTGGAGGGTAATTTCGTCCAGTTGGGCTTCATTGTGTCAAGGGGGTGCAAGAATATTGACTCCGGGGGAATGGACCCCTCTGGTTATTCAGCTTGTGGAAAATAAATGTTTCTAAAAGGACATATCTTGAACTCTGTGTGGACACATTGATCTGTATTTGAGGGAAGAAACAAAATATTACGTAAACGGGAAAAGTTTTATATATTTTCTTAGACAGCTACAGACAATACAAACATCTTGCTCAGGAGTAGTCAAGGGAAATACTGAATGTAAACAAAAAAAATCATCATAAAGATGTGTATTCCACAAACCCCTGATCTTAAAAATCTAAATAGAATCCTAAACACCAAATTACAAAATATTATGATAACATTGATAAAAAAAACCCATCCCAACACCCAACAAACAAACAAACACTCCTTAACCCCAACAAACAAACACAAAACCTATACACAAACACCCCGACATCCCCCAAAACAAACATACAACTTAAGTATAGCCTGCAGTGATACAGCAATCGTCTTTATACGTAGCTATACAAATGGGGTCAAATCTGTGACGAGGTGACCCCCTTGTTAAAGTTGAAATAGCACACGTGGTGCATAGACGCAACGGAATATCGTGGACAATGATTGTAAACATTAAACAGAAAAACAGAAGGAGTAACAATAAGGCATTTGATAAACGGTAGGTCAGGTTGGAGATGTAATAAAAAAAACCACTAATCCGGAGTTCGCAGGTTCAAATCACGCTTTAGTAAAATTGTCTTTGTTCAACCCCAAATTAATTAAAATGTACCCAGTCAGTTTCCCTTGTGGTTTATAACTTTAAAAAACCCCCAAACACACAAAACAGACTACTGTACAGACAAGATTTTTAAAAATGTGATACTTCTTTGGGACCACGAACGAGGTTACCAGAAACGGTGTCATGACGCTTTCTACCGTAGATAGCACGTACTTCAAAAAGTTCAGTGTCTGTGTACACAAGCCGGACATCTGTTACAGTCCGTCGCTCGCTGTCGTTCAATATTGTAGTGCGACAAAAAGGGCCGTGAGTGCTCGTGATTGAA
Organism: Plazaster borealis; assembly: GCA_021014325.1. Taxonomy (NCBI): domain Eukaryota; kingdom Metazoa; phylum Echinodermata; class Asteroidea; order Forcipulatida; family Labidiasteridae; genus Plazaster; species Plazaster borealis. The sequence continues at coordinate 6,036,295 of CM037470.1, forward strand.
AATTAATATTTTAGAGGTAACTTGACCCACCAAGAAGAATATCACACGTGCAAACATCTTGATTTATTTGACACAGACTATATAAGCTCTTTCTTTTTTTACGTGCTGTTTGAAGCTTGCGTATATATGGATAGTACTGGGCCCAATTTCATAGAGCTGCTCAAGCACAGAATATTGCTTGACAAATTTCTGCTTAGCAGAAATGAGCAGGATACCAGTCACAGATTGTACATGTGACGTGGTAGTTTGGTTGGTAACCATATTCTGGTAAGCATAATTTTGTTGTGCTTAGCTTCTTTTTGTACTTATGTGGGGTCCTTGGCTAGTATAGTGATTAAGTTCGCTTTTCTGAGAATTCTTGGCTTCACAATCAGAATTAATAACTGAAATAATGAAATGAAAAATATAAATACTGATATTACTTCACGATTTCTCACAACCTCGTAGAAACCAGTGCGAGAGGAAGTCATTTTCAACGATATCATCTTTAGCTTATCGATGAAACCTCTCCAGTAAGTGTATGCCCTGCAGCTATAGTCTGAAGCCATATCATAAGTGCAGGATTTCCTTTAGGGCGGTTACTAGACTTGCTCTTGACACGAAGTGAAATAGACTTGACACAGTCTGTGTCTCTCTCTCTCTCTCTCTGGAGGGAGGGAAGACAACTTTCTGCATTGAGCATGAACTTAAAAAACCCAGTAGACGTTGAAGTTTTTGTAGGCAAAAAAGAAGTGATTTATATTAAAAAACTTGAAATTCATTTATATGAACTTTATATGACACATAAAATGACAAACACTAACACCGGTATTATTTATACAAAAATATCAACCATTATCGACCCATCGAAGGATGGAAACCGAACATAATATTTAACAAATAATGTAGTCATTGCAAGATGGTGTTATTTACGTTGGACTACTACCACTCTGCGGATGTTTTAAACAGACTTCGCTTATTTACCGCAAATGGTTGTAGGATATACCAAGTCAAAACGAGAAAAACATAGTTCCAATCAGGATGATATCATTTTGGTTGCTTGTCGTGGTAGAGCGGTTAAGAGGACCGGACTCAAGCTCTGGTGTTTCTGATCAGCAGAGTGTGGGTTCAAGTCGCGGTCATGACACTTGTGTCCTTGAGCAAGATACTTCACCATAATTGCTTTGTCCTTCGGATAGGACATTAAACCGTAAGTCCCGTGTACTAGGATTGGTAGTGCACGTAAAAGAACCCAGAACACTAATTTCCTGCAGTCACGATTTGTACACAGCCCAATGGAAGAAGGCAAGCAATCTGATATTGGTTTTTTTCACGAAGATTGCACTGTCTGATTTTTATCAACTTTTGAAGAAAGGGGCCCATCTCAAAACCTTCTCAGCTGTTATTTTTTATAACTCTTGAATTTATGTAGAAATTATGACGCAAAATGTAAAATTTCCTTTATAACAAGTGTAGTATCTTGCCTGCCAGAAAGGTCCAGGAATGTACAGGGTCACTCTGTTAACCATGGTATATGTGTACGGTACAGTGTTATAATTGTTATTATGTTATTGTGAGGGCAATATTTTCTATACAAAACTAAAATATCCATGCACCGGCGGTGTTTAAGGTGTTGAACAGAATCTTCATGTAGTTTTAAACATTAAGTGTGTTTGAGCTTCTGCTAAAGAAGATATTAAATTTCGGGCATGATTGTTCATAATGTTTGTTTCTGCACCTCTAGTAGATATCTTCTTGAGTATACGGTTTCATATAGAGTTCCCACCATGGGAATTTTTCATCTGGTCGTTTCTCCCGTCCCGTTTGTTGTTTGAACTAGGGGGTAGGTAAACGCGTTGGCTCGTCGACGAGATATAGTTATATATGATTTGTGCTGTATGAGTGTTTGACCACGTGCGACTGACGGTACTTAAAGGCACTGGACACGTTTGGTAATTACTCAAAATATATATTAGCATACAAACATACTTGGTAACGAGCAACGGAGAGCTGTTTATAGTATAACACATTGTGAGAAACGACTCCCTCTGAAGTAACGCAGTTTTTGAGAAAGAGGTAATTTCTCTCTAAAATATTTGAATCTGAAAAAGACTTCAGGCCTGAAGCCTTTTTTCAAGCATCTGAAAGCACTTAAATTTGTGCAACATAGGTGTTTTTTATTTCATTATTTTCTTGCAACTTCAATGACCAATTGAGCCCAAATTTTCACAGGTTTGTTATTTTATGCATTATGTGGGGATACACCAAGTGAGAACACTGGTCTTTGACAACTACCACGAGTATGACCATGCCTTTAAACAGCTCTGTGATTTTCCAAGTGACGCTTTTAATTCCACATTTTATTTTCTTCCTCTTCTTTTCTGTGTATTGCTTTCCAGGCGCCTAGCTCGTTCGCTCAAAAAGCACTTAACTCTGCTGCAATCAAAGCAATCAAAATGATTGGTGGGAAATCTTTCTGTAAACCAAAGCACGGTGGCCATTTTGTTTAATGATTACGGGCGAGGTTCGGTTGTTAAAGTTTACGAGCCGGAAACATGACCAACTCCATAAAAGATAACGTTTTTTCGCTTTTCACCTAATTCACTTTGAGCCTAATTGGGTATAGACCCAAAAAGATAAAACAAAATTACTAGAACCCAAATTGAAAACAAACCACGTTTTTCAATCCTCCCTTTATTTATTGCCGAGAACTGTTGCGACAATTTATTTTAAAAGCTCTGCTTTATTAAACTATATATCTTGTGGACTTACGATAGCATATCTAGTTAAAGAGGAGCTACAATGTCAAATTCAGTTTTAAACTCACGTTAAAATGGTGTAAACTGTCGTTTTCCCTGGTACTCTTTCATAGCGAAATTTCAAACGTCGTCGGACATCAAAAACAAATGGGTCTGTAAAATCCAAAGAGGAATTTATTATTGTGCCAGTGAAAAGGTCAAATTCAATGCCGTTTTTATTGAATATCATCAAAATTCAGGAATGAAATAAAAGGTATCTTTACAAAAACTTACAGACCATTTGAAATGTGACGTCATCGAACCTTTTTTTGACTTTGACACAAAGTGCACTTGAAGGGTATCAAACACAGTGGCATTTTAAACCATTTTAACGCGAGAATGTAGACTGCAAATTCCCTCCCCCTTTTGCATAAGGACTCTATCTACTGGAAAATGAGTGGATCACAAAACTGAATTTGACCTTGGAGTTCCCCTTTAAAATGATAATAATTGTACCGTTTTATTTCATCGTTTTACTGTTTGTTTTCAAAGGCTAAAACCAATATTGCGTACCACATCTTTAATCTGCAATTTCAGAATGAAAAATTGCAGACACCTTCACCTGCTCGAACCGAGCATGACAACCTATCGCACGTACGTGATTCCCGAAGCTAATTAACTGTGACGATCTAGGGACGGCTGAGACCCAAAGATCAGTTAATAACCCAACATTGAACGAGGCCATGCCAATGATAAAACGGCACCTTTTAAAGGATGACGTACAACTTTCCTCACCCCCTCAAACGGTAGTCGGTGAAGAATACACCGTGGTTTCAGTTGCATGGACTGGAGTAACAAATCAACGTGTTCGGTATCATAGCAGAGATTTAAAAAACCTGTTCGATCGTGGTATTTGGAACAACAAATCCACCCAAACGGCTCCCTTCTCTTAAACCGTTCATTTTAAGTTTATCGTGGAAGAGTAGGGGTTTAACCCGCGGTGTTTTTGGTTTACATAGCAAGCCATCTTGTTTACAGGTTTTCTCGGGCTAGCGAGCTACAGTGATTAAGTTCACTAATGAGGCATCCTTGTTTCATTAACAAAAAAAGATATTAATATGAAAATGTCATTACAGGTCGCAAATAATGTCGTCAATATTTGCGATTTTGGACTAAAGGCATCAGATTTAACGTCATCACTTTTTAAGTTTGTGGTGTCCCTTGAAAGCCACCGTACCACGGGGCTTGAGCTATTGGATGCAAAGGACACAATGAGAAATGTCAAGTACCCTTGTAACTTGTACACGGGTCCATGCGTAAAATCCTTTGTAAATGACCTTTAGCTATAGGAACAGTTTCCTTATCGGTATTTAATCGAATCACGATTCGGTAAATCCACAAGGTGCCTCAAAATCGATGCATGAACTCTTGTATACTCTTACTTTTAAAAAGAAGACAAATTTATCATCATTCAGCGATAAGAATTTGGGTGGGAAGGGCAAAAAACAGAGTGGGTGGGCTTGTCTCTCCATATACCTTTTCTTCACAGTATGGCATACCATTTTTTTTCAAGCAAGCCCCGCAACAAACATGACAATTCCTGTATATTTGGCTTGCGGTAACACATGTGTATATAGTTATCTACTTTGCTGTGTAGATTTTTGTTCTTTGAGAACTTGTCTTTCTATATTCTACTGCCGCGGAGTAGATTTCTGAATTCGGGAGACTATTCTTTTCGCCGCAGATTAGATTTTTTGGAATTCGGGAGACTACCGAGTTCTGAAAATAACTGTCCTGCTTCTTAAAGACACTGGACACTATTGGTAATTGTCAAAGACCAGTCTTCTCACTTGGTGTATCTCAACATATGCTTAAAATAACAAACCTGTGAAAATTTGAGCTCAATTGGTCGTCGAAGTTGCGAGATAATAATGCAAGGAAAAACACCCTTGTCACACGAAGTTGTGTGCTTTCAGATGCTTGATTTCGAGACCTCAAAATCTAATTCCGAGGTCTCGAAATCAAATTCGTGGAAAATTACTTCTTTCTCGAAAACTACGTTACTTCAGAGGGAGCCGTTTCTCGCAATGTTTTATATTATCAACAGCTCCCCATTACTCGTTACCAAGTAAGGTTTTATGCCAATAATTATTACCAATAGTGTCCACTGCCTTTAACTACTACCTGGGTGGGAGGTAGGAAATCGGTCGGGACTACTACTTTGACAATTCCTTTAAAAAAATCTGCTTTTGCAAAGTCCCGATCGTTTGAGCTTCCATATCAGGGGAGTGTTTTAACTGCAACCATACAGACCATCACTGCAAACAAAACCGCCGCATGTATTTGCTTAAACCGGCGGCAGCTTGCAAACCAACAGTATCACCCGCTCGGGTGAAAACAATGTCGCCCAGAGCACCGATATTTCTTTTTCCCCTCGTTGAAACAACACTTCAATCGATTTTTTGTTTTACTACGACATGCTATTGAATCTACACCAGTAAGAAAAGGGGAACTTGTGACACGTTTGTGGGAGACTATAGTGGGGCGACAAATGCTGATGTTTACAGAGTGCGGGGCTCGTCGTTGACAGAACCGGCCGGTGATAAACAACATGGTTTACACTGATGGGGGAAAATAAATATATGCGCCCTACAAACGAAAGTATGAGTTAATTAAATCCAAATAATACATCTTTTGTTGTAGCCACAGGATGTTGCGACTTCTCTTTTTTACGGCCTTTGAAACAACTATCATTGCATCTCATCTGCTTCATGGCAAAGATAAATATAGGCTTTTACATATTACAGCGATCGGGTTGGCGTAGTGGTATCTTTCCTCGCCTTCCACCTCCAGGACCCCGGTACGAATCACGCCGGGGGCACTATGTGGATTGGGTGTTCAGTCCCTACCTGACTATACGTGGGTTTTCCCTGTGGAATAATTCTCTGGGGTTTTCCTCCCACATCTAAAACTGAAACTTCCTTCATTGTCTTCTCTCGAGTTATTGGCTAGTACAGTGATTAAGTTTGCTTTTCTGAGAGTCATTGGCTTCACAACCAGAATAAATGAAATGAAATGACGCTTGAGAACTCAGAAAAATCTGACCTATTTAGATTTACTGGAAAATTAGCTGTTGCAAACTGCTTACAACCGAAGTGATAATGGTATATATGTTCAATTTATTTCATTTTATTGGCCTCACGTTTCTACTCTATTGCAGAAGCCTTTAAATTTAAATTGAGTACATACATATTTTCCACAAATTGTTTATTTTCAAATATAACATATTAGTATGAGTTCTGGTAATAAATACGCCTTTCTTAATATTTATGCATGACGCCATCATTGTAATCCAAAATTAGGCTACAGGCGCAGTGCCAAATGGAGATCACAGATTTCGCGGCTGTGATTGGTCAATGAAAAACGGGGCGGGGCTTACTGGATCGGCGTATTGGTAGCACTATATAAGACGTTCTTTAATGGAAATTCAGATTAAATTATGCCTTCTTTGCTGCAGGTCAATTAATTGGAATTTTCTGGAAGGTGGGTACGAAGTTCGTGTTTACACATCGACAATCAGACAACCGCAAAGGCTCGTTAATGATGCACTGTAAAGAGATCGAATCTGCTGTCTCGTATTTCTTAGAAAGTGGAGGCAGGTTTTTTTTTAAAACAAAATGCCAATATCTATGCATCTTCTTCAAGGTATAATACACGATTTATTTTGTACAAAAAAGAAAATTTGCGATTTTTAACCCCAAAACTTAACCTTTTATACTTCAAAGGTGTGCACCACATTGGTGAAGATTGACAATATGAGTGTTCGCAGATTTGCATGCCACTTACATGGTATAAAGATGGCCACGATGGAACACCTCCTTCAAAATAGTTTTCCTTGAAATGTTTAGTTTTTGAGAAAACAAAGGGGGACTTTTGGGACACTAGGTGGCAGCAGACTTACCAGGTAAATCCATTGTTCTCGTTAATGTGTGCATGCATGGAAATTTAACCTGGTAATTCTTCTGCCACCTAGCGTTCAAAACTCCCCTAGAGTCCAAAATCCTTTTTGAAAACAGTGAAAACATACAAAGGGGCTTTTCATCATTTTCTCGTGACTCAGACCACCGATTCAGCTTTAAACATTAATTTACAGATTTGTTATTTCATAGGTCATATCTTGTAGTCTTGAAAACAAACACTACACAGACAAGTACAATGTACAAGTAAAATGCTTTAGTAGAATTCGGGTTTGTTAAAGCAAACTAGAAACAGCAAACTTCCAGAAAAACAAGGAATGGCATTAAAGGCATCTTGATTTGTTAATAAATCAAAATAAGCACGTAGGTCAATACACTTTCAAGTCTCGTGCGTATTCAAACTTCCGGGATCAAGTTGGTCCCAACCATATTGAGTGTTACGCGTGCGCAATTCAGTTTCTTCAAATACTTTAGTTTAACGTAATTTATGGCTATTGTTGGGATAGTAAAATTTAGCCATAAAATATATGAAAGTAAACTAAATTTAACAAATCAACAAAGAAAACCCGAGAATAAGACTTGACCTCCGTTTCCGGTTATATAGGCCTACTTGCCCAACTGACGACCAGCCTATCAAACCTATGTAATGGTTACACTCATTCTGGCGTGAGTGGCAAATGGGTATGCAAAATAAAGCCTCCACTCTAAAGTTTTAATTTTGTGTCAGTGTTACTTTTTACAAATTATCTGTGTTATTATACAAAATGAAATTGTTTTTACAACTAAATGCTATTGGTATTTTTACTTTCAAGAATTGTGTATAAATACAATTTTATGAGTTGTTTTCTCGTTTTCGATACGCGCGAGACTTGCGCAGTCTATATTGGACTCTCCTTCATTCTCAAATGATAATGTGACTTAAATGGCATTGCATAAAAAACTTAAAAAACAAACACAAAACCAGACAAAGCCTATCATCATGAATATATGAAGAGATTTAAAATTGGAAATTGCTCTGTTGGTATGATATAATATATCATATCAATAACTCTTATCAGATTGCTACGACATGTTAACGGAAACGTTAAATACAAGGCTCCCGTTCGTAAAATATTAACCAACGTCGACGGGCACTTAAGAGCGAAAACCCCGCTGCGGCGATGCTGAAGAACACGGTGCCTCGACTAGGGAGTCCGTGTAACATGGTGTGGTCATTTATATAGTACTTAGGACTGACAGTCCGCAGTCGGATCGTGTTTGCTCATGTCTTCAGGAGTTTGCTGGAGGACGGTGCCGCCAAAAGATTGAACGGTTGAGAACCAGTGACCACACTATGTCAATAAAATATCAATATTTCTTCCATAAAGATAATTTCTAATAGTTGATTTGAGAAAAACAAATTCGTGCAGATAGCAGCATTAAGTATTTTAGCATAAAAGCTACGAACGAAGCGCCTTTCGTCTCACGTTAATAAAGTATAATTCCAAAAGTTTACTTGACCGCAACACTATGACGCGTAACAGGACCATTAAAGGTATTATACAGGATTGGTAGAGCTGGAAAAAAAAACCTAGTTGTAGGCAGTGTTCAAGCATACATAAAATAACAAATCTGTGAAAATTTGGGCTAAGTCCGCCGTTGTGTGAGTCAGGAGAAAATAGTGAAAAACCATGCACGTAAACACATTGTCCTTATTGTTTGTTATAACAACGGAAAAAGGATCGTTTTTTAGAAAAAGTTTTCAGATACAAATTTCTGGAATATGACTTCATTTCAGAGGGGAATATTTCACAAAAAACGATTCTAGTGTATAACTTCATAATCAGTTAGCTTTCAGACAAAAATTAAACAATAATTGTGTTTTTATCCTTACAAGCTTGTAAATGTAAGTTTGGCTATCTTTAAAATTATTTCACACAATTATTGATAACTGGTCAGACATTTACATTAAAATAAGCACAACAAACCCCTTTTCACAAAAATAAAATAACAGTAAACTTTCACAACTTTTATATATTAACGTTGCCAATCTGATTATTGTGATTACGAATGGATATACCTTTTTTACACAAAAGTATATAACTACCTTTAAATTAGGCAATGCCGTCGTGATTTATTTGGGTTTATTATTCATTGACATGATGTTGATATTACACGAATCGCCCTACTGTAAGTCTGGTCCCCGGTCATGTCTATCTGAATAAATGCTGTCTGTTCTAAGTAGCTGTTTGGACTTCAGACAGCTATTAGTCTGGATGCGGCTCTTCATATGGTCTCCCCTCAAGACGCTTGTGCACCGTTGCCTGGATATCCAACTTGAAGTGTCAACTTGAGAAGTTTGCTTGTCTGTAAATGAGTTGGTATCTTCGCCCTTTTTTCTAGGGCTGTTGAGGAAAAATATGATGATGCTTTTTGTAAATTATTTGCTTCATAAAAATAACAATGGAACCAGTGTCAAGTAAAGGTTATCACGTGGAACTGTGGCTGTTAAAATGTGAATTATATGCGAATATTTTAAGTGATAACAGACCAGGCCCTTATTCATAGATCTGCTTAAGCAAAAAATGTTGATTAACACTTTCCTGCAAGCAAAAATTAGCAGGATATCAGTCACAGATGTGAAATGGTATTTTGGCAGGTAAACCTTTTCTTGTAAGTATAATGTTGTTGTGCCCATATTGAAGGCACTTCTTATCGTGGTATGCGCTTACATCGCCCTGTAAAATGATTCTATGAGCCGGAGGCGCAGAATTCCACGGTATATTTAAGCAGAACCCTAAAATTGGGACAAGCTCATTATAAGTTTTGAGCTATAAAGCGACTTGATACAGTGTTTTTGTGATAACTATAGGGTTTGTGGTACACGTATTTAGAAATCCCCCTAGACTCATCAATGTATCTGACCTACAGTGGATGGATGGTCGATTTTGATTTTGAGTTTGATTCTGAAAAAACCCTACACCACCCCCACACATATAAAATATCTTTTCTTTTCTCCCCAGTAATTATCCAGGCCTACACAGTCGAACTTCATGACAATCACGTGATGAGAGGTAACACAGCAGTTTTCAAATGTGCTGTTCCTGCCTATGTCAAAGATTATATAGAGGTGACGTCATGGTCCCGTTCGACCAATGAACTGACATCAGGTACGCATGCACGGTTTTAATATTTATATATTTTTTACATTAAATGGGGTTTCATATGCATAAAACTTGTAGTTAATTGCCGAAACGAGAAGAAAAATTAGAGGCATCGTAACTATTTTTAAGTTGTGGCAATTCTTTTTACAAATTTTAATCAAACGATTATATCATGACTTTCATCAAAATTCCAAACTTAGAACTAAGAGTTTTTTTGTTTGGTGGGGTAAAACAAATCGCTTTTATTTGAATTTATTCCCAGATGGCAGATTTAGCATTTTACCAACCGGCGAGCTCCACATCCGGGACGTTAGAGACGAGGACGGTACGGGGTACCAGTATCGCTGCAGCACGAGGAACAGACTCACCGGCACGGTCAAAGTGAGTCGTGCGGCTCGACTCAACGTGGCAAGTGAGTACACAGTTTCACCAATTTCACCTGACGTCATCACACGATACAAATTTCTTGCATGATTATTGCGAGTCGGATGCCCCGTGTGTTACCTTGCACTTAAGGTGACGCGCGTGCAGATAAACGCATAGCATTCCTATATTAAAGGTATATAGGGTCATGGGCTGGTTTTTGTCAACGTAATGCTGATAAGGAAAATATCAAGACAGATATAGGGTGCGTTCGATTAGCTTCCCCGGGTCGACCCCAGTGTGTTCATCCGGGTGAGCCCCTGCCATGAGCTAATTAAATCCCAACTTCCCCCAGCATTCACACCAATGCATCTTGGGACAGCCGACTCTGAACTACTCTCATGTTGTGCATTACGTCCGTGGATTCACGAAAAGATCGTAAAAGAATTATAACTGCAACGTTAAAGTATTGTACAAACCCAGGTTGAAACACAAGTTCTCGTCCTCGAATATAAAAATACTTAAAGGCCCTGTACACTATTGGTAAGATCGAAAAACACAATGTTCACAGATTCACACACAACTTACATGATTTAAAGTAAGTAATGGTAGAAAGGGTTCCTTAAAATATTTCTGCCAAAAATGCTATCGTTTCTGAGAAATGAGTAAAACAATAGTTTCTATCACGCGCGATAATTTGAAAAGAAAAACCAGAAAACACATAATATCTCTTTTCACTATTTTCTCATGATCTCGATGACCAATTAAGCTCAAACTTTCACAGGTTTGTTTTTTCATGCATATGTTGAATTACACAAAATGTGGACACTGATTTTGAGCCGTTACCAAAAGTGTACAACACCTTTAATGCTCACAAAGTCGCTGTTTTAAGGGTGAACATGTGTGTCAAACTTACTGATAGTGTCCCGCTGAATTACAATAAAAATGGTGGCCATTGAGAAAGTTGTTCGTTGTGACGTCATGCACCTTGGTCAGCCCCAAGTGACCTGGGGTCGATTTCACAAAACTCTTCCTAACTTAGGACTAGTCCTAGGCAATGCTAAGAGATAGGACTAGTCTTAAGTTAAGACCAGTTACTGGTCCTAACTTCAGATAAGACTAGTCTTATCTCTATGTGAAATCGGCCCCTGCTCCATAAGCAGGGCACTTGGGGCTGACCCGAGAATGACGCCAAAGCTATTTGAAAGCAACGGGGGAGATCTGGGTCGACCCGGGGAAGCTAATCGAACGCACCCTTTATAAAAGTCACCTGTGAAAGTTTCTGCAGAATACAGTGTCTCCTTGTTGAGTTCAGTCAACCCTCAGAAATCTGAGAAATGATCATTTATACATGAATCGTATCTCAGATCCAAAACCATATTACTTCGAAGGGAATCTTTTCTCAAAAAAGTTTACACGATCAACAGCTGCAGTGCTTCTCATCAAGTAAGTTTGTATGGTCAGTAATTTGTGGAGTATTTACCAAGCTTAGACCCTACCTTTAAGGTGTGTAGCTGTTTAAGTCGTGCATTTCTAATAGCGCACTATTTCTCTGCAGATCCAACAAACACCGTTCCGGAGATGATAAACAGCCGTCGGGAATATGTAAGAAAAGTTGGCGACATGGTGGAGTTACCGTGTGCGGCGAGCGGCTACCCGATCCCGGGATACCATTGGATCAAAGACGGCTCACCCGTTACCCTGGATGACCGGTTGACTCTGAAAGGCGGCAACCTGCTGATTACCGCAGTTTTACTGGAGGATGATGGGATTTACGAATGCGAAGCAACCAGTGACTCGGGTAGCGCAACTGCCAGCAGGCATTTGACCGTCAGAGGTAAGTTTTAGTTTATGCGGTAAATGTTTGGTTGGATTATCTCTACCGTAGCTTGTGTTGCTTCGTCTTGCTGACAGAATGAAGAAGCAAATCCATGGTAGTATATGTCAGTTAATTGCAATAACTGTGCAAAAATATTCTTCTTATTATTATTGGTTTATTAAAAATCAAACAATGCAGCCCAAAGGTTGAAGTTTGTTCAAGGTTTAAAGTCCATCACAGAATTTAAGAAGAAAAAACCCCACCCCAAAACCAACAACAACAAAAACAAACCAACAACACACACAAAGAAACGGTACTTTAGAAGGCTAAAAACTACATTCGGGTTTAAGAAAAAACAATTTTATTAAAAATATACAATTGCAAGGTAAATTACATCCAAATATCAGAGGAAAATGAGACCACACAGTAACTTTATTGGTTATCGATTATTATTATTAACTCACCATTAATTGCCGAAAATTGTCATTAAATCCTTCCCCTGGCAATGAAAACTCATTAGGTCCGTATGGAGTACGTACCATGAGAAGGTGCTCCACCTGACAGCTTCTCACTGTTGAAAAATGGGTCACCAGCCGACGATTCATTTAAACGCATTGACACGTGCGGACACCAACTTGAACATGTTCCGCCCGAATAAAGAATCGGACCAACTGGTGTTCCCGAGGGGCCTGCCGTCGATTTCACCAAACTCTTCCTAACTTAGGATTAATCCTAGGCAATGCTAAGAGATAGGACTAGTCTTAAGTACAAGTCCTAACTTAAGACTAGTCCTATCTCTTAGCATTGCCTAGGATTAATCCTAAGTTAGGAAGAGATTGGTGAAATCGACGGCTGACCCATTTCTGGGTCAGTATTACCCGGAATCCGTGTCAAAATAACCAAGAAAAGGGTCAAATTGACGCAGAATCCTTGTCAAAATTACATTGTCGAACCAGTTTCCGGGTCAGTCTGACCCATTCTGGGTCAGACCCCCTGGGACTTGAAATCCGGCTCAATTCTGCCCTTTGAGTGTTTAGAGTGTAGTTAGGATCGGCTAAACTATGTTTGGGGTCCGCCCAACTATAGCTGGGCCGATTCGATATAGGTTGGACGCAACAATAACATTGCTGTTTAGGCAAAATCAAAACAATGCACACACTTTTGCATGTTTTCGTTTCGTTCGATTTGAGGCGTATTACCAAGCATGTTAACGGTTTCCCCACACCCACTCCCTTTAAAATACCTTTGAAGTCTCGTGAAAGACAGCTTCCTCCCGAGAATCACTCTTAAAAAATGGAAATAAGTGGGAAGCAAAACTGTCAGGAATAAAAAGAGAACCACGCCCGACGTCACGTAGCCCAATTAAACGACACTTCAGACGTTGCAAGCCTCGTACTCGAAGCTGACGTGCAACACAAAGGGCCACTTATCCGCACCATACATGCTGCGCAAGATTGCCCTCAAAAATCAGCAACACAGCTATGTTGGCGGAACATATGGACAATTTGAGCCCAATGTTTGTGTCCAGTGTTTTCCCAACATGGCTCGTTAAAGTACAGGTGAAGGTGAAATATTGTTTTCATAACCCAATAATATTTTTTGGAGGGTATGTATTTGTAATAGTTATCACTGCCTGTATGCATTCTTTCAACTAGAGTCGGTTATTCATAGTTGAAATATTCATATATTTTGTCAAATAATACAAATTCCATATAAATATAACACAAACTTCCTAGGAAAAGTTTAAGCGTAATTAAAAACAAATTAATATGAAGTTATGAACGAGCATAGGCTTAAAGGAACATTACAGAATTGGTTTTTGCTAACAAAAAAATGTAAGCACTCTATATAATCCACCATATACATAAACTGACAAACCTGTAGAAGTTTGAGATCGATCGGCCATCTGGGTTACGAGAAAATAGTGAAAAACCGATTACACATTTGCATGTGTTATACAATGCATGAATAAAACGCTCATGAGCGATAAACGCCAATCGGAAATTAGTTTTATTTATTTCTCATCAAATATGGCATTTCAGACAGAAATATTTCTAGGGATGTTTTCTACTATCATCATCATTAGACCGTGTAAGTTGTATGTAAATTTGTGATGTTAAAGAAAATTTTAATTACCAGTTCTGTAACGTTCCTTTAACGCCTATAAAATTTTATTGCACTCTAATTCGAACTCTGTGTTAATTCGTTGTTGCACGATAATTATGGCTTGTAATATCATGACTGTAATCAAATATTTTTCTTCGCAATTAACTCGTCTTGCTTCAGGGAACTTTCAGAACATATCTTTCTGGAATAATTACTTCCATAAATTTCAACTGGTGCAAATAGGCCAATAGACTGTGCAAGTCTCGCGCATATTTGAACTTCCGGGACCATTGTGGTCCCAACCATATGGAGATTTACGTGGGCAAGATTTTGTTTTGTAAATTATTTTAGTTTAGCGTGGTTTATGACCATGACAAAATATATATGTTGTTGGGAATGTAATACTTAGTTATAAAAAATAGGAAAGTAAAATCAATTCAACAATATAAAGAAGAAAACCCGTGAATTAAACTTGACCTCAGCTTCCGGTTGCTGCAAAAAATTAAGAATTTTGTGCTCACCTCCGATCACAAAACTTATGTAAACACTTGTTTTGGATGCGCGATGATAATCGCCAGATGCTGTATTTAAACCGCAGGGCCTTTTCATAGCAGTTTCATAGATATAGAATTAAAACATGTAATGAGTATTTTTGTTGTTCAGATTTTATCATTGAATGTAATTTAAAACAAAGATTTGATTTCAGAAAAACAAAATGTTCTTCGTTTGACGTGTTTTCTCGTTCCGATACGCGCGAGACTTGCACAATGGCTTATTCCTCAAAAGGACGGCAGTGCTCAGCCCAAATTCTGAAAATCTGAAGAGGAAACACATTCTGAGGTATTTTGTATGTCCATATTTTAGAACCACTGGCAGTTTATTTCTACCCTCAACGACGCAGCGTGGACGTCGGAGCCTTTGCAAACTTCAACTGCACGGTCAGTGGCTACCCAATCGAACGGGTCACGTGGTACAAGAACGCCCAGCCATTGGACGGCGATGACCGCGTGACTATTTTCGACAACGGGACGTTGGAGGTGTCCGGCATGACACGGGAGGACCGTGGGATGTATCAATGCGTGGCCAGTAATAGCTGGGAGACCAAAGAAGCTACTATGCAGCTTTCTATGGGTGGTAAGTATGATATCAGGAAATATCTGAAAGGGTTATTTGATAACTATCAAGGTGGTTAGTAAAAAAAAAAGAGATATAGGTTGATATATAGGTACGGTCCCATATGTGATCCCTGGCTATGCGGCAGGTTGAATGGCTTTTGACTGGTACCCCAAACAAAGATATTGACAAAATAGGGAGACCGTAAACAAAGGGCTAGATAGCTCAGTCGCTAGAGCGCCGGCACATTAATCCGGAGGTCGCAGGTTCAAATCCCGCTCTGGTAAATTGTTCTTTGTTCAACCCCATAAAAAAGAAATTATCCAGTCATGGTTTACTACTTGAAGCATTTTCTGCTTAGACGGCTCGAAACAGTGCATTGAATACGCACAGCATTCCTTTAGATCATAGAGCAAGGATCCTGCTCTATGCTTAGTCGGAGACGTTTAATTGTTACAGCAAAGATGAAAGGTGGGGGTAACACAGAACAATGATTTCAACCACAATTGTTTATAAATACTTTTATAAGTTATATTTTGTTAATGGCTTTACCTCAAAACTATTTATTAAATTATTTCACTTCCACTCATTAAAAGTGTTATTTATTGAAAAACATAAACACCATTTTTGCGAACATTCACACAGAAATTAATACGTCCGAACAATTTATGTTTCTTTACGAACTTGTTTTGTAACCCTTAAATGCAAAGAGGGGCATTGTCAGCACATTTTTGATATTTTAATATTTCCATTGTCTTTACCAAATCGTACACACTGGTCAGGTCATATGCCATCAGATCCTAGGCTGGACCTATCACAATTCACAGAGGGTGTTAATTAAAGGCATCGTACACGTTTGGTAATTACTCAAAATATCGATTAGCATAAAAACTGACTTGGTAATGAGCAACGGAGAGCTGTTGATAGTATAAAACATTGTGAGAAACGACTCCCTCTGAAGTAACGTAGTTTTTGACAAAGAGGTAATTTCTCACTTAAATAATAAAAGACTTCTTGCAAGAATCCTTTTTATTCCTATCTGAAAGCACACATCAAGGGTGTTTTTTCTTTCATCATTTTCTTGCAACTTCGATGACCAATTGAGCCCAAGTTTTCACAGGCTTGTTATTTTATGCATATGTTGGGATACACCAAGTGAGAATACTGGTCTTTGGCAATTACCAAGCGTGTTCAGTGCTTTTAACATAATGGACAAAACTTGTCGGCATTATGCTGACAATGTAGCCTACTACAGGGACGTTGCAACCAAACAGGTCCCTCGCTGCAGGTTTTAAAAGTGAATTTAACGTCCGCTGAACATCCAGTGCTCACGAGCACATAAACACTCCTATATGAAATATAGGACGAATGTTATTGGGGTTAAGGAGTGAACGGTGTTTTTCACCTGATTAAGCCGCATGTTCATTGATCTGGCCTCGATCGATGCTATACCATTCTTATGGCACGCGCCAAGGTGTGCTGGCTTCACGTCGAACAACCTCATAGCCTGGTGCTTTCCTCGTCCAATGAACAGACAGGGAATCTGTTAATGCGTCATTCCCACTTCAGGCTAGGGTTACACGGGGGCTCTTTCCGAAACGGGGCCAGATAAATCGAAGTCTGAACCATCAGCCGTCTCCGGAACACTTAACTCCCCGCAATAATGACCTGTACTATATTATTATGGTAACCATAAAAAGCCACCTCTCATTGTCTTGCACTTCCAACCGTGAAACCTAACGCCGCATCTGATTGGACAGCATGTGGTTTACGAATCGCCGAGCGCCAATCATAACCCCCCGTTGTCTCGTGTTTCAGGAAGCCGTCGAAAATTGCGGACTAATGAATACGGGCCAGATGGCAAACTTGCTAAAGTGCAATACAGATATTAGTCTAGCAGTACGGCACATGTGTACACACTTCTAGAGTGCCATCTTTCATAATTGTATCACATTTCAAGGACTATAAACCCGCCAAAATCCTTTTGAAACCCGGGAAAACAATAAAATGAGAACGGCGCTTGGTGTCTTTATGGAGAGATGACTTATTACGTTGGACAAACACATGGCCTCCTTTTGTTCGTTGTGATATGGGTTTCAATATGTTTTGCAGATGATTTCATCACAAGCAATGCTGTACCGGACGGCACAGGTAAAAAAAGTGCATGACGGGTGTGTAACGTCACTAACCGCGACTGTCTTAATCACGTCACCACTAATTACAATAACCAACTAATTCTTATTAATACAACAAGTGATTTAATCATATTATGTGATTAATTTTATCAACATGTATACGTGCACGGCATTTACAGAAGGTGCGAAAATGTATAAAATAATGTACACGTACGTATACACAACTTGAAATACCAGATAGTTTCACCTTTCTCAGCTTCAAGGGCCTATACAACTACAATAGTTTGAGTAGACTTTACCAATTGAGTGTTAAGATAGATATGAGATTCGTTTCAACAGAAGATGGTGAGATACTCTCAGAAAATTGACCGCAGAAACACCCACGCAATATTTCCAAGCAGAGCACAATGGCGTCTCAACATGTACAGTCTATTTCATTGTTTAGATTATAAACTCATCGCTATGCTATTAATAATGACATTTCTGGGGGTATGCTTTCATGGTCTATTAGTTCTTGGGAGCCGTTTAATTTACATGCGAGCGACTCGTGACATGAATGTAATTTCATGTTCGATTGCATGTCTGATGTGGAAGGAAAACATGCTTGCTTTATTGGAAGGTGATAAACCCAAATGAGTCATTAATGCAGTGCAATAAAACTAGAACCACTTCATACCACTAACCCGCTTCAAAAAGAGAAGTATTCGTGACATGAATGTCATTTCATGTTCGATTGCAAATACTGATGTGGAAGGAAAACATGCTTGCTTTATTGGAACGTAATAAACCCAAATGAGTCATTAATGCAGTGCTATATCATGAACTAGAACCAAATTCATACAACTAACCCGCTTCAAAAAGAGAAGTATTCGTGACATGAATGTCATTTTATGTTTGATTGCAAATACTGATGTGCAAAGAGAACATGCTTGCTTCATTGGGATGTAATAAAACCAAATGAGTCATTAATGCAATGCTCATAAACTAGAACACTTCATACCACTAACCCGCTTCAAAAAGAGAAGTATCGTGACATAATGTAATTTCACGTTCGAATGCAAATACTGATGTGGAAGGAGAACATGCTTGCTTCATTGGGATGTAATAACCCCACATGAGTAATTACTGCAGTGCTATATCATAAACCAGAATCATTTCATATCACACTATTAACATCCCGTGGGGCCTGACTCCTTGTGGGTCAACATGATCAAGAAATGGGTCAAACTGACTCAGAATCTGAGTTAAAAATCGCATTTTTAACCACTATTAGGGTCAAACTGACCACTATTCGAGTCAGGCTCCTGGGATCCGGAATCCTGGTCAATTCTGACCCGGGAATTTTTTATATAGTGCACTATAACCCGCTTCAAAAAGAGAAATATTTAAAATTAAAAAGAACGAACTTAGTGGAAACGTGATTTCAAAATACTTGTAAATATGAAACTTCTAATTTGATCTTCGTAGTTGTTTTATTTTATTGTAACGTTATTGGTGCATCTCTAAAGCCACCCTTATTTCAGAAAATGTCCAAATGTATGTTTTTATCTAAACAACATTAATTTGCGTTGGTCGTCATGCAGTCACATTAGTTGTCACTATTTATATCTGTGTTTATGTGGTTTTCAAATGTACAATTGATTTATTTGTATAACATGCTATTCTGCTGTTTAAGCTTGTGGGGGTATTTTACAAGTAACGTTCGCATGTTCACGTAAGTTGAAGGAAAACAAATTAATTTCAAAACAGAACCTTAAGAAAATCCCATTTTCAAATCCAAACCAACATAAAGCTATCCTTGTAAACACCAACTGTGGGAGCAACAACAACACGCAAAGTGCGACTGCCACTTATAATTAATTGATTGTTTCGACACATCACATCAAATTCAAACCGCACTTAGCTCGCGTTATCCCAATCCGATAACATAAACAACACAACCGTCCCAATACGTGGGCGGAATTTTCGAAGAAACCAAAGTGCCGTTTGCCAGGACACTCTTTCTCCTGATGAAGACACTCAGAGCATACTGATCGAAACGTCCAGATGATTTAAACCAACACCGGTTCGAATTTGTTTGTCGACCTGTAGGTCGATGACTTCTCTTGCTTCTCCCATTGTTTCGAGTGAAGCGAGGACGTCCTCGCTCTGCCGGAATATCGGTTTCAACGGGTAGATAACCAGAAGACTTCTCAGAACCCATCGCAGTTCATTAATGTAGAGAGAATATTTACATTGAGTTACCGGAAACCTTACTTTCTGTTATCTACAATCCCGGCCATATCTCGTTGGGCCTCCGCCCCTGGCCCCCGTTCAATGTTGGTTCTCACTGCGCGGTCTGCGCTTCTAACAACATTGAGCGGGGGAGTGGGAAGGGTATGTTTATTGTCACGTGGCCCAAGCATTTTGGGCGGGATTGTAGTTTCGTCATTCTTCCCAGAAGAGTTTACGAATACTTTATTAAAAAAAACACCTTACAATTTAAAGATAATTTTTTACATCTGTTGCATTTACTAATCGTTGCTCCCTATTTCCACTACAGCGTAATGATTCAGTTCTCTTTGAAACAATACGAGAACAAATATTTTTGAACTTACAAGACAATGTATGTGGACTAATACATTAATGATTAAATATTATGTATTGTTTTCTTTAACTGTAGCCGCAAAGCCAATCCTGTTGGACCACTTCACAAACGAGACTCTGCAGCCAGGGCCTAACCTACAGCTCTCGTGCACGGCGGCCGGTAACCCCGTCCCCCAAGTCACGTGGTATCGTGACGACTCCGCACTCCCGCCAATGGCAAGGTACGCCTACAGCGACGTCATCAACACGGACGGAGATGTCGTGAGTCACTTGAACATCACCAGGTTGCGGACCTTAGATGGCGGGCTCTACCGGTGCGAGGCTACCAGCGAACTTGGCACGTCCAGACACGAGGACAGCATCCTTGTCATAGGTTTGTCTTTCAATCAACTTCGAATTTTGTTTGAAAAGACCCTCATGACGTCATTTTAGTAGGGCGCCCTCGGCTAGAGGTAGGACGAAGGTTGCTCAATGGCCCCAGTCCTGTGCGCCACGCGTACATAGTGATGTGCATTTTCCATTGTTTTATCATCGTTTTCCCTCTAAGATGGCAGCGTGATGACGTTATTGCATAAGGAACATAGTTCATTTCAGGGCCCTTCAAAAATCACCAGGATCTGGACGGTGTCCATTTGATGAAATAGTAGCACTTAAAAAAACTCTAAGACAATGCAAAAGTCATCTCATAGCTTAGCTTACTTTTTTTGTAAAGTTACGAACTTTCAAAGTTCATAGGTCAAAATAATTACCTGTCGTGATCCCTTTTTTTTTGGGGGGGGGTTCTCATAATTAGTACAGACATCAAACAAATCGCGTTTAAATCGGCGTGGATCTTGGCCCATTCTCATGGCTCTGCTTACTGCAGAATTCTGCACTTACGGCCCCTATATGTGCTTTACAGGCATCGTAAGCGCAGAATCCCGCGGTAAGCAGAGCCATGAAAATTCGGCCCATGCGAAAATGCATGTTCACAGTTGACACGGAATGACCGTATATAAATTATCTTTCGGAAATTTGCAAATAGATTTCACATCCAAAACCATATGGAACCGCCGACCTAATATGACAAAGATCTGGGCCTATGTAGCAATTCATTTAATTGCAACAGAGTAATCAAACTATACATGCGGCAAGATATGGCTACAGATGTAATTTACTTTTGCGACGGTATACTACCCCGTTAAGCTCTATTGTCATCTTAAACAATTTAATTAATACTGTACTTGTTGCCTTCTACCGCTGTCCCGCAGGCCCATGCCTCAGAATTACAACCAACCGTACGGTCGCATTGTTTGTTGAAGCCACAACTAACAGAAGACTTAAAGGCACTGTACACGTACTCAAAATATATATTAGCATAAAAACTGACTTGGTAACGAGCAACGGAGAGCTGTTGATAGTATAAAACATTGTGAGAAACGACTCCCTCTGAAGTAACGTAGTTTTTAATAAAGGGGTAATTTCTAACTAAAATAATAAAATACTTCTTGCAAGAAGTCTTTTATTCCTATCTGAAAGCACACACATTTGTACAACAAGGGTGTTTTTTCTTTCATCATTTTCTTGCAACTTCGATGACCAATTGAGCCCAAATTTTCACAGGCTTGTTATTTTATGCATATTTTGGGATACACCAAGTGAGAACACTGGTCTTTGACAATTACCAAACGTGTTCAGTGCCTTTTATGACATTTTTGTATTGCAAGTACTGTTGCAGCTTCAAAAGGCCATTGCCTTCAATACATCGCAAAGGCTTTTCTATTTTGTTTAAATTACAATCGAACGATAAACCTGTACCATTTAGAAAGACACAGTAGCCTATACGTAATCATATTATAGGCCTTTACGTTTAATATCAGAGCAATACAGCTGTATGCAAATAAGCTGTCATTAGACTCGTGCCAGGCGTTTGATTATTTTTTATTGACACTGCTTGGATTAGATCGATACATTGATTCATGTAATGATGAAAGGCAGTAACTCGGCTTTGTGACTCCATAACGCTTCGATAGACCAGGACACTGTGCATACCCATTGTAGGCCTATATAAGCGCACATCTAGCCACCTCTGCACATAGTTATTGCCTGACAACGTATACACATTTTTAATTAAAATAAAATTACAATTCTGATCTGTAAAACAGCAAGAGCAACAGCAACAGCAACAGAAACAGCAACAGCAACAGCAACGCATCAACGCAGCAGCAATAGCAACAGCAACAGCAACAGCTGCAACAACAAACAAAAAACAGGCTCAAATTTTCACAGCTTTCCTGACGTTCCTTAAATATTTGTTGATGTGAACGACACTTTTATGATCATCCTATAACAATAAATATAAGGCTAACTGAATGCAAATCTCTAAACGGTAAATCAATTAGGTTGTACTTTCAAAAATGATTATTCACTTTAAACTTATTTAAATCAACACCGTCTATCCCTGAAGACTTGCAGAATATGCTGCTCGAAACGTCGAGACAAGTTGTTCTCGGAACCACCACATTCTGATATTATAACAGTGTGGTTCTCAGCCGATCCTAAAGTGCTCTTGTCCATCTCACTAGTAGACAACGTCCAATTTACACTCTTAAAACTTTCGGGTCAGAATTGACCCGGATGCCGGATCCCAGGAGCCGGAAACTGGCAAAAAAAGAGAAAGATTTTAGCTCGGATTCTCGGTCAATTTGACCCATTTCTGGGTTACTTTGACACATAATACGGGTCATACTGAACCAGAAATAGGCCAGGCTCCCCGGAGACCCGGAACAGGGTAAATTCTAAACCGGGAGTGGTATGAGTCCAATGCTGGACCAATAGACGGAGCGAGGTAAAGTGATCAAGGACAGCCTCAGGTGCTGGAGGTTGCCCCTCACAAAATAAACATTCCCATTTCATTTTCACACCCAGGTCCACCATACGTCCGTCCCCTGCCGAACATCACTGCCGTCTCGGACCGAGATCTGACCATCCACTGCTGGGTAGTTGGGTACCCTATTCAGTCCATCACATGGTCCAAGAGAGACCTGACCCTCCCGACTAATCTCAGGCAGACGGTGTTTCCCAACGGTACCTTGGTCATACGCAACGTGGAGCAGGGCAGAGACGAGGGAGAGTACGTGTGCACTGCCCGGAACAAGCAGCAGTTGAGTCACTCGCAAAAGTTCAACCTCGCTGTGCGCAGTAAGTCTCTACTTAAAACCTTTAAGTGAGCGTAGGTAAAACCATGGAGGTAGAAATTCTACCTCCACTAATTCTACCTCCATGATGAAACTAAGCCATGGCACATGTTATTTATTTCACAGTTTTCTCCGAAGTGCAATGCCCTGGGGGAATCACAGTCCTTGATATCCTAGACTGGACCATTCCATCTAAGAGGGGGATCAGGTCCCAGCGTTGTGTAGGTTTTTTTTTTAGGGGCTGAAACATATTTTCACTCATATACTTTGTGCACAAAAATTTTACAGACATACAGACCTACCCAGTTCTAACCATCTGATAAAGAAATTGTGTATTTTGTTTGTGTCTCCCAGTTCCTCCAGCGATTGCTCCATTCTCCGTCGACTCCCCGCTTCCACAGGGCCAGCGTACTCAAATGCTGTGTAGCATCCCATGGGGCGACGTCCCGATAACTATTTCATGGCTGAAAGACGGCGAACCTATCCCACCTGGAATCGGAATCACAGAGAGCCAAACGGCCTTCAGTAGCTCGCTGCTGATATTGGACGCGTCGCCAGTGCACGACGGCAACTACACGTGCGTCGCCAGTAACATGGTTGCGACCGTGAACTACACAACGGAGCTTGTTGTTCTAGGTATATCTAATTGCAGAGACTACCCGTTTCAAAATGACTCAGTTGATGCCTTGTTGAAAAAAGCCATCTTTTCCAACAACATTAAAGTTGACAAGTAGGTGGTTACCACTTTCATTATGTTGATGTACATTAAATAATAATCGTACAAACACTTCTGACGTAGCCTACAAAGCAACTACAATGACGTTTAACTCCGTACCCACTAGCAGCAAAGGAATCGAGACCAAGATTCAAACTAGCACCCTCTAAACATGACGAGGTGAAGTGAGATTGGTAGAAGTCTCAGAAAACATGGGGTAGTTTTTAAATGAATGATTGCACACTCTTTTAAGAGTAGTCTCTAGGTAGACTTTATACTAATCAAAGTAAAATTTGAATGATTTTGGTGCATTACGGTAATCAATAATCTTTTTACGCAGGATCTGCCGATTGATCCTTATGTAACTTACTTCGTATTCTGTGTTTTTCTTCGGTAGTTCCTCCCAGATTTGTGTTGCAGCCCGGTGATACCTCGGTGGTGCTCAACCATACCGTCTACATCCCGTGCGTACCAGATGGTAAACCCAAACCTGTGGTGCTATGGAAGAAAGCGGAAGGTAAGAACTATTGTCGAGCGCAGAGGTCGGTGAGGGCGCTGTTGCTCTAGTGAGTCTCTCTGGTCGCTACGTGGGTCGCTAAGTCGCTACCGATGATCACCGTGGTACAAATAAATGTATCTTCCCCAATCCGTTGGGTTGAAATATACAATCAGGCAGCTAAGTTACTGGCTAGAGGAGACAGAACTATTAAATAATTGGAAAGTGAATAAGATCAACAGTTCCAACATTTTTAGTATAATTCCAATAAATGTTAACAGTTTATAATCATCATAAACTAGTGTGTTATTTCCTAAATGCCATGCTGTATAACCAATTCGTTAGGGTTCGCCAAACACAAAACCATTACCCTAACATTAAAAGCCTGCATTACTCCGCCAGAGTCAGTGACGCTCACTTAAAGGCACCGTACACGTTTGGTAATCGGAGCCTATTGTTTGTTTCAAACCTATATTATAGTTGTAGATATTAATTATACCATAAAAATAACCTGTGAAAATTTCATTTCAAAAGTTGGTAGCGTCTTTGAGATATTGCCGAAAATCTGGAGCGGTTATGTCCACGCAGGAAGAATAATCTGCATTGGAATACGCACTCTGAGAAGCGTTACGCGTAATAAGGATACCTTCGGTTTCAGTATTATTCCAAGTCCAATCAATTATATTATTTAAAATAAAGCAATCAATTTGAGTGCAAATTACATCAATTAATAAATTAGATTACACTAACCTGTTTAGCACAGACAGCTTACTTATAGCAACTGTTCTAAACATATGAAAAACTTCCCTTTTATAGAAAAGCAGCCGCTATAACTGTGCTTTCATTGGCTCAAAGTCTACTACGTCCTACAAATTTCGTGCACTGAGGAAAAACAGGCCAATCATTTACTAGAATTCTAATAAAAGGAAATTTCCCTAAGTTGGACCACAAATTTTCACACAATAATATTTAAAGAAATTAGTATGGTAAAATTACAAGTTCTGACTGACATTCGATCTTAATCAAATTAAAGAAATTAATAAGCAAAATAAAGCACACCCATAATATTGGCATTTGACAGTCACGTGTCATCTACTTATGAATAAACATAACTCTTAGTGAAGTTCGTTCATAAAAAATGGCGGCGCCCACACATCGTTTCGGCGCACGGCACACTCGTCATGCTCGTAAAAAAAACCCATCATCTTCTGGAAACAAACTTCCGTATTGCCTGCAACGTATTGCCTGCAAAAAGACAACTTGCACTTTGAGGTAACTTATCAGAGTATTTAAATCTAGGATATTATTTTTCAAGTGAGACCAGTGACCGCCGTCTCACGCCACAATGTCAATATCCTCCAGTCCCCGGTTTTCTGGGTACCATACCATAGCTTTTTCTTTGAATTGAAAAAATAAAATAAAAATGATGCTATATCATTCAACTGATGCCATAGTTGGCTTCCTTTGTTTATAAGAAGTATGCAAACATATTAAAACTTGATTGACATTGAAACTTTCACACCACGCACCGATCTTCGATGACTTCAAATAGCGTCCCATTTGTTTTGAGTTTTACCTGTTTTCAAGGCAAACAAGATGGTGTCCCGGTGAAGCCTAGCCCACCTTGTTGAGCTGGGCCCAATTTCATGGCACTGCTTACCAAATAATTCTGCGCTGACGCGCATTGTAACGTGTGTATTTCTATGGGACGCAGCTGGGCGTAAGCGCAGAATTCCACGGTAAGCAGAGCCATGAAATTGGGCCCAGCAGATGGCTCTCTTTTAACGTCGGTATAACACTTATGAGACCGATGTTAAAAGAGAGCCATTACAGCTCAACATAGGCATGCTAGGTGAAGCCATGTGGAAGAAACATCTGCAGTGACTACACAAGTGTTATGTGAGACTTTGTGTATGACTATATATAGCCAGCAGTTGTCTTCATTTTATTCAAAATATTTTTTATTTAATTTAAAAAATTACCATGGTAATTTGCAAAAACTTAAAAAAAAAGTAAAAAAAAAAAGTAAATAATTCTTGGCTTTCATTCAAATCTGATTTTTATTTAGTTTTGTGTCTTTTTATGTTTCTTAACATTTATAATGAAGCATATAAATAAACAGTGATAATTTAATCACCAAGCCGATGTTTAAATTTTGATATTAATAATAATAATGACATGAGGGTTACAAAAAAATTATCCAGGCTATGATATAAGCATGGAGGAAGTAAAATACAATAAGGCACATGGCTTCTTTAAGCCTCTGTATTTTTTTCCCCAGAATGCTCAGCAGAATGTTCATAAAGTCACATGATTTGATCATTGTGAATTGTGAATTGAAAAAGTGTTTGATGAAACTTTTTCGGTGGGCAATTTTTTTATAGCCCCGACAGTGACATATTTTTGTACCTTGTAGAAATGCCTAAAATACCACAACTTTTTGCATTTACAAGTGCAACTAACCAGTGGAGCCTTACATGTTTCTAAGTTTTGGTGGAAGGAGAGGAGACTCTTTGATTGGCAAGTCAAACCACAAAAATTGTATCTAGGGACTGTTTACATCGTGCGCAGAGAGGTAAAACATTTGCCCCGATTTCAGGGTCGCCTTGTATACAGGACCTCCTAATACACAAGGGTAATTGACAACCAGCAATGGTGCAACCAAGGTTATTGAGATAATTATACGTCATGTGAATTTGGTCAAGAATGATCAAAATAGTACATTTCCAGAGACACTGGTTAAGATGTCTTGTTTAAACAATTTTATGTTTTCGATTATATTTTCAAGGACCTGGTGCTTCCAATTTTGTTGACCTACCGAATGACCCCAGAATCTGGGTGACCGCAAATGGGTCGATGGTCATCGAAGAGGTCGAGGAGGAAGACAGTGGTTTCTACCTGTGTCACATTTCCAATGCCGTTGGGAGTGACAGTAAAACCGCAAGGCTTTCTGTGTATCGTAAGTTAAACACAAAATCCACTTCTTTTTAATCTCTTAAGTGAGGGTTGGTATTAGGCCTATGTCATGGAACGTGTTATTTATTTCACGAAAAGTGCCACCCCCCAGTGATCTATTTGCCCAGTTACATTTTATTGAGTTTTGAAATTCACATAGAAGTTAAACCAATGTTTATATTTAAGAGAGATTTAATGCAAGCTTAAATGCAAGCGTTTATATCCCATTGTGGGAGCTTTGCCTAGATCCCATGTTGGAAAGATTCACTAAACAAACAAACAAATAAAAAAAACCCCCAAACCCCTAACAAACAAACAATATATAAACAGGCTTGTCGGAAACCAGTCTACAAAGTATAATGGTGCCTCTTTTGATTAACACGTTGTTAATTGTTTTCTTTAATACTGAAATTGTAATTGTGATCTTTCAGTTCCGGCCAGATTCGAGTTCACCTCGGAAAACATCACCTCGGAGGAAGACAAAGATGTCCAAATGGACTGCCTAGCCAGCGGACACGACCCGCTGGAGATCCAATGGCGGAAGGATGGCGCCCTCTACACCAGACTCGAGATGGCGGGAAAGTTTGAAATTAACACGGTGATTGCGAGGAACTCGATGAGGTCGACTCTGAGTCTGTACAAGGTGGGCCGGGTTGATACGGCCGTGTACTCATGCCACGCTCAGAATGAGTACGGGACTGACGAGCGGAATATACGACTCTGGGTGCTCGGTAAGCGATGTCTTGAGTTTACTGACAATGACTTTTGTTATAAACAGTCTTGGAAACATTTATTCGAAGAACACAATGCTCTTTATTTCTAAATGAGACTGAATTCAAAGGCAGCCAAGAGAGGGAGCTAAACAAATATAGACTTTGCGAGTTACTAAAACTTAAATAACAACAATATGAGGTCAGTCACCATAAGACCAATAGTGACAGTCACACAAGACGTGCCTTTAACAACAGGCCATGCCACTTAATAATATCAGTATCTCAACATTAACAAAGTGATGAAAAAGCAATAACGACAACTGACCGTATTTTTGACAACATGAGGGCGCGTTCAAAGGCAAATTTCCTTGCACCACAATTACAGTTTTATCTTATTTTGACTGAATTTATGTTGTTTTCTTGTATCGATGGCCAAATAGAAAATAATTGTAATAACAATGAACAAAATAAAATAAATAAATACAATTAATTTTGATTGTTTTGCACCACGTATATTTTGTTCACACACGCCCTCACAAAACAATAGCCTCATAAAACAGTAGTCATGGCAATGACACAATGACATAGACTACAGTTTGGCCCTACTGTAACTTTAATAACCAGATGATGACAACCACTGATAAAATGGTTGACGTGATAACTGATCCCAAACCCTTTTTTTTGGGGTACAATTCTTTATTAAAGAGGCACCCGAGCCACCGAGTAATCTCAGCGCCCTGGAGATAACCAGTCGAAGCGCCCTCTTGGGTTGGAAACCAGAGTTTGACGGGAACAGTCCCCTCACTGGCTTCATGCTGGAGTACAAGAATGGAAGTGGTGAGTTTTAGACTCTTTTGTTTTAAAGGTATCTTACACGTTCGGTAATGACCCTGAAAATTAATGGCAATAAAAACTTACTTGGTTAGAAGTACAACAGCTTTGGGTAGTAAAATGAATTTTGAGAAACTTTTCACTTCGAAGTACTGCGGTTATGGAAAAAGATATCACTTTTTATCCCCCATAAATTTGAATCTAAGAAGCGTTACGGCCATAGCGCTTCTCAGATTGAGTATTCCAATGCCGATTGCTCTTCCTGCCATGGACATAACCGCTCCAGATTTTCTGCAATATCTCAAAAACGCTACCACCTTTTGAAATGACATTTTCACAGGTTAGTTTTATGGTATATATCTACAACTATATAGGATTGAAACAAACAGTGGGTTCCAATTACCAAACGTATACAGACCCTTTAACTGATGTAACAATTATTGTACAGATCATTCCATACTCGGGTTTGTCCTCAGTGGAACACTCGGCCAGAGTTAAGTCTTTGATCGGGGATTTTTCCGACACTCTACAGTTTTGAAGGAGCTTTACTTTAACTTGATTTGGTTTACAGTTGATTTCTGAACATTGCTAATGGTAAAAAAATGCACACCTCTCATGATTCCACTTATAGCAATCTGAAAAGATCATACCTGCAATAAAAAAGTAGATTGATTTTAAACCAAACTAAATCATTGGAACCCATATTCTTTGTTCTGTGGCTCCATCATGCAAATATTCAAACGATGTTTCTGTTGTCTTTTGTCTCATTACAGATCCTTGGCAAGGCGGACTACCGACTGCGCATGTGCCTGCCAACCTCACAAGACACAGGTGGACCATTTCCAGTCTGCATCCATATAATACATACCACGTGCGTACCTACGCTTTCAATGCGATTGGTATCAGCGAAGCTAGTGCTGAAATCTTATTCACCACAGACGAAGAGGGTAGGTTACTTCCTCGTGATCCATCCATCTTAGTTGTCATTGTTAAACAGCTACTTGAGCGAATTTTGTTTAACAGGAATGCTATTTAAACTTGTTTATATTTTTTGTTGTTTATCATTTAAATGTAATTTTGATATTTGTACACTTCTGAATTTTTCAAAAAAGTAGGCCCCAACCTCAAGGTTTTGAAAAACTAGAAACATTACTGCCGTTGACGGTGGCCTCGAAATGACAATACTTTGACGTCATGTGTGGGATGTTGCGTTGTTATAACTCCATGCTGCAGCAAAGCGGCAATACAAAACGTAACATGAGTGATGACGTAACAGGGCTTTTCAAGAATCTTTTTGAAAAGCACCGGAGAAGGGTATTCAAAATGATTGTATTTTACACAATTAAAATCTGTTTAATCTCATGTGGACTCAATTTCCTTATTTATTGAAAACATTTTAAATGAATTTCAGCAAAGATCACTTGTTAAAGGCCTATTATACAGGAGTGGTAAGAATAAAAAACATAATTGTTTATTAATTTCAGTCTGAAAGCTTACTGATTATGAAGTTCATACAAGAACCATTTGTTCTGTGGGAGCTTTTTTGAATTTCGAGTTCCTTTGTTGAAGATCATCTAAACAATTTCCCCGCCTGATCTTTGCAGTTCCATCCGGGGCGCCGTTGAACATCGAAATGGAAAGTCAATCTTCTCAATCAATCACCTTAACATGGAGAGTAAGTCTGTCTCCGTCATTTTCTGTCTATTCCTAACAACAAAGTATAAGTTGTTGCCATCAGTACTTTCAATCGAGAGGCAACTGCAATAATCTCAAAAACAGGGCCAAGTTTGTACAAGGCCCAATTGTCGACTAGAGGTCGATATTGCCTGGTACCCGACACGTGTTTTTGAGCATGAGTACCAGTTAATACCAGCCGCTAGTCGACAAATGGTCCCTGTACTAACTTGGCCCAGTCTGCTCATCAATGACAGCAAATGCAAAATAAAAAATTTCGGAATATGTATTATTTCATTTTTGTGACAATACCAAAAGACATTAACCAAAACCACTGAGCAAAGATTATCTCCACAGTTTGGTTTTTAATCCCTCATCTAAAAACGAGATTACTCCAAAATCTTCCATTCACAGGTATCTTATACAGTTCAAGGCACTTTTGATGGATCCTTGGTTTCGTTACAGAAATATATGAATCACATCCGAACAGAAATGTAGAAATTGGCGAATATCTATTATTAGGTATAACACTCGGGCTTATAATTGTTAATAACTATAATGAACTTTTCTTTACAACAGCAACCAAGAGCAGATCTTCAAAATGGCGTCTTGCTTGGTTACCAAATCAGACATAAAGATCGTGACTCACCGTTTCAGACCATTTCGATCCCAGTGGAGACGGGATACATAGAAACCTACACGCTGAAACATCTCAGGAAATTTGGGGAGTACACCGTTCAACTGGCAGGATACAACCGCAAGGGCATGGGGCCTTGGTCACCCGAGAGGAAGATATTCACCCAGGAAGATGGTGGGTGAATAGGGCCTAGTTCGGATAAGGCGAAGAAAAATAGGGCCTAGTTCAAATAATCTGGTTCTTAAAAAATGCACACTAAATACTCCCGGTGTCATAGAGAAAGCTGTCCCCGTGAGATTCCGTCCCCCGTATGGGAAATTAACGTGGGCTGGAGGAGGATGATTCAAAAGAGGGCGCTATCAGAAGATGTTTGTACACAGTTCGCCGTATGGGGGGACAGAATCTCCGGGGGGGACAGAATCTCCTGCCACACCGGGTCAAAATTGGCCCAGTTCCGGGTCCAAGGGGGGCCTGATCCATTTCTGGCCAAGAATCTGTGTCAAGTAAACCCCGACATTGACAAACTGACGCAGAATCCGAGCTGAAATCCTGTCTTTTACCCTTTTCCGGGTCAGCCTGACCCAGAAATGGGTCAGGCCCCCTGGGACTCGGTTCAATTCTGACCCATGAGTTTTTAGAGTGCATACATCGTGTACACATTTGTCTTACCCCGAGAAGGCGCGATGAGCTTTTCAGCAGAAAATGCTGCTTTACAAAAACTGCTCGGCAAAGTCTGCACGTTGAATTACTGTCGCATTGAACTTTAAACTGTAACCATCGTATACCATTAAAAGCTCAAAACATCAACATTTTACCCCATGGGATAATTCTAGTTATCTGACGATAGTTTTACAAAGCGAAAAACGCCCACGCTGTAACTTTATGTCACAAAATAAATAAACAACGAGGATGAAACAGACTAAAGTGAAAAGACATAATCATCAATGAAATGAAAAACAATTGAATATAATAGACTTTCAGAGCAGTCTTTTACAAAAGTAGTCACTGCACTTGACTAGAGTCCTTAGAAAACACCTTTTATCAAATCTTTCTTTCATGATCAAAATTAAGTAGGCAGAAGCATAGATGAAAGAAACAGAGCAGAAGCAACCGTCTACTGTTTATGCAAAAAGCTTCTTCAAACATTTCACCCCCAAGTCTTGTTCCTGCCCAAAACTGTGGTTTTTGAATTTTAAACAATTAAACTCAATAAGCACTTAATTAATGAGACAGGTTTCCTTTTATACGTAAAACAGTACCAAGCGAGCCACCAAGAACAGTGAACGCCGTACCCACGGGTCCAACGAGCCTAATGGTCATGTGGGACAGTCCAGCCACGGAGGACTCCCTCAACGGCATCCTGCAGGGTTACCGAATATACTACGAGCCGGTTAGACAAGACGAAGGTAGGTACTCTTGAAAGCATGGAGGTATTATGAATCACACTCCAACTATTTAAAATTCTCAATAGCTGATTCGTTTTTCATAATACAACAAGTAAAATTTATATATATATGGGGAAAAGTTTCCGCAGCATGCCTCCAACCTTTTTTTTTTTTTTTTTTTTTTTTTACTGTTTTCCACCTCTCTCCAAATGGAAAACAGGAAGAAAAAAAAATGGAGGCATGCTGCGGAAACTTTTCCATATATGGAATAAACCTTGTCATCAGGGCATGCATGAACAATATACATGACCTTTTATTGCAGCTCTAAATGTAAATCTGAATTATTCAGTCAGCAAAGCATCCTATGGAAACATCAAACAAACTTTGAAAGAAGACAATGATGACATTTAAATGCGGGAGGGAAATCATAATTAAGGCCTAAGCATTCTAAATTCTTTCAGTGCCTGCGTTTTTTTCTGTTTTGACCCTAAAATGCCAAGCTTTTTTAGGTTTTCAAAATTCTGTAACAATCTTCTGACTCGCCATCCTGGCCTGTTACTTCCACCTCTGAATCGGAAAAATAATCCTTTTTACTGTCTGAATCAGCAAAATAATCACAAACGTCTTCTGGAGTAAAGCATGTACGTTTCCTGGGGGCTGCCATTGTTTCAAAGTGTAATTACAAACAAGCAGACGATCGATCGACCCATGGCGGTATCGATCGTAGCTAAAAATAGAATACATTAGAAAAGCTCAGAAAACGATGCGCCCTCTTGCCAGAACCCGAATAAAACCTAGAGAAAAAGGTTGTACATGTTCAAAATTGTATAATACGTTGGAGTGATAATGCCCTCTCGTGATAACATGTTTATTATGGGTCGTACATGTACGATTGATGGCACTTTTTGAGTACATAAAATAGATCGTACATGTACGACCTTGGCACTGAAAGAGTTAAGGCCTAACCATCTCAACTCCTTAAGAGTAAGCAGCACCGGCAGCCATCTGGGTTCGCAATTCTCCACCCTTCCAGGTACCCGTTATTACTCCTGGGTAGCGAGAAGCAATTATTTCTTGTTAAGTGTCCTCATCAAGGACATGACATCCTTCAGGCTTCTGGAAATTAAGTTGCGTTCAATCTTTTAAACTGAACCATGCAGATCTTTAAAGCTTTTACCATCAGTAAAGAACTCATTTGAATTGTTTTCTTCAGATGAGGCTGATGGTCAGGTGTATGAGACATTGGAACTGACGGCTCACATCTACAACCTGCAGAAGTTCACCAACTACAGCGTGGAGGTGGTTGCATACACACGTATGGGAGAGGGAGTTAGAAGTCCCATCATATTCGTTCGCACTCAACAAGATTGTGAGTAAATCTATCCTTTATGAAGCCTGGTTCACAAAGGATTTACGGGGTTTTTGCCATTCAAAAGCACTGTATTCCCTGGTGCCCAGTGCGTGCAACAGAAAAGTATCCACTACCTCGGATGGGATTAGAACCAACTACCTTCCACATTCTAGAGCAGATACCAGTTGATTGGTCATAAATGGGTGCATGGCTTCAACCCTTTTAGGTGTCCATGTTATGAATATGATAGATGAAAAACACTGATTTGGCTGGGACATTTTTAGCATTACTCACAGAAATTATTGGCGCTAAATGCATAGTTAGAACTGGTCCTCTGGAAAGATGATTCCATAAGCTTACTATGGTACTATAATGAGAAACCATCTAACTACGAGCACGTGCCCCCCCCCCCACACAATTTCATGTCTGTGCCCTCCGCTGCCCCCGTTTGAAATATGGACTTCTGAGATTACAAATTACCAGAGTAACATGCAACTGGAAACTTTAATTGGCCAGAAGTGCCCCTAAAAAGTACCTGATATTTGAAATAAAAAGTAGCATCCCTCTGCAGCTGCATCCCAGGTTGTATCATAAACTTGGGTGTAGCCCCTGGCTATACGGCAGTTACATGTCTGACTGGCACCCCGAACAACGAACAAAGATATTTACAAATAGGGATACCACCAACATTAGGGCTAGAAAGCTCAGTTGGTAGAGTGCACGCCAATAATCCGGAGGTGGCAGGTTCAAGTCCTGCTCTAGTCTTTGTTCAACCCCAAATTATTTAAAATTTACCCAGTTAGTTTCCCTTGTGGTTTATTTCAAATTGTGCCATGAAGCATGTTTGTTGGTAACGGACCAAAGCAAATTTCTTGTTTGATGGTATCTTTCCATGACAGTACCCGGGGCACCAGCGAACATCAAGGCATACGCGGCTTCCCCTACAAGTATCATGGTCGCCTGGTTACCACCACTATCAATAAATGGTATCCTGCTACACTATTACCTCTACATCAAATTCATGGAAGGAGAGAATGAGGTAAGCTTAACATAAATTTGCATATGTAAATTATATATGCTAATACTAATCACAGAAAGAGGTAAGCTTAATATAAATTTGCATATGTAAATTATATGCTAATACCCAAAACACATTACTATTATTTTGAATGTGTGTTGAGCCAAATACCAGACTCAAACTCCAACCCTAACCAAAGGTGTAAAGGGAATGGAACAGAACCCTTGAAGAATACTTTCGACAAGACGAGGGCTCAATTCACAACTTGATATTAAGATTCATATCTCAAGACCAGTTAGCTAAAGATTCAATCCTGTGTAATTGATAAGGTAAATGCATTGTCACAATACAAAACACTGTGGCAGTTCTGTACTATGGCAATAGTGGAAACTTGTCTAAAGATGAATCTTTAGTGTTTTGTGAAATCTAGCCCATCGGAAACTTGCATTAGAGCACTCCTTTTTGCCAAGTGAAACCTTTCATCAACACCGTAACAACCCCCTTTGGACTTCATAAATTAACAAACAATACTTACCTTCTTGTCCTCGTAGATCACTCGAGAAGTCGAACATGACCCCCATGTTAATCACTACATGGTGTCAGAACTACAGACCAATCACGAGTACGACTTCTGGGTACGAGGTAACACCATCATCGGGAAGGGCGAGTCAAGTCGTGTCGCTACGGAAATACCAATGACCAGAGGTAAAGTATGTCACTGTTTTAGGCAAATAGTACCATAAGTAACAATTTAAATGATGTAATTCTTGCATATGGTAAAAGAATAACACCATAACACCATGACAACACTGCATGGCAAAGCACTGTATACTCGGTGCTTTCGGAGTGATTCGGGAAAAAAACAAACATATTGATCGAATTCACCTGACGTCATATCACCCACGAAAAGTCTTGGTTGCGCCATATTGGGAGTCAGATTTGGGAGGCACCATATTCGCAATTTGTCTCCCAAAACTGAGAGATCCTGAGCAGTCAGCAGCTGGGTGTGGCGTGTGATGTCAGTGCAACACATGACCTTCGTCAGTGTCATAAACTTTTCATGGGGGGTGGGGACGGGGGACGGGTGCAAAGACATAATTTGAGGCTGTTTAAAATATCAAACCATTCATTTGCGCGCCTTTTTGACCTCATTTAGGGGATAGGGGCAAGGGTTGGGGGGATCCATGATAGGCTCACGTGTATACTTAGCTCTTTTTCCCTATATCAACAGTGCCAGCACGAGTGATGTCATTTTCCAAAACTATAACTACCACCTGGAAAGAAGATGTTGTCATGGACTGCCTGGCAGTTGGCGACCCCAGACCAACCATAGAGTGGAGAAGGAACAGGTAAATAGTTTGCATTTTAAGAGCAATTCATATTGCAGGTATACAAAGCCAAGTAACCACAGGAATTACACAAGTGCAGGAAGGTTCGCCTAGTTACTGGCTCCCCAGTAAGACAACACGTTTGATTGGCGAGGGAGGGGTGATGGAAACCTAAGAACCCAGCACAGGTTGTCAGGAAGACATCTGAAAGCCTGCTACAAAGAACAGATGGCTCCACTTTATGTGAGGGGTTAGATCTGGGTAGGTCTGTATGTCTGTCGTGCACAAAGTATATGGTTACAAATATTCGTCAGCCCCTCAAAAAAAAACCCCACAAAAAACACTTTACAACTGTGGGACCTGATCCCCCTCTTAGATATGTGGAATAGTCCAGTCTAGGATATCACGGACTTTGACTCCACCAGGACATTGTGCTTTGGAGAAAACAGTGAAATAAATAAAATGTGACACGACTTAATGAATTATTGGGGTGGTCGTGGCTGAGCAGTCTAGTGCACTGAACTCAAGCTCTGGTGTTCAGTGTCAAAGTGTGGGTTTGCTCCTGGTCATAGCACTTGTGTCCTTTAAGCTGACCATCATTGATTGCTTCAATGTAAAGCCAGAGGTCCTGTGTGTTTTGCAAGGGTTGACAGCAGGTTACATCAAGTCACCTTGTTAACACTTAGATGTTCAGAAGCCCCTCATTGACAATTTGTTTTCTCAAAATGTTTAGATCGTTACTGGAGGAGAACGAGCACATGCAGATCCTAGAGAACGGCTCTCTGTCTATCAAAGGCGTTCAACCCTCGGATGCTGGTAACTACTCCTGCAAGGCAGTCAACACATGGGGTGCACCAGATGAGATTACTGTAGCTCTACATGTTGTAGGTAAGTCGCAAGTACACCGGTGAGGGCATGGTGTCAGTGAATGTGGGAATCTTGAACAGGTGTTTGGGTACTATACCCCTTCCTCACTCCCTTCATCGAGTCGGTCCCTATTGATGGAATGCTCCCTGTACTTTGCTGGTGGAGGGAATCTGTATCAGTAGATGGGGCTGTAGAAAAAAAACCGATGCCTTGGTATATACATGAATGTACGGGATTTCAACTTGAAACCATCTCTTGGACCATTGTTCTAATTAGGCAAAATATTTCCAGATTCTTTCCGGTTCCTCCTTTCGTTCAAAAGATATCACAAAATCCTCTTTAAAAGATACTGATGTTGTACCTGCAGTACAAACAACATTGAAACTTGATACATTTTTCTAATAAATCAACCAATTTAAAAGTGAGGAAGTAAAACTGAAAAAAAGAGACATCAAAGAAACTGTAGTCATGGTCCATAATGGTTTCGATCTCGTTGTGCACTGCTGAATCGTAGCTGCAAGTTTCCAGAGTGCGCATGCGTGCATGTCACACAACAGACATCCTATATCACCCCCTTCTTGTAACTTTCCTACGGTGACTCTGAAGGGCATTGTAAACCGTAACTACTTTAGTTTGGAGAAATCACAACATGTACACAAATGTTTGTAAAGTACGGATTTACGAGTCCTTTTGTGGCCACTGTATATTTACCATTGCACAAAAGTCCCCTATAAGTTAGTATGGTGCATGATTATAATGACCTCAAAACCAACAAACTCTGTATGTCCCTTACCCTATCACCTTTGACCCTTAACTCTGACTCTTAAATCAAAGGCTTATGTCATGAAATGAAGCTCACATTTTGAAACTTTGAAAAAGAAACCATAAGTCTAAGGAATTTGAGCTCAAAAGCTAAAGAGGTGGATTTTAACTAAAGTTGTTTTGTGCTTGTTTATACAATAAACTTGACAACACAAAAAGAAGAGGAAATTAATCATTTCATGAATTCTTGGGGATCTGGTTGGCTAAAGGGGTTTCTTTCCATGAATCTCACCTCTGTGGACCTCGGTTCGAATCCCACCTCAGACCAAAGCCTTGCATGTGGATTGGGTTTTCAGTCCCTACCTGATTGCGTGGGTTTCCCCCATTGGGGTTTTCCTTCCACATCTAAAACTGAACATTTCGCCCCATTTCCTATAACTATCCTGTAATTGGCACTCTTTGTGCTGTTGGATAGTGTAATAAAAAAAATTACAAAAATCAAAACTTGAGAGAAAGAAAAAGAACTCTGAAACTATTTGAAAATTCTTCTTAATAGAAAGTAACATTTCAACAAAGTTTTACAACTGGATGGGATCCTGAGCTCATTTAAAAGTATTTACTTATTACTCTCTCCCGCCCTACCCTGGTTGTCACACATTTCAAAGTCTGTAAGCACCGCATGTTGATAGCAACCCATGAATCTGTTGATACCTTTAAATTGTGTTCTTACTTGCATTTTTTTTAAACTTAAGACCCTATTGTACAGTCAAACCTGTCCATCAAAATTCCATTCTTATTAAACAATGTCATGGAGGTGTTTGTAGGCACATCGGATTTAGCTCAGTACAGAAATGTCTCGCTAAGCAAAGGCAGGTTAGACAAGGGCCCGATTTCAGTAGCTAAGTACAGCAAAATATACTGTCCAGATTAAGGTTACCACCCAAAATACCATGTGACTTGTTCAGTATCTGACTGGTATCTTGCCCAGGGCCCAATTTCATAGAGCACACAAAGTAGCTAAGCACAACAAAAATATGCTGACCAGAATAAGGTTACCAACCAAAATTCCATGTTATTTGTATTTTGTAACATTTGTGACTGGTATCCTGCTCTTTTTCGCTTAGCAAATTTTTTGAAAGCAATATTATTTGCTGAAGCAACTCTATGAAATTGAACTCGCAGCTTTATGAAACTGAACTCGCAGCTCTATGAAATTAAACTCGGGTCAAAATGCAAAACGATGTATACGGGTATTGCCTTTGACTTGTCCAACGCTGAATTTTACATTAGCAAAGTATATATTTAGCAACAAACAACGAATCACCATGGGCCAGCGAAATTCAACCCCATGGTTAAACACCCCGATTCCCCCTTGATTCTGGTAATTTTGACAATATTTGGGGTAATAAAATCACACAGAAATAATTGCTCTTGCTTTTATTTCTGAGACTCCCAGATCTGTGTTGAGATTTAGACCACAACATTGTAAACAATGTTTAAGAATTGGTCACAAATCCATTGTTCTCTGTAATGTGCGCATGCTCAGAACTACGTAAACAATGGAAATTTACCTGGTAAGTCTGCTGCCACCTATCGTTCCAATGTCTCCCATTAACACAACTGTCTGAGCCTGCCGTCAAGACTGCCATGGTTGGGCTTTGTTTGGGCATATGACAAAGATTTTTCTGTGCAGGTTTGACTGTTACAATGATATTGTTACCACCATTACCATATATGAATGCATTACCAAACTACAAATGCTAATGTTCTAATGTTTGTTTATTTCAATTGTCTGTTGAAAGTGTTTTCTGCTTTCTGTTTTGTGTAAACTGTAACTTTTCCGAACAATCATTGATTTCTTTGTGTTTTCATCTATCGATTTTGCTATTACAGGAGTAAAAGGAAAGAAACATCTTTATCATATAACACTATCTGTAATTCATTGATAACAATTCCTTTAACCTTGTAACAAATTTCAACTCTAGTTTTGGTAAAAAAAAACCAATAATACAATCAGCGATCTCAAAAAGGAAAACAAAGTGGTTTAAGTAAAAAGAAAGAGGACTCTTTAAAACCATAATTTCAACATGAAAATATCTTTAACATGGTTTTTAATGCTGACATAAACCACAATGCAGCTGATCAACAATTTGAATTATGTTTCATAAAGTGTTCATGAAAAACCCACACTACCAAAATGCCATCAGCCATCTAAAAACAAGAAAAGAAAAATAAAAGAAAAAAGGCTAGAGTAAAAGAAAGAGGACCTTTTAGAACCATAATTTTCACATGAAAAAAACCGTTTCACAAGTCTTTTTCAACTCGTCCATCGAATGTTACACAAGTTTTTAACATGTCCATTAACCAAACTGTAGGTGATCCACATGCCAAGTTAAATTTCATCAAATGTCTTGTGTTTTTCTTTTTGTGGATGTCCCATTGTCATTGAATCCTTTGTTGTTAGTAACTGAATGATACCTCTTTTTGTCTCCTGCCTGATTTGCATGTATTTGCATACAATAACTATTGATTCTGTTACCCTGATGGCGTAATGCACGCAATAGTCGGTCGACCAATAGGATGTAAGTACATCGTGACGCACGACACGATATTTCCGGTGATGCTTTGCGAGTAATTTGTGGCATAATTAAAAGATTATTCAAAGATAAGAAAGATGAAATGATTTC
Source organism: Plazaster borealis (assembly GCA_021014325.1). Lineage (NCBI taxonomy): Eukaryota > Metazoa > Echinodermata > Asteroidea > Forcipulatida > Labidiasteridae > Plazaster > Plazaster borealis. The sequence goes on from CM037470.1 coordinate 6,076,849, forward strand.
TCTGCATGGACGTTTTAAATGTTATGACATTTCATTTTGTGGTACTGCATGCTTTATTTTTTAGATTGATGGTGATTGGTGAAGTTGTTTAGTCTGTGAACAGTGGTACAATTTGATAACAACCATTGGGTTTAATTAATTGAGACTCAAAAAGATTAAATTAAAAATGAAACAAGAAGATACAAATGCAAGAACCGATTTTCACATTCAATTTTTGTTCTTACTAAAGCCCCAGTTGCAATAGCTGGGCTCGATTTCACAAAGCACTAAGATTCATCTCAAGATGAGTTGCCGGTCCTACCGTAGTGATTCGTATTGTGACATCACACTTTGCTTAGCAAATAAGATTGATACACAGTTAAGATCAATCTTAGCTCTTCGTGAAATCGAGCCCTCGGCTCTTAAAAAGCAAAATCAGTTGATTACCAAAATAAGACTCTTAAAACTTTGAGTGAAAAAGGTAGCAGCCATTTTGGTTTATACATAAAGTACTGGGTAACATAATTGTAATTTTGGTTCATTTTCGTGTCGTGTTATCGTTGAGCAATAGACTTAGATTCTAGAATATGATCATTGGGTGGAATGTGGCTAAACTTTACGCAGACCTGAAGTACACCCCACCTGATCCCATTAAATACAAATGATGATCTTAACGTTTTTCATACTTTGGGATTGAGGTAATAGACTGTGCAAGTCTCGCGCGTATTCGAACTTCCGGGACCATTGTGGTCCCAACCATATGGAGTTTTACGTCTGGGGATTTTGTTTCGTCAGTTATTTTAGTTTAACCAAGTTTATAGCCATGACAATTATATAGATGTTGGGAATGTAATACTAAGTGATAAACAATATGAAAGTAAAACCAATTCAACAAAAAACCCCAAAGAAAACCCGAGAATAAGACTAGGCCTCCGTTTCCGGTCACTTGTTAAAAATTAAGAATGCTGGCCGACTGATGGTCATGTTGTCATTCAACCTATGTGATAGACACACACATTAGGGCGTGATTGGCAAATGGGGTTTCTAACAATAAGCATCCTCGTCCCAAGTTTTAATTTTGTTTCAATATTAAGTTGAACAATATGTTTTATACACAAATTGAACATTTATTTATAACAACTTGCTATGGGTATTTTTATTTTCAAGAATGTTGTATAAATATAATTTAAAAAGAAGATTTGATTTTATAAACAAATTTAGTCTTCGTTCAAGTTTTTGTTCTTGTTTTCGATATGCGCAAGACTTGCACAGTCTATTGAGGGGATGGGGGTAATTGAGTGGGTGTGGGTGGTGCTCCAATCAATAAACAATCAGTGAATTGTTTTACCTGGCCATGGTACTGTACTTGAGGTCTCCACTTTTCTTGTATCACATTTCGGTGTCACTTATATTATGACTAACGTATTTGAAAAGGTAAATGACTGCACATAATCATGTTATTGGTGGTAAAAGTATTCACCCTGAGGATTTTAAACGGTAATGGTTAAAAGGAGTCATTTCAGTGATTTAATATAGGTGTTTGGACTGTAGATTTGAAGTGGTTGATAGCTGTGCTTATTTTTCTTAAATATTGGCTAAAGACAGGTAAATAAGTAACACGCTCCTCTATTGTTAAAATGTCTGCAAAAGTATTTTTAAATTCATTCATTATCAATGTGGATGGAAAGCATTTGATTTTTAGATAAATCCTGGAGTAGTTATCAAAAATGCTTTCCTATTTCATCGCCATTATTATGTCATAGTTCTGGTCCACCTTTTAATTCACTAACCTGTGGTTTGTATGTGGATCCTGATATTTGGAAATGATACCGAGAGCCGTTGCTGGTTCTGTAGTATTCTTTGGATTAAAACAAAATTCTTGGAGAAATCGCCTTGCATCACAAGGCCGGGCAGCCACTTGAGGGCTACACTAAACTGATTTGGTGAGGGCTACACTAAACTGATTTAGGCTGTCAACCCAAATCAACTGTCACCAGAGGTACGTTGCCACCTACTCCTGGGGCTGAAACAGGGTTACCCCATTCACAGTCTGTAAGGATGTAGGCATGGGTATCATCCACTAGGAGCCTGGCTTGTAGAGCAGAGTGCACTACCTTCCCAACTTTTTATGAAGCAATCAAACATAATGACTGACAAGGATGACAATAATTGAAATCAATATACTAATTATGGTACATCTCTGGTCGGTCTTGTTCCCTAGCTCCCCCATACGCACCTCTACCTACGATGGGTGCAAGGACGGCTCGGTCAATTCAGATCAACTGGAGATCGGGAGGAAACAGCGGAAGCCCAATTCTTGGTAAGTTAAAACCCAACTTGATGAAGTGACGGGTTCACATCGCAACACTTAGCAAAGAAATAACCTGAAAAGGTTTACAACAAATCAATGGTTTCAGTTATTAGTTGGTAAATAAAATCAAACTTTTATAACAGTGACTCGACTGTCATCACGAGGCTGTACATTTCAGGAGTTGTTTTTCAGAAGTGTTTCCTTGAAATGTTTTTAGGAATGTTATTATCGGTAACAAATGTCAACATATATAAGTCAAACAACTCATTGAGAAAAACAGATTCCCGAAAACCTGTGCCTCAAGATCACCAATGTTCCCAATTGACGCCACACGGTGCAAAGTTGTCCATCTTTAAGGGCAATGATAGGCATTATTCTAGTGCACATCTATGCAGTTTGCAGAACTCCCATCAAAGTTTTATCAAATCCTCGCATGATTGGTCGGTGAACCACTTGGCTGCTTAGAAAAATTAGAACGCTTGATAGCCAAAACCAAAGTTGCACGTAAAGATGGTGTCCATCTGGAACTACCCATACGTATCCTTTGAGTCTGTATTGTATTGTATCATTTGTTACGCTGTCTTCAGGGTACCAACTTCACTACAAACGAGAACACGAGCAAACATGGACCCTTGTGCGGATCAACTCCACCCTACGGAGCTACCGCTTGACCGATGTCCTGTGTGGGACACCGTACAAGTTCTTCATGACAGCTGGGAACAAACTTGGAATTGGAAAACCAAGCGAAGAGTTTGTTGTCAGAACAACCGGAGAAAGTAAGTTCCTCAGCATGTAATCAAATGAAAGAGCTTTATATCAAAGGAACTGATATTTATATTTTGGGAAATTTAATCATCCATTTTCAATATTGTATAAACCCCCATTGGTTCACATATTTCTTATTGGCTCGATAACAGGTTTGTGGCAAGTAGACATTAAGCTCAAGCTAACTTTAAAGCTGACGTTAAAAATGACTGTGGGTTTCAAACAAAAATGCTTACCTGTAGTTGCCACTTACTAAGAAGAGTGTTTCTGATCAGTGTCTTGCAATATGTTTGATGATGATGTTGACACGATCCACTAAGGAAGCATGTCGTGGCTGAGCGGTTAAAAACACCCGACTCTGGTGTTTCTGATCAGCATAGTGTGGGTTCGAGTCCCGGTCATGGAAGAGCCGTATATTGAGAGAGTTGCGACAATTTGCGATTAGAAGCCATTTTGTGTCCAAAAGACGCATGGGCGAACACAGGGTACCAGACTAGTCTGCCCACTGGGTTATATAGACCTTTTTTTGTTGATAAACAAACCGCGCTGGTTGGCATGGACGGCCAAATGTTAGCAAAACATTCAATCGTGTTAACAAATGTTGTGTCCAAATTCAACATTTCTGTAAACTTTCAATCAACCGAAAATACATACCATGATTGGTTGCTTTGTTTCCAACAAATTCAACACTATTTTTGAATATTTGTGTAACATTATTACTAACTGTGGCTATCTGCTTATGCTTTGCATTTATGGCTTTCCATAGTTTTCCAACCTCGGTTGGCAAAAACTCGGGATGTGACGTTGCAAAAGAAAGGTCTATTGTGCTGCGTTTGGACCAAAAATGGCGTCCAGCAACCATGTGACCAAAGAAAACTGGTCCCTCTCAACACACAACTCTGGTTCGTGGCACTTGTGTCCTTGAGCAAAATACTTTATCATAATTGCTTTGTCCTTCTGAAGGGACATTGAAGCCGTAGGTCCCATGTACTAGGATTGGTAGAGCACTCAAAAAAGAACCCAGAACACTTCTCATGGAAGAGTAGGGGTTAACTCCAGTGTTTCTGGTTCACATCAGCAAGCACCCTTGTTTACAGGTTTCCTCAGGCTTGCGAGCTACAGTGATTAAGTTCACTTATAAGGCATCCTTGGTTTCATAATACTGTACCAGAAATATATAATAACAACAATAGTAAGAAGCCTCAATTTCTAACCAATTTGCTCCCTTTTTCTCGTCTCAGTACCAATACCACCCTCAACCGACAAGATTGTCCCCTACTCAAATGCGACTAGCATCACGCTGGTGCTGAGCAGCTGGTCAACTGGCGGATGCATGATCCAATCGTACAGTATTCAGTACAGAAACTTTGGCGACGACAACTGGATACCAGTTTCAAGCAACATACCGCCCTCAACGTCAATGTATGTTGTGGAGGATTTGCACCCGCAGTCGTGGTACGTGTTTCGTGTAACGGCCGTGAATGGGGCAGGACCAAGCGTGTACGAGTTCCAGATTGCGACTACTGCATATGGTGGCGGTAAGCATACAGTGATTTTTCATATTTTGTTTTGATCGCAATTTATTTGGTCTTACAGACCCACGTACTCCCAATTTCATAATATTTGTTGGATAAATTGCAACTTGCTTTGAATTCTGCAGCTAGGATCCTATCTAGAACTTCAAAGTACGATCATATTAGATTACACCTGTGCTGCAAACTTTACATTGGCTACCTATTTGCCAGCGTATTGAATTTAAGATACTACTTCAAACTTGGAAGATTCTTCATGGTATGGCACCTTGTTACTTTAATGAGTTAGTCCGGTTATATGTACCACAACGTAACCTCCGCTCCTCAAATAGATTACTATTAGAAACTCAAAAGACACGCGTAACTTATGGAAATAGAGCATTTTTTGCATCAGCTCCAGATTTATGGAATAGTCTTCCCTTAGAAGTAAAAACAATAGACTCGTTAGAAGTGTTTAAAATTAAATTAAAATCATACTTGTTTAGTGTAGCTTATGAATGCATTGGTTGCTTGTATTGGTATTTTTGTTTGCTTAAGTTTTTCCTCTGTTTTTTCTTCTTCTTTCCTTTGTTATGCACCTCGGAATAGGCTACCTAGATAGATGGCGCTTTATAAATGCTTGATATTACTATTATTATTACACTAAATGTCAAGAAAGTGCTCATATCTTTCTGGTTAAAGGTATCGTACCAGGCTTCGAATTAGAAAAAAAAACCTACATGCACCAGTGCATGCAGATCAAAAAGTTTACATGCACCTTCAAAAAGTTACATGCACCATTTAGTTTCACTCAGTGAAATAGTTGTTACGTGACAAACGTCCAGGATCGAGGCCTACGAAGTTGTCATCGGGGCTGCTGGAGTCGGGGCGATTGGGATCGGGTCCGCCGGACACGGGGCCATCACCACCGGCAGGACCACCGGGATCGGTGTCGCCGAGACCAGGGCCGGGCTGACATGGTGCAGACTGATCCCGTTGAGTACTAGAAGTACTAGCTTCACCTTCAGCGGTCTGCTTCCCTTTTTCCCATAAAGACAAGAGTAAAGTTTGCTTCTGTTTCGGCATGGTTGACAGCTGATATACAGATACACGTGCGAGTGCGAGATGTCAACATTCGGGCAAACGAACGACCGTACTGTTACATAACACACAAACACATCGCTGCACACACGCGTTGTATAGGGCCCATAGGGGCTAGTCTTATTTCGTCAATTACCGCAACCCCAGGGATTAGTCTTTCCTCAAGGAGGGAAGTTGAATGAACCAGATTTTGTACGTGCGTTGCATACATTGGAAATAAGACAGTGAGTTCAGTGCGGTTATGACCAAGACTACCATACTATTACTGTTTGTGCGCGCTAATACTGCCTGCCTGTCACGCAATCTATCGAGCATGGTGGTGACATTGGTCGATCGCGCAAACATCGTTCAATTGCGCAGGGCCAATTTTGTGAAATCTATTAATCGCGCAGGGCAGTCTTACTGCACGATCAACAATCAAGTTGCGTGTTCGGTTGATCGTGCAGCAATGGGTACGCAATCTACATACAGATCGCGCAAAGGTTTGGAAATAGAAATGGAAATGAAAAGACTCGTACACATGTGCGGTAATAAATTCTTGTCAATTTTATTTGAAACAACTTGAGGAAAATCAATGAAGTTTCGGTAAGGTAAATTGAAAATGTTTCTCATTTAGTTCACAATCACAATCACATGCATTACAAAAAATAAAACACTCATAAAATCCACATGCACGGCGTGCATGTAATTTATTGGAGCTGCGTGCACGTCGGAAAAGTTACATGCACTGGTGCACGCGTGCACCCGGGTAATTCGAAGCCTGTATCGTACACGTTTGGTAATGACTCAAAATAATATTATAAAAAAAACTTGGTTATAATAAAGCGGGAGGCTGTGTTGATAGTATAAAACATTTGAAACCCCTCTGAAGTAACGTGTTTTTTTTGAAAGAGGTAATTTCTCAAATAAAAAAAAAAAAACTTTTTCAAGTTTTAACTATTATCTGAAACACAACAAAACACAACAAAGGGTTTTTTTTTTTTCTTGCAACTTCAAGACCACAAAAGCCAAAATTTTCCAAAATTTCAAATTTTTTATATTTATTATGATTGTTGGGATAAGGAAGAGAGAACACTGGTGACAAACGTGTGAAAATTTCAGTGCCTTTAAAGAAGAAACCAGAAAAGAATCAAAAAGCAGCTGAACCCAGAAGACCCGAAAATAAAAAAAAAAGAGTTATGGAGAGAGAAGTTGAGTTAACTATAAAACGCTCATCATCATGCGTTGAAGTATAGGACGTCCTTAGCAACACCCTTAACTACAATCGTAGCCGTAGCCGTAGCTGCCAATTCAAATTCAATAAGTAATGGAGCTTATCAGTTCAATTTGTTTTTTTTGAAAACAGGTACCGCCGCCCCAATCGAGGTAATTCTTGACCCGAGTATTGGCCACAACAAGCTGGCCTTTTACGAGAACCCGATGCTCTTCGGTCCAGTGTTGGGTGGGATCACCCTTCTGCTCGTCATCATGTTCATCGCTCTCTTCATCTTTAGCTCGCGGCGCCATCGCAGGGCGATAAAGAAGAAGGCTGCCAAGAAAGAAGCAGAGACGACACAACTCGAAAACAATAATTTCCCAACACAGTAAGTTTGTCGTTTTTTTATAAAGTGTTATGTATTAATGTAAGGACTCCTGCAAGTCTAGTGTTATTGATGATGACGTCGCCGAGCCTGACTGGCTCTGTCATAGTTGTTGAAGCAGCAGGAGTAGTACACGACACGCATGGTACAGGTAACAGCACAGAAATATAAAACAAATGTATGTACATTAAGTTTCCTCTCTAGCGTGCTTTTCTTTTAGTAATATCTAGGGCTTTTTCAAACTTCGGCTGAGGCTGTTTGATGTTGGAAACACCGTGCAAAATGCACTCTGCTCCAAAATTGCAAAATGATGATGGAGCCCAAGCCGGAGCCGGAGCCCAAGCCGAAATTTAATAACAATAGACTTGCATGAGTCCTTGCACTATACATTACATAAAATATACAAAATATATGTATTATTTGCATTCTAAAGTGAAAATAAAGGAGATTTACATTGGAAAAAACAAACAAACCCCAAAACACAAGCACCCCCCCAAGTCATCCCTGAAATATGTCATGATATATTTTATATAATATATTATTTGTTTTCCCTTCAAAGTGGGCGGAGATACATCCGGCCAGTTGAAGGCGGTTCATCATCTGAGAATGAACCCTTCTTACACGTTGCTCCGATCAATAATTTGAGCAGCATCACCGGGGCGACACCGTGGGTCTTCAACAGTAGCTCTGATTTCGGTAAGAAGATCTCCCTATCTCTATCCATTGTGACACGCCTTAACTGACTTTGTACTTTGTTTACAAGAGTTTTCTGTACTAAACAATATGACTCAAGCACTTGAAGGCTCAATCCTAGAATATATTACTTTTTTAGGTATGATTACCATTGCCTTGTTCTGTGTATGAATGTACATGCAACAGCAGACATACGTGCTTTACCATAGAAAAATGAATTCCCTTCCCCAGATATGTGGAGCCTTATGACCAACTAGCGGTCTATTGCAATATACTCAAGTTCTGTCGTTCATAGAATGTGGGTTCGAATCCCGGCCTGGCTGGTCACGATCCTTGAAAAAGATGCCATATTTGCTTTCCCCTTCGAATGGTGTGTAAAGCTGTACTTAACAGAGGCTGTACACGTAAAATAATCATGAACACTTTTAGTGGAAGAGTTGGCCAGTTTACATTTGTCTTTCTGGTTCATGGAATGCACACTTGTCTACAGCAGGCTTCCGAGTGACAGTAATTAAGTTGCTTTTGAGGCATCCTTGGTTTCATTACCAGAAATTAGTAATCATAGTCATAAAGAAGACGAAGAGATAGTAAATAAACACTCACTGTTTTTGAAAGGGGGTTCTATAATATGTTGTTTTCATCATCACCAGATGTGGATGTTCTGGAGGGGGCAGTTGGTGGTGATCCATATATGAACTTTAACCCCGATGACTCTTCGGACGTACTGTTCCCCAGTATGAGTACATTCAGGTCAACCGGTTCTGACGATGCTAGTCTTGGTGATTTAGGACCGCATGGGGGCGCTGTCGAAGTCGACAGACTGTACGACTTGCCTCCAGACTGCGAGTACTTTGGTGAGTTTCTATAAGTCTCGCACGTATCAAAAAGGAGAAAACAACTCGAACAGAGGCTATATTTTCCTATGAAATCAAATCTTCTTTAAAAACTATATTTATACAAAATTCTTGAAAATAAAAATGCCCATGCACCCAATTGTTATCAATACAACTTTAGTTTTTATATAATATTAAAAGGCATTGAAACAAAATTAAAACTTGGGTTGAGGATGCTTATTTTTATAAACCCCATACCCGAATTTGTGCCACCTTTACAGGTTCAATGATAGCATGAACGTCAGTTGGGCAACATTCTTAATTATTTACAAGTAACCGGATCGGATGTCAAGTCTTGTTCAAAAGTTGTTTAATTTATTTGTAATGTAATTATTGTAATTATTCCTCAGTTACAACTGGTAACCGTGTTTCTATGTCGTCAAGCCACGACTATGCGTGCCTGGACGACATCCGACCCCACATGATTCCCGTTGTGCCCAACCGTCCGCAGAACGTGTACTGCGGGACACCAGCTGGAAGGAACACACCATCCCGTGGGACACACACACCCTCGCGCAGTGTACACACACCGAGTTTGAGTTCCTCTGAGCGACGGCGAGGTACAAACTCATTCATCTTTTTTGTTTTTTCGTTTTTGCTCATCATGCAATAATTTTGATTCAAGAGTTTCACAATATTGAAGATTTACTTACATTGGCGGATACGGGAGAGCCAGGAGGGTGTTGTGCAACCCCCCCCCCCCCCGACTCTATAGGCGTCGATAAAAAGATTCAGCAATGCCTTTGGCCACGAACAGGGTTGGGGGACGTGTTTAAGCGTTTCGTATGAAGTGTGGACTTGAGAAAAAAAGAAGTCCACACAATGAAGGGACTTGAATCACTATGTGGACTTACACACGTCCACACACTCAGATCTGTGTTGCAGTCACTCTGTGGACATTCCTTTGTTCTGTACACTTAAGGAAAATCCTCTTCTTTAACATTGTAAAAAACACTGTGTGGACATATTTAAGTCCACATAGTGTTTCAAGTCCCAACATTATGTGGACCTCTTTTGTTCTCGGGTCCAAACTTCGTATGTAGCGTTAACGCAGTGTTTTTTTACAGTGCTGGAGATTTTGTTTTTTCCTAAGTGCACAGATCAAAGGATGCCCACAGAGTGTATGTAACACAGAGCCGTGTGTAAAAGGCTTAAAATCCATGTGTCTGTCATGCGTTGTGCGTAATGGGTAGTGCGAAATACTTTTAAATGAAAATACACGTCAAGCAATGCACATCATTTTTTTACGGATGACGCAGTACGCAAAACTGATTCGTGGAATTGTGTGCATTGCTTGGCCTGTCTTTTCAATGCGTGCTCTGCTGAACAATTATTTGACCATAAATCAAAATAATAGTGTAAGGCACTTTGATGCATTGTTTAAAACGAACAACGTAATAAACATTGTTTACATTTTTTTGTTTACTCTCGGGAATTAGCCCACTCAAAGCGAGGTAGCCAAGCCTCAATCTGCACCACCGTCTCCGTGAGTGAAGAGCTAGCCTCGGCCTATGAGAATGCTTGCCAGCTTGAGCAGGCCCGCAGGAGGAACCCCCGCTCAGTGACATCACCGAACCCTACCGGGCATCGTGACTTCGATTACTCCACTGCGAGCGACATTGAGGCGGGAATACGACACTTTACAGCCTCACCACCATTACCTTCCGTACCAGAGAGAACCGATAGTTACGCTCCTCGAACAACATACATGAAAGAGGGTAAGGAAAGAATACTACTTACAGAATATATTTATCAAGTAATAAACCACAAGGGAAACTGACTAGCCATTATAGCTGAGTTGGTAGAACGCCGGCACATTAATCCGGAGGTAGCAGGTTCAAGTCCCACTCTAGTCAATTTTTCTTTGTTCAACCAAAACCCAGTCATTTTCTTGTGTGGTTTAATACTTGATAATGTATTTACAATACGATTTTTCAACCCAAATAAACCCCCTCAAAGCACCTTAAGCATCTCTACAAAATTGGCCCCTGGTTTCCAATTATCATTCTCATCACCAATATCCACCCTAGCAGGTATCCTTTTTACTCCTGGGTGATGAGAAGCAATTATGGTTTAGTGTCTTGCTCAAGGACACAACTGGTTCGTCTAGGATTTGAACCCATGGACTCAGCTGACAGAACTTGAGTTCAATTGGCTAAACTGGTCAACCATGAAATGCCCCCCCCAAAAACCCCAAAACACCCCTTTCTCATACCCATTGTCTACAGAACAGAGGAGATTAATGATTATTGCTACACCAAAACCACAGATTGAACTGTTTATAGAAAACTTAACATGGTGGTTCATAATTTCTGAACCTACACAAACATTTAAAGAAATTACTTGCATGTTATGACTGCAAACAAATACTTTCTAGGATAAAGGTTGAACGTGAATAAAACATTCAAAATAAATTGCTTGATCTGTTATCGCTGATATTAATGTCATTTTATTTTATCTTTTTCGGTAAAGAAACCAAGGGACCATACAAAAATAACTGTTGCACTGTAATCTGTAGGTTTAAAGTTACTATTTTGTAGAGAAGATGATGAAGAAATGCCAGTTTTAGATGTGCTATAGTCAAACCCCCAATAGGGAAAACCCATGCAAACAGGTATGGTCATAAAAACTAATCCACATACGGTCCAAGGTGGGATTGAACCAGGGTCCACAGAGATGAAAGACATGAAAGAGACCGGGTACTGAGCCAACCTGAACACCATTGTAAAGCCACCAACCATAAAATCCTGTGACCACTGCTATGGTTACAGAATATTACCAAATATTGAGCAAGGTTTCTTCTGTCACTGTGAGAAAAAAACAAATCAAAGCACATTTCCCCATGTTACCTGTACTTTTATCTTCAGAGGACTGCGCAAAAGTCAAAATTTGTTTACAGTTTTACTCTACTGAAACTGTGCTCAATGATGAACAAGCATCGGCCCCTAACTATATTACCAAGTCTTTCTGTGCAGGTGTCAGCCTACCTGACAGTTGAATTATTAATTGCATTAATGAGAATAAAGTTGATATAAAAAAACAAAATCTACAGCATCTATTGAATTTGTTCATCGATGACTAAGTTCTGACAGGTTTTTATTTTGCCTAATGTGATTTAACATCTCGTCTTTCCCAGGTGCCCGGCCGAGGGAGCACATGCGCCGTGTGAGCAACACCTCCCCTCACCCGAGTGAGACCAGCGAATCCGAGCAGGACAGGGGTAGGTTCCACGTACAGGTGTACCGACCGTCCCGCTACAAGGTCAATAGGAGGGGGCAACGGAAAGGTTATATGGCCACCAGACCCGTCATTAGGGCCAGCAGGGGACCAGCAAGAAGGCAGCGACAGTAAGTATACACTCATAATTTGATTGTCGACAGTGTCGTCGATGATGCCATCGGACTGCAGTCCACTGTCCGGTTTTAATTAAATAATCAGTACTCTGCCATTTTTTTTTTTATCTAAAAAATTCAGCATTCCCCATCTACACCTAGCCAAATAGCATGGTAATGTCTTGTTACCATCCAGGGTCTTTTTCACACACAAAAAATCCATCAATGACCAGCTCTCCCGGAATTCCCATAGGAATTGCACAGCATTTGTTTGACCTTGGTGTCAATAGCAACTTCTGGGTGAAATGAACCATATGGTGTCCAGATGTTTTTTTCTGTATACTTGTACAATGGCTGTAAGCAGTGACCTGGTTGTTTATTTGGATGAATTGAGTAGGGGCCATATCTAATGGTTTGGACCATTTGAAATTGATTGGGTTCTCCACCGAAATTAATTACATGCAAAATACAAACGGACTGCAGCCTGCTGACCGATGGCCTCACTGTGTGATTTGTTTTTGATGATGTCACGCAGGGTTAATTTTTCTAACCACAGTCTGCAAGAACTGAAGAAGACTCTGATTTCATCTCATCTTAAGAAACACGGTATAAGTAGCATCACCTGTGGTCCTAATCAAATTGGGGATGTGTTTGGATCCGTTATTAGATCTTCACGCACTTGTGATATCCAAAATTTCTGGACAGTTTTCGAAGAAGCGTTTCTAACTTTGCTATTATGCAAGTTCACAATCATCTGATAATGCCAAATGTAATTGTCATAGGAGAACAGGTTCTGATTGTTTAAGCAATACATTGATCATTTGTCGCACTCAGATTATTTCCGATATTATTCCGCAATATTTTGTCTTTTCGAACACTCTAACAATTTTCTGATTTCATTTGAATGCTACATAAAAACAAAACACAACATCGCAGCGCAACAAAAGAGGTGTCAAAATGCGCAGAAGATAACTGTGAATCGAATCATTTAATTATTTGTTTGCATACTATTTCAGGTTCCGATAAATATGACCATTTGTAAGTGTTAAGATACTTTATTGGCGCAGTTTATTTGACATTGTCTGATAAATGAGGGCACTGTTCAGTGATGTCACAAAAGGAAATCATTGCTACAGACATATGAATATACCACAAACGTTTACGGGCAAAAATTGATAAATTTATACTGGCAAAGAATATTGAGGGAGCGTCTCAAAGTCGAACAGCTCGAAAATGGAAAAAAAACACCTGTGGTTGAGTGCCGTTTAAAATACCCACCAAGTGAATATAACTGTAATGTGTAATCAATTCATGATCGTTCAGCCATGCAAATCCTCTTCTTTTCTCTTAGCACAGTGAGTTGTTAGGTGGTCAGTCCCATTCCTTGTCCCAATACACCTTGCAGGTAACAAGCATAGGCCTACTGAATTTGTTCGCGTTCGTAAATTAAAAATTTAGCATTATGCCCAGATTGTCTGATCAAGACCAGCTAAAGCGATCTGCATATCCCCACATCAACGCCAACCTGGCTCACCTGTCCAATCTTCTGCAGTTTCAGTGGAATGCCATCCCACAGCAGCATGTCACCAGACTGATCAACACCATGAGAAGACGGTGCCAGGCGGTCATTGACAGGCGTGGTGGATACACGCGCTACTGACCGGCAGATTTGAAACCTTTGTGACTTTTGAGAAAGGCAGTTTTTGTCTTCCATTTGAGCTCATTCAGCCATGAATTCATGGACATCTTCCATTTTTCAACAACACTTAGGAAACATGTCATAGAATTATTTCTTAATTAGTTGTATTGGTAAAATGTTTTACCTTACAATGTTATGACGAACTGTTGAGGGGGGACTTACTTTTGTTGATGTGTTTATGAGCCCCCTTTTAAAAGAGAAAAGTCGCCCAGCACAAGGCCAAAGGGCTACTCTTAGGTGAAGGCTACAAGAAAATTAAAAAATTAAAGACAAACTTATCAATGAGCAACTCAAAACGTTTGTAAAAACTGACTTTAACAAATATTATTAAAGTATACACACTCACATTAGGTTTTTCATCTCACAGTATGGTTCTTCAATTAACACATCATGGGATCCTGAAGGCTCAACAGTCCCATCTCATCATATATGTGGAAAAGTGCTAATGCTTTCAGGTTTTTAAAGATTGGTTGACGACGTTTCTTATAATTTGTTCAAAAACACATTCACTCTTAGTGGATCGACCGCATGTCGCCTCGACCAAAAGTAAAAAGGTTAATCGACAATCCCCAGGCGTGCCAGCCTTGAATGTTAGCCACTTGTGCCAGAAGCCAAGAGTGCATGCTAGTCTTTCGTTCGATGTTTTTGTTGTTGCGGTACAGTACATGGGGCCTGCTCACTTAAAGGTATTGTACACTTTTGGTAATGACTCAAAATCAGTGTCCACATTTTGTGTGATTCAACATTATGCATGAACAAACAAACCTGTGAAAGTTTGAGCTCAATTGGTCATCGAGGTCAGGAGAAAATAGTGAAATGAGACCTTATGTGTTTTCTGTTTTTTTCAAAATACCGCGCGTGATAACAACTATTGTTTTACTCATTTCTCTGAAACGATAGCATTTTAGGCAGAAATACTTTAAGGAACCCTTTCAACCATTACTTACTTTAAATCATGTAAGTTTTGTGTGAATCTGTGAACATTTGTGTTTTTCGATATTACCAATAGTGTACAGGGCCTTTAAAGGGTGTGTAAAACATTGGTCAGAATGAAAATATAAATGCTCACAGATTCGCTCACAACTCACATGGTATGAAGATGGTCATGGTAGGAAACTTCCCTTGAAATAGTTTTGCTTGATCTTCCATAGTTTTTACGAAATGATTTATATAATAGTATTTATCCTGCAGGATAAATTCTGATGTTTGAAAAAAAGTTAAAACACATAAGGGGGTTTTTCACTGTTTTCGCATGACTCCGAAGACAGATTTAGCTTAAACTTTCACAGGTTTGTTATTTTATGTATATGTTGGGTCACATCGAGTTTGGATACAGGTCTTTGGCAATTACCGATGTTGTACACACCCTTTAATGCCATTAGGGCAGATGGTCCTGGTGCCTTCTTCATCAGTCACGCCTGTATGCAGACTATTTGAATTTTACAGATGAAATCACACAGATGAAATCATTCATGCTTCTTCACACGCTGTTGTTTAAAAGGAGAATGTACATGACAGGCTAATGTGCTTAGAATGTATGAGGCGAAGACGAAATGCAGGAATCAGCACTTACAATTCCATTCGCTGGCTAGAAGTATTTCCTGAAAACCATTGAATTAATCTGTTCAGTTATTTGCCTTTGATGTATGCAAAGTGTTATTTTATCTTGCAAAATTAGTTTTGTATTCCTTGCAAAATTGTTGCTTCAAACTTTCCCCAATTTATTTTAATTTTATTTTATGTATTTTGTTCTGTTTTACAGAGCACTTTTTCAACAGAATATTTTTCTGCAAATTGGTAACAAATCTACAGTAAATTACATTTCTAAAGATTATATTAGATTACATTAGATATCAATTATTGTCCACTTAAAAAAAAAATATGGAACTTAGATCAGGCCTGTGAAATCTCCGCTTTTAAGCGGATATCCGCTTTTTTATTTTATTTTTATTTCCGCTTTAATTTTTATTATTATTATTATTATTTTTTCTTTTTTTTTTTTTTTCTTTTTTCCCTTTTTGGCCTCATCTATGCTTGGCAACAGTAATGTACAACTAAAATAGTGTGAAATAAGCCTAGTTACTGGATCAATGGGGTGCCCCAATTCGACCAGCGTAAATGCGTGACGCGCGCTCACTTGACGTTCCACGATCATTCTTACATCATGTAGTGTTTTAGCTCTTTTTTAAGGGTCCACTCAAAGGCCTGTTCGATTTCCACTGGCAAATAGGTAAAGAACAAACAATATGTATTGTACATTATGTTCGCACAAAGTACAACGAACAATAAAAGAATTATAAAATTATTATTTAAATCACCAATTGTTCCAATCACTTCAAATTCTACAAGTTCCATGAACATGTTGAAAGGAAATCCTAAAATTTGGACTAGTGAAAAAGCTGGGGACCAAGCTATAACTGGCCCTGCTGGCGAGTCACTAAAAAAGTTGCAATAATAATAATACGCAGTTCTTATATAGCGCTTTATCACACTTGAGGGTGTCTCAAATCGCTAATTATTTTGTTCTACAAGGTATGGGGAGCTGTGTTCGAAATATAAGACCAATTTTTTTTTTTACATAGAGCTTTGGGTTACAAGGTACCGTGGCGCAATCTGCTGCCAACCATACCAGAAAACTCCGGGCGAACCCCTTCTCTTAATGACAAGTGTACTGGGTTCTTTTTATGTGCATTACATAAGACACGGGAACAACGGCTTTATGTCCAATAACGAAAGACGAAGCAATAATAGTTAAGTGCCTTGCTTAAGGACACAAGTGTCAAGACCGGGACTCGAACCCACACTCTGCTGATCAGAAATACAAGTTTGAATACAGTGCACTTCATCGCTCGGCCACGACACGCCATGGGCTAACCCTGATGGTGGTATAAGTTTAACCTTTTCCTTCCAACTCATTGAAAAAAATATACTTACCTTTTTCCAATTCACCCAAGTTGCAATCATTCATGATAAACAACATGTATGTTTCCTTTCTTTGTAGATTCGATAGCCGGAGCAGTACGCCAAGTTCTAGTTCTCCTGATTTTAATGGTTCTGGTGGACGGATCAACGTACGGCATGAACCGTCCAGCCCATCAGAGGGCTATATCTCACTGCCCTATGACAGCTTCAGCGCAGCACCGAGTGGTGTTACTGACAGCGACACTGGCACTGAACTGAGGTGGAAGGGACATCATTTTAGGAGGAGACCCAGGGAAAAAGGTAAATTGAAGGGGTATCCTTTAGGGGAAGGTCAAGGGAAAAAGGTAAATAGAGGGGACATCATTTTAGGAGAAGACCCAGGGGAAAGGTAAATAGGGGAAGATCGAGGGAAAAGGTAAATAGAAGGAACATTATATAAGGAGAAGACCTATGGAAAAAGGTAAATAGCAGGAACATCATTTTATGGGGAAGACCTACAGTATGGAAAAAAGTAAATCGAAGGAACATAATTAATAGGGGGAAGACCTGTGGAAAAAGGTAAATAGAAGGAACATCATTTTAGGAAAAGACCCAGGGGAAAGGTAAATAGGGGGAAAATGGAGGGAAAAGGTAAATAGAAGGAACATTATATAAGGAGAAGACCTATGGAAAAAGGTAAATAGCAGGAACATCATTTTATGGGGAAGACCTACAGTATGGAAAAAAGTAAATAGAAGGAACATAATTAATAGGGGGAAGACCTGTGGAAAAAGGTAAATAGAAGGAACATCATTTTAGGGGGAAGATCGAGGGGAAAAGGTAAATAGAAGAACAAAATATGTATGATTATAAAAGTGATTGACTCCAATGAGAGACATTTTTGTTCAGAGCACTGATGATGTGCTGTAATAGGCTTCACACATAGGTTGTTATGTAATAACATGTCCTGAACCATATCAATACTTTTTGTAAATGTATTAACCCTGACATGATCCCCCTGTACTCCTACAGGAGTCACAAGTTCTGTATTTCATTGTTTTTGCCATTTGTAAAGCCCACAGCGAGTTGAACATCCTTGATATATTAGACTGGACCATTCCGTGTATATATATTAAGGGTGGGGGGGGGGGGGTCACTTCCCAGTTTTTGTTAGTGTTCTTGGAATGAAATTCTTTACCATACCCAGGGTACAAAATATGCCACATTGCTTAGCGTGAGTGTCGTGAGTGTCAGTCCACAAACGTCCAACCCTCTGATGTTTACTTATGTTTTTTCCTCTTATACAAGGCTCAATAAGTGAACCTGAAAGATGGCATGCCAGAAAACCGCCCCTCCCACCGCCTCATCGGCAATCGATCACCCCCGTTCCAAAGGTGGTACATCCCGACACCAAGTATCACGTTCCAACTTATGCCGTCGTCAAAAACGAAAGAACAATATATGCCGATCCCAAATGGAACAGGGATCACCCAGAATGGAGGACACAGGCCACCATAGCAGAGAAAGAGGACCCCAAATGGGATGAAGAGGATTCCAAAATGGGTGGTCAGGAACCCAAATGGGATGCGGAGGACCTTAAATCTGGGCATGAGGTCCTGTCGGAACACTCCTCGTTTCCATCATGCTCACCCCCGCTCCCACCACCAATGAGGCGCCACAGCCCTGATGGGAACGATCACGTCATGGAGGAGATTGAAATTCACGTGCTGTCGTCCACAACCTCCACGGACTCGCCGTCGAACTACAGGGATGAGTTTACCATTGTATAGCACCGTAGACCGAAATTACCATTGTATTCTAAGACTAAGAAAGGCAAGTTTAGACCAGTTTCTCAGCTTATAAATCTACGAATGAATCTAAGATTTTATCGAGTAATAAACCACAAGGGAAACAGACTGGGTAAATGTTAAATTATAATTTTGGGTTGAACATTCCCTTTTCTGAAGAACTTACTTGTGGTGTCCATTGTTCCTATTGAGGTGGCCTTAAATGGGTCCTTTGTTCTATTGTTGTCAGGACCCCACAAGTGCCCTTCCGTAGGGCAGCCGAACAGCTTTCAACCGAGCAGCCGAACAGCTTTCAACCTTTCTGTGTTACGAGAATAAAGATACGGTACAACATATCATCAAACAAATATTTTGGAGAATTTCAAAAGGTAGTAATAACACAAACCCTTTTGTTGCTTCTGAATAAAAAGTTCCATGTAATCACTTGAAATAACACAATTGAAAGGTCAAAGTCACGAGGTCAGCATGGGAAGCACCACTTACGAAAATTAAGTCACAAATGAGTTTAATACACGAATTTATTTAATTTCCCTAAGCGGGCTTGATATTTGGTCCTTGGGAAAAAGTAGGAATATTTTGTCAAAGGCTGTGACCTATATGATGTAGGCCTAGGTTTTAATCCACTTTCATCTGATTACAATTTAATTGTTCTGATTTTCAAGGGAAAACAACTCAGAAATCAGGCTTAAGTCGGGAAAATATTATGCTTTCTGGGGATATATAGCCATAGATGGTTTGAGAAAAAAACTAGATTAATTGAATTGTGACATTGGATCTTATTGAAGAGTTACCGGTTAGGTTTTGAATACGTTTTGTTTTTGAGATCACCAGAACTGAACAGTGAACACGTAGCCC
The DNA here is from genome assembly GCA_021014325.1 of Plazaster borealis. NCBI lineage: Eukaryota > Metazoa > Echinodermata > Asteroidea > Forcipulatida > Labidiasteridae > Plazaster > Plazaster borealis. Next base: position 6,096,277 of record CM037470.1, read on the forward strand.
TATCATTAGGGTTTATCGTGGCATGCGTATAATAATAGTTTTCATATTGTCATACAAGAAAATTTCAAAATTATTCTGGCCCATTTTCAAAGAGCCTATTAGGCCGAAAATATTGCTTGAAATGGTCTACGCAAAAGTTAGCAGGGAAACAGTTACAAACAGCACACATGACATACTGTTTGTATTTCTTGTTGAAACCTTTTTCCTTGTAAGCATACTTCGTTTTTGCTTAGCTCATATTTTGCTGGAGGCTGTAAACCTTTCCCATCATTTAATTTCCCCTAATAACATTGCAGACGGTTGCAGAGCTACATGTACTGATTTTAAAACTCGCGAGGTTCAATACAAAAACTGAAATAATTACATACAAATGGGACAAAAAGGTATTACCAAAGCAGACTAATGTGAACTGAAATTTCCATTGGAATTGATTGAGAAATTCAGTGCTTTTAGGTACAATAAGTTTCAATATTTTTGAAATTTACTCTGTGATAAACTCCCATTAAAAGGTATTATACAGGATTGGTTAAAGACACTGGACACGATTGGTAATTGTCAAAGACCAGTCTTCTCTCTTGGTGTATCTCAACATATGCATAAAATAACAAACCTGTGAAAATTTGAGCTCAATTGGTCGTCGAAGTTGCGAGATAATAAAGCAAAAAAACCCACCCTTATCACACGAAGTTGTGTGCTTTCAGATGCTTGATTTCGAGACCTCAAAATCTAATTCCGAGGTCTCGAAATCAAATTCGTGGAAAATTACTTCTTTCTCGAAAACTACGTTACCTCAGAGGGAGCCGTTTCCATTTTTTTCTGTGAAATATTTCCCTTTGGAATAAAGTCATATTGGAAAAAAATGTAAACAAACCCGCAAAAGCTGATTTTACAACCAAAATTAAGGACATTGTGTTAAAATGCTGAAAATTGTGCATAGTTTTTCATTATTTAAGTTCTCCTGACTCACACAACGGATAAAAGCTTATTTTCACAGGTTTGTTATTTCATGTATATGGTTGATCACACAAAACATAAACACTGTCTGTGAATTTTTTGTCATCTCTACCAATCCTGTATAATACCTTTAAGAATATATACATTTTTCTTTAAAAAATAAATAAGAAGACGAGCAGAGTATACTGTTCAAAACGTCGATACAACACCGGCTCTTTTCAGAGCGAACACTCCCACAACGGAGATTTTACACATGGTTGTACCCGCAAGTTAACTATTTATTTACAGTTACTTTTTATAAAATACTAAACGATAAGGAAAACACTTTCACATGCCTATGTCCAGACGAAGTGATTTGTATATTTTTTGTTGCATTTACAATTGTTTTCCCTTGGGGATAACAAGTCATTACTCATATCCAAACAACGTGCACTCACCAAGATGCAATGCAATTAGTGTTGTAGAGGTCAGATGCGCGGAGTAAGAATGCGATTTGAATTTCATCTCATTCGGTGTCATTTAAAGGCAGGTGGTATTCTTCTGATCTGGCGATTAGTGGTTTCTCTTACCTTGCCGTCCATATTCTGAGCTGATTAAAATGTTGAATGCCCTAAGCTTGCCAAAAAAGCAAAAATAGACACAAAGAAAGAAAAACGAAAAAGGTAAAAAACCATGATCACTACCAAGCCAAAGATTTCTTAAAAACCTTGAGTGAGCGCTGGTAACACTAGGCTATGTCACATGTTATTTATTTCACTGTTTTCTCCAAAGTGCAATGCCCTGGAGGAGTCAAAGTCCCCGATATCATAGACTGGACCATTCCACATATCTAAGAGGGGGGTCAGGTCCAAGAGTTGTGTAGTTTCTTTTTTGAGGGGGCTGACAAAAATATTTTCACTCATATCCTTTGTGCACAAAATTGTACGGCTATACAGACCTACCCAGATCTAATCTTCTGATAAAGTGGAGCCATCTGTTCTTTGTAGCAGGCTTCCAGGTGTCTTCATGACAGAATGTGATAGGTTAAGAGGTCGGTGAAGGGGTCGTTATGTGCATGTTGTCAATAAAAACAAAGAAATTAATCCACCAATAGCTGACAAGGTTGAAACATTTGTAATTTAAACATTTAACTTGGAACTTTCAATATATTGAAAACATGCTGTCACTTGGGCTTGATATATTTTACTGACCAAATCGTAAAATGTGTTTAGATTTAAGGCAATATTTACAATTAAATCTTGTACGGCTGCATGTCCGTTTTGGGGGGATTTTTGTGATTCTTGGGTCCGAAGAATAAAGTGGTATTATTTGTCAAATGTTTTCTCAACGATTTTACTTGAAGATACACAAGATGACCATTCAATGAAGTTGTACGTATGACCTATTTGCTGTTATGCAAAGGTTCAATGGTTTTAAACAGTAGAATACGCATTGGTGCATGCATGATTGCACTTCACAACTATTGGTGCTGACATGTAAATTCCTGTATATTTTTGTAAATAAAAGTTTTGAGCAATATTTCATCACACCATCAGATTTATGGTGAGACAGAAAGCAGAAGTTATCAACTGCCTGCTTCATTAATGTTAAATAATCTACGATTACATGACTACAAAATGTAACTTGGTGTATTCTGTGAGGTGGACCAATATTTTAATGTATGCTTTGTTCATTGATCTTTTAAATTTGTTTAAAGATTTTAATCAATATGATTACATTGTATAAGTCGTGGCAGAGTGGTTTAGAGCGTCGGACTCAAGTTCTGATGCTGAGTCATCAGAAAGTGAGTTCGAATTCCGATTGTGTGTTCTTGAACAAGCTGCACTTAACTTTAATTGCTTCTCATCACCCAGGAGTAAATGGGTACCCGCGAGGGTAGACGTTGTTCATGTGAATGATTAGTACCTGTTCGCCAATTTGGCTCCCGGTGCTGCATACTCTGAAGGAGCGGTTTCAGGAATGTTTAAGGCCCAAAATGAACCGGGCAGTAATTTTAAAGGAGGATGATACAATGATTAAATTCCTATTTTTACTATTATTGTTATGACATTATGTATAGATAGAAAATAAAACGAAATTATACCCAAATCAAGCAAGCTGCCAATGTAGCACTTCAAACTCCAGACAATGTGAGTGGAGGGGTCCATGACACATATTTCTCAAATGTCTGGGCCCAAATTGGTAGAGCTGCTTAAGCACAAAAAATTAGCTAAGAACAAAACAACAATATTTTGCTTATTAGAATAAGGTAACTATCAAATTTACTTCGTCACATCATGGAGGAAGAAATGTGCAGTCTGCGACTTGTTTCCATCTTTGTTGATTATATTTTGCTGAGCTCTTTGCTAGGCACAATATTTTGATTAAGCAGCTCTGAAACGGTTCTGATCGTTCAGTTAAAATCTAGCAGCTTTTCTTTCACGTTTTTCTTATTCAGGGAAACGTGTGACATGAATAATATTAAACCAAAATGTATGACATGAATAATGTCAATCTTATTGTTACCATAACCATTAATCTGAAAAACTGAATTCCAAGATTATAGTTTTTTTATCACGTGTATTAATAATTTGGAGCAACCAAGGTATAACAAAAATACCAACTTATAGAAGATATTTATTACTCAAACTTGTTTTATAATGATAATTCCAACTCTCAGTGTACAACAACTACCCTTAATGGCATGTCAGCTATATTGCAATACCCTCTTATTTAAAAACCAACTAATTAATATATTATAAATTTAAATATGACTTATTTGTATAAGAACTGCTATTTATAAATATATATATTTATTTATTTGTTACTGATTGACCATGTCAGTAAGTCTTAAGAAGTGTATGTTGACCTCCTATAAGCAAGTTACTTGTGCTTTAATTACGAGTGAGCTTTTTAGATGTTAATACTTAATTTATAAAGATGATGTATATTTGGCTTGCGGTAACACCATGTGTATATCTACTTTGCTGTGTAGATTTTTGTTCTTTGTGAACTTTGTTTTGCTATATTCTACTGCTGCGGAGTAGAATAAAGATGATGTAACGCATGACATTTGACCCTAAAGCCTGGGCTCGATTTCACAAGATGAGTTATCGGTATCACCATAGTGATTTCTATTGTGTCATCACACTTATGCTTAGCATTTCAGATTGATACACAGTTAAGAGCAATCTTAGCTCTTTGTGAAATCAACCCCATGGGATTGATTTCACAAAGAGCTGAGATTTATCTTTAATAGTGAATCTTAATTGCTAAGCAAAGCGTGATGTCACGATACAACTTGCTATGGTGATATTGACATAAAGTCATCTTTAAGATGAATCTTAGTGCAGGGTAAATGTGAAGGCAGAATTTTAATTATTGTTATCATAACTGTGTTGACATTAATCAGGTTTTGACGATGTTCTGTCTTGCATTGCACCGTACCGCTGTTCATAAAACACTTTAGTTTATAGAGCTGCCTTGACTTTTATAAATCTTTCTTTTGATAGCTTATATTTTTCACCTATTTGTTAAATGTCTTTGCGCAAATTTTATTCTGGATAAATGTGGAGGCACAATTTGATGTTTTAATCATTCTCTGTTTCTTCAAAAAAAATGTGCTGACTTTAATCAGTGAAATAGTTTTGACAATGTTCTGCCCTGCATGATGCAAATATATAAATAGATTAATATTCAATTTTGTAATTAGTGTATCATAGACTGATGATGAAGGGTGCAACAAATTGTAGTTTGACACTCAATTAAAAAAACCCCCAAAACAAACAACTTTGTGAATATTTTATAATGCATTAATTTATCACAAATAATATTGACCAACTGTAAATCAAGCCATGTTTGTCAGTCGATATTTCTGATTATTTTGTTTTTACTCTTGTACTTTTTTTATATTAAAAATGAAGTGATTACTTCCAAATAAATTGTTATTCCTATTTAAAAGAAGATTGTGTTAACTTATCAGTGTATTAATCCAAATATCTGAATGTGTATTCTAAATACGATATACATTTTCCCCTTGGGACCTTTCTCAGGAAATGGGCAAAGGGAGACTTATTTGACAGTCTCTCTAATGAGTTTTAGCCTGGTAAAAAAAAAAAGAAAAGAAGAAAAAACAGTTTTACAAACAACCGAGGCCCTTTTCGAAACAGCTTGGGCTTGGTTTCCGGCTTTGGCTCTGTCTGACTATTTGATGCCCCGTAATAAAAGCGAACCTTTTCTGAATAACTGACAAAGCCTGAGCCCAAAGCCATCGTTTCGAAAAGGGCCCTAAATGACAGGGCCTATAGCCAGGACCTTGTTCAGTGTTGTGCGGGGGCGCGGGAGGCAAGATTTTTTCCCTACGAACTTTTTGTCCCCACGGGAAATTAACATGGGCTGGAGGAGGAGGATTCAAAATAGGGCGCTATCAAAAGAAGTTTGTACACAGTTCGCCGTATGGGAGGACAAGTTCGTAGGAAGAAAAAAATCTTGCGTGCGGGGGGGGGTGTTCCAGTGCGGGTCTGGGCGTGGTTATTGGTAGTGGTGGAGGTTCTTTTTTTGATATAACTACGTAAAAAAATGTATATGAAGGCACGCAACTCACAGACTTACATGTAGAATGAACAGCATCTTGCCTGCCAGGAAATGCCCTTAAGTTATCGAAGTCACCCATTTTATGACCAGAGTAATATGGTCTATGCTTCGTCCTTCGGATGGGACGTTAAGCCGTTGGTCCCGTGTGTCGTGTAATGCACGTAAAAGAACCCAGTGCACTTATCGTAAAGAGAAGGGGTTCGCCCCGGTGTTTCTGGTTTGATTGGCTGCATATTGCGCCACAGCACCTTGTAAACCATTACATTGTGCTATCAAAGGAATAGGTCTCATACTTCAACACGTAACTCCACTTACCTTGTAGGAAAAATACTGAGCGCTTTGAGACACCCATCGGGAGTATAAAGCGCTAAGAACTGCGTATTAATGATTACATTCAGAAAGGTTAACAAAGTGTTTGGGCTACATTTTGAAAACAATGACTTTTCTTTTCATATACATATGTCTTAGAATATTATCACATAGGGTAAATTCGGAGGCAGAAATTGACAATTGAATCATTTTTTTTCAATAACCTCACTGCGTTGACAATAAATGAAATTGTTTTTTCTGCCCTTTATGTCGTAAATATTGATAACATACTTATGTATTTAGAGCATTTTAACAGCGTATATTTTTCACATACTTATTTGTGAAATGTCCTTGAATTATTTTCGTTCAGGGTAAATGTGAAGGCAGAATCTTTGTTATTTTTATAATTCTTAGTTTTGTCAATAACCGTGTTGACATTTATCAGGTTTTGACGATGATCTGTCTTGCATTGTACCGTACCGCTGGGGGTGGGGGGGGGGGTGTTCCAGTGTGGGGTCGGGGCGTGGTTATTGGTAGTGGTGGGGGTCACTTTCTTTGTTATAACTAAAAACGTAAATAAATGTATCTGAAGGCACACAACTCACAGATTTGCATGTATAATGATAGGCCTTTTCTGCAGTGGATCGACAATGGATAAACAATCAGAAATCAAAAATCCATCCTGTATTTTACCTTTAAAGTGAAAGCTCAACATTGGCACAACTGCCCACCCATCTGAAATAATGTCACTGTCTACAAAATTGCATTTGAGGCCCGCAAAAACAAACCAGTTATTATGATTGCTGCAATCATTGATGCACATAAACACGCAAAAAATAAAACCTTACCTGACAAAACACACACAACTATAAAAACAGAATCTTTTCATTTTGGTGACATTTCCTCAGGCTGGGTCGATGGTTGTTTTGAATAAAAAAAGAGTATTTTAATGAATGCATTTATCCCCCCGAAACAATCATAATAAATATCTTTGCTTTTTCATTGTGCTTTCTGCCTCTCTTTCCATTTATTTCCACATGACTGCTCCTGTTACACCAGTACATTTGTTTCTGTGTGTTGTAATTCTTAGCCTTTGGGATGAGAAAGACTCTGCTGTAGATTCGAAACGCAAGGCCATAAAAAACTATTTTTTTTTTGCATTTGTACCACATTATTATAGGTCCTTTTTGGTTGGTAAGCAGGAACAGCAAATTCTTGAAAAAAAAAAAAAAAATCAGTGGAAATTTTGCAGTACAACAGTGAGCAAAACTGCATTACGGCAACAAGGTGTGGTGCTTGACACAGAAACGTCACTTAATTATTAGTGGCAAGTCATGCAAGGTGAAGGGAAGGAAAGATGCCAAATTGTTCAGATAGCTTTCCATTGCTATGGCACGTCAAAGAACATTCCGTCGAAGATGAACAGTACAAATAGAAACCACATGAGAAGCTCATGCTAAACAAAACATGCACGAAGGAAGAAGATTATGTGCACTCTATAAAACCCCCAGGGTCAGAGGAGGGACTGACCCGGAAGAATTGATCCGGATTCCGGGTCCAAGGAGGACTGACCCAGTAAAGAGTTAAACAATGGGTTTTCAACTTGGATTCTTCGTCAGTTTGACCCATTTCCATTTTGACACACATTCCGGGTTATACTGACCCAGAAACGGGTCAGGCCCCACGGGAACCGGATCCGGGTCAATTCTGACCCGGAATTTTATAGAGTGTGGTTGGGCGAAGCAAAATAGAAGGAGTTTATGCCAACTCCACAGGCAGCTCTTAGAGGCAGATATTGGGCAAAGATCTACAAGTAAGCAACCCACATAGAGAAAACAAAGGGAAAGTGGAGACCAATTCAACAACCTATACAATCTTCCTGGATGCTGATGGGTTTTTCAACCTGTACTATCTGTTCTGGAATCTGTCTATGACAAACCACGACTCTTCTCAAAAACAAGTACCTGACTGAAAACCCCCATTCCAAATCACTTTGTGTTATGGCCGAAATATCAAAAATCCAATGTACAATTACATAACTCTTTACAGTCACTTTGGTATGCTTGATACGAAGGAACTTTACAATGATCGCAGTCAAGACTGCATTATATCCATCAAGCATTAATAAAGTTGTATATTTCCATTTGACAAGTCTGTACGTCCGAGATTTCATCGAGAAAGTTCTAAGTAATGTTATAACTTCCCCTCTGGACAATGGCAGGTCTCATTTGAACGTGCGAACGGGCAAGTCATTAGTAGTATATTTTAGGTTGGTCGTGGTTTATCAAATCTTTCATGGTTGTTATTAGGGTAATGTGATTTGTGTCCACTCCCCTTATTTCATTTTAGCAATCCAAATTTGATTATGTTCTTTTGCTCTCTATTCAGCACACCTTTGGTTCTACCTTTTACTAAAAGTGTTTCCTGTGTATTTTTGGCATTAATTGCTTTGTGTTTCGTGATTTAAGTCAAAAGACTGTATTGTACCTTCATTGATCTACATCAGAATTTTGTATGTAAGATAAAAGTTTCTGAAACCATTACCACTGGCCATTCAATAATTGATTGGCGGCATATCAGCTACAAACATTTTGACCTTTGCCCCCAATATTTTCCTTCTTGCGTATAGTGGAAATAGATGTTACATTGAATAAATTGAGCTAAAAGACAAAGAAAGCAAACTTTAATAGGTTTATATAATTATTGAGTAAACAGGAGCTATCCCCTGGGCCAGATTTCACAAAGAGCTAAGATTGATCTTAACAGTGAATCCATCTTAATTGCCAAGCAAATCGTTATGTCACAATACAAATCACCATGGTAATACTGACAACTCATCTCCAGATAAATCTTCGTGCTTTGCGAAATCGAGCCCTGGTTATTTTTGAAGACCTAAACGCATTTCAAACTACTTCTAAACTTTAAAAGCCTTGCGAATCACAGTTGAGTGAACACACCCTTCAGTTGAGTGAAAGTCCTTGTTTTTAAAAGTATCCTTTTGTTTATTTAGGATTTGGCTACTATTGGTTAGTTTTTTAAAGGCCTAAATGCATATTCAAATTACCTCAAACTGAAAACCAGGTATGTCACAGTTGAGTGAACATGTTAAGTGAACAGCATTTGTTGGCCGAGTGAAAGAGCAAGTATGCGATTATTGTTCTATACAGGAGATTGATTGTCATGGTTGAATGGTTTTGTCATTCTTGTTTGGTGGGCAGCGAAAAACCACAGTAGTATGAGCTAGCAGGAGGGCTCACTCATATAGGGTACCTCCATCGTTAAATCTGCTGTACTTTCTAGGTTTGAATGTTCTTAAAAAGTGGATGCTGAAGAATCAAGGATTTCATACCCAGCAGATACCGTTCCAAATGAGGCAACTGAAGTAAAACATTACATGTAAGTTATGAAGTTTTTGCCAATTTAACTAAAGCTGGTATTGCTATTGAACCTTTATTTTACGATAGTTTGATAAGGAACATTCACGAATATCAATTGTCTATTTTTTAATTATAATATAATAACATTTAATATTAGGCATTTATTAGATTCTTTTTTAACATTGTATCCAACGCCCTTGCATCATTACTTGTCCTGTTCATTGGGCCTTAAGCATTCCTGAAACCATCTCAACTCCTTTGGAGTATGCATCACCGGCAGCCAAATTGGCACACAGGTTGCTAATCATTCAATGCCACGATCCACAGCCTGGCAGGTATTCATTACTCTTGGCTGATGAGATGCAAATCAGTTAAGTGTCTTGCCCAAGAAAAAAAGGGTCACAACCGGGATTCGAACCCAGACTCCGTTGAATTAGCCATCAGAACCCAAGATCGATGTTCTAGACCACTCAGCCACGAACACGCTACCATTTTGATACAACTATAATTTATGGGATAATGGGGGTTTGATGTGGTACCATTAATTATATTATGTGCATGTGAGTAAGAAATTTAAAACTCCAAGGGTAGCCGGCCAAAACAAAACTGACCGTTTACGGACAATTTTAAGCTAATTCCGTTGAAAATTCCAGCAGGGGCAGTCATTGATTGGTTTGTTTTTAAGTCAAAGAATCAACCCAGGGCAATTTGACATTTTCCATGCTATTTGGCTAGGTTTCAAAAGGGAATGTGGATTTGTTGAGGTTATTAACGAAATTGTTGGCGGAGTAAAAAACATCGTTACATTTGGTCTATTGACAACAGTCTGATGACATCTTGCACGGTAAAGATGAGTTGTCAGTATCACCATAGTGATTTGTATTGTGACATCACACTTGGCTTAGTAATTAAGATTGATACGAACTTAAAAATTAATCTTATCCCTTTGTGAAATCGAGCCCAGAATAGCTGAAACCTAAACAAACAAAAGTGGGGTCAATTTAAATAAATTGTATGGAAATTATGCCCTTGTTTTGAAGAGTATTACTCTTCAAAACAAGGACATGTTCGATGTTCACTCAACCGTGACATTCTAGGCTTTAAGTTTATAATTAAAAATTAAATATCCATTTAGGCCTAAAACAAATAACCAGGACTGCTCACTCTTAATTAAAAAAGAATATCATTTTAAGTGAGAAAATCTTGAAGGCTTTACCCCAAGGTGACTCAGACCTGATAGTAGTTAAAGGTATCGTACACGTTTGGTAATGACTCAAAACAAATATTAGCATAACAACTTACTTGGTAACAAGCAACGGAGAGCTATTGATATTATAAAACATTGTAGGAAACGACTCCCTCTGAAGTAACGTAGTTTTTGAGAAAGAGATAATTTCTCACTAAAATAATAAAAACTTCTTGCAAGAAGTTTTTATTCCTATCTGAAAGCACACAAATTTGAACAACAAGGGTGTTTTTTCTTTCATCATGTTCTTGCAACTTCGATGACCAATTGAGCCCAAATTTTCACAGGCTTGTTATTTTATGCATATGTTGGGATACACCAAGTGAGAACACTGGTCTTAGACAATTTCCAAACGTGTTCAGTGCCTTTAAGGGACGTGATCAGGAAGATGGACGTTCAATGAGGCTTCAAATTTAATAATTTTAGGAATAATGACAAGGCAATGTTACGGCATTGATAGCCTAAATGCATTAGTACCGGTAGCTATGACGCAGATTGTCCAAACGTAGAGATGAACTGCTTATCGTTCAGCAAGCTTAACGTTTAAGAATCATGCCTAATGACCGGTCTGGCCGAGAACAATGTTATAAGATAGACGGCAGTCAACAAACTGTCCTACATAATTTCAATTTCTCCCTAATGCTCTCTTTATTGTTCTAAATATTTTCAATTTCACCCGTTTGATGCTCTCTTCACGTTACAAAATTCGATTAACAAAGATATTATTGATTTACCGGTATATCTTTCAATTGTTGGGTTTAGTGCAATGAGTTTAATGAAATTAGTTTACACTGTAATCAAATCGAAAAAAGAGAAATGAAATTGGTGACAATCTAGAGCACCGAAAGCGCAAGAGAAGCTCTAGGCCTATCTATTGCTGGAAAGTGAAATATAAATGGGCGCCATTTCAGCAAGCCATTATGGCGTGTCATGGCTGAGCGGTTTATTGAAGAGCACCGAACTCAAGCTCTGGTGTTTCTGATCAGCAGAGTGTGGGTTCGAGACCCGGTCTTGACATTGACTTGTGTCATTAGGCAAGACACTTAACCATTATTGTTTCGTCCTTCGGATGGGACGTAGAGCCGTAGGTCCCGTGTGTTGTTATACAAACTATCAATGCACGTAAAAGACCTCAGTAAACACTTATCGCTAAGAGAAGGGGTTCGCCCCGTTGGGTGCAGTGCGTTTATCTTCAAGCATGATTTGAAGGCTGTACTCAAAAGGAAGAAGAAGAACACTTGTTATATCATTAATAGCATTGGTAATTGTCCGCACTGATCTATTTTTGCATGAGTTGCTTGCTGAAATGGCGTCCAGTGCACATTTCACATTCTAGCCTTAGTTGCCCATCTTGCACCGTCGCTCTGTCATCTTTGGTGTCAATTTAGTAGCCAGTACAGGACCAAGTGTTTAGGAGGAAGGTGGGAGGAGAAGGTTGGTAAAGGTGGGGCGAGAATAAAATATCTTGGTGCATTTCATAAGAACGTTTGTTATGTTTACATTCTTTATTCATGGTTTTTATTGTGACCACGATAGTCTAAGAAAACAAATCGTCGGCGTTTTCACGAACCGACGAATCAGCTGAAACATAGCGTTTTTTTGAGAAAAACGCTTTTGAAGTTGGTCACATTTTTAAAAGTGTGTTTTCGCGGGTCTTTTAGTTGAAAATGTAAAACATTTGTTTATGTTACGCTAGTGTATAAGTTAAATAACATGACTAGATACTTATTTTTGTATTTTGATGCTTTGTTAGAAAGCTGTTTGGTTCAAAACTTTTTCGCCGGTTCGTGAAAACGCATAAACTTGAGCACCCCGGATTCGCCACACATTCGCCACGTGGGGGGTCGGATTCGCCAGTTCGTGAAAACGCAAATCCGTGAGTGCATGCAGACGATTCGCAACTTTGGCAATTAGCGTAATCAGTAAAGTATACATTTTCAAGACTTAATGATTTTGGACTGATTCGCCACTTCGTGAAAACAAGTTCCGAAAAATAAACACTGCGCAGAGGTGCTGAAACTTTTGTAACAATACCGACATGAAGTGGTTCGTGAATTGATGAAAGAAACTCCAAGTTTTGATCCAATGATTAAAACAAACGGAATGGTGTGTCTCAATGAACTTTAAAAATCAAACTTTGGGACATGATTTATAACAAATAAGGTTGTGATAAAAATGTATCTGCCTATCTTATACTAAACAAATCAAACCATTTTGAAATTAAACAATTTCAGAGAATTAAAATTCCTTATTCACTTCCTGGAAACAACGATAGACCATCATAAAATAGCCGTTGGATTATAACTTACAGTTAATGTTTTCCCCAAATACGTTTTACCAAATCAAGTAAAATTTAATCCATCTCTAACAGCATGCAAACCAATTACAAATTATTACTGGTCACTGATTGACTTAATCCAGCTTAGTCTACGACTTTTGAATGCAGCCTATACTTAAGTACGTAATTAAAAGTAGCTACAGAAAGCACCCATCTCTCCAGAATTTTACCCAACATTAATGATTGACGAAATATAAAAACCACATTTCTCTTTATATTAGTATATCAACGGCTGTTAAATGCTCAAGCTAAGCAACAACAAACAAACAAACAAACAAACACCCCAACAGCCCCAACACCCCAACATACAAATACAAAACACAACGCAGCTGTACATGAAACACCCTTGACAGGTTGTAACCTGCTCACCAACTGACTGTGCAAATTGAAAAAATCAAATAAAATAAATAAATAAATAACTAAACAAGTAAATAAATCAATCAATATAACAGCCGTAGATGAAACAAGCTTGACAGCTTAAGACCTACACACCTGCTGACTTTAATTTGGCGTAAAATTGACTCCTGGTGGTTTTAAAAGAATGATCGACAGGAACAATGGGGTTTCTACCGTTTTCTCATGCTGCCTAAACGTTGAACCAAGAAATGATAGTACTTCAAATAGCCGTAGGAAAACCAACACTCAAGTCCAGTCGATTATTTTATCACAGCGTTCTTATTTAGTGTGAGGCTGACTCCCAGATAGGCTGACAGCAAAATCCACGCTGGGAACACGCCAATGACTGAGCCTCACGGGTGCAGAAGTCTATTTTACTGGATAATAACATTTCACTTGTGCTAGGCATAAAACCATCCCTCCCTTGTATTTAGGTTTCCAGAAACTGACGACTGCTGTCTAACTGAAGCCGTTGGTGGTTTTCTTCAAGGAGTCCTACTTTTGGTTGCAATTCGAGACACAGCTCTGACATGGTAAGTCCATAATATCTGATGATCTTTCCTGATAAATTGTGTTGGTTTCGTTTAACAGTTAGTTGAATTTATCAAACAATTGAGCTGTAGGTCTGCAGAAATTACATAAACTCTGCAACTGATAATGTGGCAAGAAAACTGTTAGTACTTAGCTAATGGCCTGCAGAATTTGTACTGATAATGTTGCACAAAACTGTTAATATTTAAGCTGTAGGCCTGCAGATTTTATACCCGATCCAGTACTTTTGCACAAAACTGTTGGTTTTAAGGTGTAGGCATGTAGAATTTATAACTGATCATGTTGGACAAAAACTGTTGATATTTAGCTGTAGGCCTGCATAATTTATAAATGATAGTGTTGGGGAAATTTTTCGCAATTTTATCTATAGGCCTGCAGAATTTATACTGGTTATGGTGCACAAAAAATGTTGCTATTTAGTTGAATTTATAGTTAACATTGTTGCACAAAAACTGATGCTTATTAGCTTCAGGCCTGCACAATGTGCACCAAAACTGTTGAAATTTCGCTGTATGCCTGCAGAATTTTTACTGATAATAGTGCACAAAAACTGTTGATATTTAGCTGTAGGCCTGCTGAATTTATACTGAGCATGTCGCACAAAAACTGTTGCTATTTTTATGCTCACTTTGTAAGAATACAAATTACAGATAAAAAGTTTGTTGGAGTGAAATGTTTCACTTGCAGCGTAACAATTGTTACGAAGAAGAGGATCTGAAAAAATATCCTCGCGGTCTGCTCACTCCACCACCCACAATTATAATTACGACGCAATCGTCAAAATGGCTCCTTTGTTCAACCCCTTTATATTCGCCTACCACCTTCCCCTGTCACAATGACAAACACTGCGAATATAATACATGGAAACGGACCCTACCCATAAAACCTGCAAAATTTATTTTGCAAACTTTATATTGACAAAATAGGGAGACCGCCAACATTAAGGCCCTGTCACACCATGGCATATCGCCTGAACGTATGCCAACGTATGCGAAATATCGAAAATACGTTGGTGTACGTTGGTGTACGCTGATATAAGTTTGGGGGAAGTTGGGGATACGTCGTTGACGTAAAGAGCACGCTGTGATACGCTGTTAAAATGTTGAACACGTCGAGCCCGCGAAAAATTATTGAGCATGTTCAAAATTTCTCGGCGTACTGAACGTGTGCTTCATACGTTCTGCATAAGTTCCCCGCAGTTCGTGGTACGTAACATACGTTGACATACGTTGACATACGCTGATATACGTTAGAGGAACGTTACTCGTAGGTTTGTATACGTTGATGTACGTCGGCTGACGGGGAAACGTACAGCCAACGTAGTGACAACGAGATGATAACGTATAATGTGCCGTATGTCTAACCTATGCCAGACGTATCTCCAACGAGTCTCGACGTATTCTGACGTATCCACCTTATGTACAACTTATGCCTTGCGATCGTGTAACGTACGAATTGTGTTTCTACAGTACAGCTAGCGTATGTGCCGTACAGCTAGCGGGCATTCGGTGTTTTGGGAACTTAGGGGGGTTTGGGTATACATCTATGGGTCCCTTGAGTAACTCAACCTCATTTCTTCATGGTCTGTCGTGCTACACACATCAACGCTGAGGATACGTTGAACACGGCAGACAAATGCTACGAATGCGTTAAGCATACGTTACTCATACGCTCGCATATGCTGTGATACGCTGTCATAACTTTGTTATAAGTTAGTGATACGCTATCAATACGTTAGTCATACGCTATGTATACGTTCAATACGCTATGGATACGCTATAGATACGTCCTGTCAAACACCGATGTCGACTTTTCCGATGCAATTCGTTGGGAAGTTAGACGTTCTTGGACTTTGACAATTTTCGCACTATTTTGTGTATACGTCGGCATACGTTCAGGCGACACGCCATGGTGTGGCAGGGCCTTTAGGGCTAGGTAACTCAGTTGGTAGAGTACCGGCACGTTAATCCTGTGGTCGTTGGTTCAAATCCCGCTCTATAGTCAATTTTCTTTGTCCAAGTCTAAATTATTAAAAATTTACCCAAGTCGTGGGTTTTGGTATTGATTACTTGATAATAAATGAATTCGTCTAACACACATAACCTCCTTTGTAAAATGCAAGCTTGCATGTTGTGTTTTTCAAAGATAATTTTGTCCATATTTTGTTTTTATAATGCCGTTGGTCGGGTTCTCAGACTAGATTGAAAACAATGACTGTCCACATTTTTTCCTTTGTATTAAAAGCAAGCTTGCAAGTTGTGTTTTTAAAAATATATTTTTCCATGTTTTTTTAACAATGCCTAGTCAGGGTCTCGTACATGATTGACATAAAAAATGACTGTCCACATTTTTCCACCCAGCTTTGGAGCTGGATGTAAGGTAAAAAGCCTGCATGCGTACGAAACGACTATACAGGGTCTGTATACGTTTATTAATGACTCTTAAAATTAATGCCAGTAGAAACTTCAACTTGGTAGGAAGTATCAGCAGCTTTGGATAGTATAATGCATTTTGAGAAACTTTTAACTTCGAAGTACTGCGGTTATATAAAAAGATATCACTTTTTATCCCCAAAAAATTGAATCTAAGAAGCGTTATACCTAACTGCAGTAACGTTTCTAAGATTGTATATTTCCAAATGCAGATTATACTTTCTGCATGAACGAACCGCTCCAGATTTTCGGCAATATCTCAAAAACGCTACCACATTTTATACGTTTATTAATGACTCTGAAAATTAATGCCAGTAGAAACTTCAACTTGGTAAGAAGTATCAGCAGCTTTGGATAGTATAATGCATTTTGAGAAACTTTTAACTTCGAAGTACTGCGGTTATATAAAAAGATATCACTTTTTATCCCCAAAAAATTGAATCTGAGAAGCGTTATACCTAACTGCAGTAACGTTTCTAAGATTGTATATTTCCAAATGCAGATTATACTTTCTGCATGAACGAACCGCTCCAGATTTTCGGCAATATCTCAAAAACGCTACCACATTTTGAAATGAAATTTTCACAGGTTAGTTTTATGGTATATATCTACAACTATATAGGAGTGAAACAAACAGTGAGCTCCAGTTACCTAACGTATTCAATCCCTTTAAAGAATGGCTGATGGGCCAGGGGTATATGTGCCGAAGCAATTTAGAGAAGGTAATCAAGAACTGAATGTAACAGGAATGTCATGCGAAATTGTCGGGATTAGGGCCGGGTTGTGTATGAAGGTCAATATGGACTAAAAGTTCGGTACCTCTGATCCCCTTGCCCCAGATCCCATTGCCCCTTAATCCCCAACTGTGCATCATGGCCTCGACAACCCAGAGGGAAAGTAATGGGCGTATCGCCATGCGTCAGCTCATTCAATGTTGCCCGATACTGCTGTATTACACTCGAATTGGTCAGGCAGGAACAAAATCAACGTTTCCTCTTTGAAAAAAATGATCTCAACTCATCCCGTGTGCTTTTAGAATAAGAAGCAGGGGCGTCAATCCGTCTTGAAATGTGGGGGGACCGCAGGATCATTTACGGCGTGGGGTCCAGGGGCCCGCTCAAGGGCTGTTGGGTTTCAGCATGTTTGAACGACCTAGAAAAGCTCTCCTTGCTATAATTATTTACATATAAAACTTGGACTTGGTTCAGGGAGAGATAGAACAAGCGACACAAATAAAACACCAACATACATGATATAGGCCTATTATTCTTCAGTTCTTATGGGCAATTCCACTGTGACTCGTGCTACACTTTAAGGTGTCTTTTTACATACTTTATGCTCCAGATATTAAACAATTTGGTTGGAATCTTGCTTTTGTATTTTAACAACCAACATTCAAGGCTATGTTCTGATAGTATTTTACTTTTGTATGGGACAGCGGCGAACATCGGTAACTCGTGCTACACGCAGAGGACATGCACAAAAAATTACTCATTTCCATTTTGATGGTGTCCTATTTAGAACAAAAACAATAAACTCTCATGGATTGTAAAAATAACAATTTTGCTTCGGTTCAGGAAACTTGTAAAGTCCATGGTTGTTTATGATGGGTTCTTTCACTTTTGTCATCATTTGATTTTCACTGTTTTATCATCCTTTTTCTAAAGGCATCGTACACTTTTGGTAACAGTTCAAAATCAGTGTCCACATTTTATGTGATTCAACATATGCATGAACAAACAAACCTGTGAAAGTTTGAGCTCAATTGGTCATCGAGGTTACGAGAAAATAGTGAAAAGAGACCTTATGTGTTTTTTTTCTTCAAAATATCGCGCGTGATAAAAACTATTGTTTTACTCATTTCTCAGAAACGATAACATTTTAGGCAGAAATATTTTAAGGATCCCTTTCAACCATTACTAATAAATCATGTAAGTTGTGTGTGAATCTGTAAACATTTGTGTTTTTCGATTTTACCAATAGTGTACAGGGCCTTTAAGGCCACTTCCTGTAACATACATTTCCAGCTTTTTGCGTAACAATAAAGTAAGCGATAAAAAGAAAAATGAAGGATGTTGATTAAAATTTGATGAATATTTCTTGTATACCATATTTCAAAGATATAAAATGTATCAAATTTTAAGGACAACTGCTTAAGCTTAAAACAATGGGCCGATTTATAGAATATCTCAGTTATACAGGATGTTTCCACTTAAAAATACACTATCAGAACAAATACAATATTTTTACTAACAAACTGTTAAGCAAACTCCGAAAAATAGTTAATAAGTTGTGATCTTTGCATGTGTTTGGAATAATATTGCTATTATTGTATTCGACCTCAACAATACAAGAACAACAAATACAATACAAGGCAATAAAGGGAACAACAAACAAAACAAAAAAAAACACAGAAAAAAACATCGCACCAACAAAATACAAACAAATAATAAACAAATAAACAAACAAACAAACAAGCGTCTTGCTGAAAATATCAATCCGGTCCTGTTTTAAGAGACACGATGCAGGCCCATGCAATCATCCTAGCAGATGGCTGAATATAAAAATTGATCACGGAGTGAGGATTTTGCGACATTTTCAAAACTGTCCACCGAAATTGTTTACAAAGCCCTTATAGCCAGAGATTTTGTCCTGCCAAAGGCCCAAGAAAAATGGGTTTAGATTTGAAATCTTCCTAAAGATTTCAACTGGACTGAAGTTTGGGGTAAAATTCATAAAACAAATTCCTTTTAGATGCTAAGGATAAAGATATGATTTTTTGACTTTATCACAGGATCTTCCCAACTTGCATGGGACAAACTTTTTCGTATGAAAATCACAGAAAAAGTCGAGTTTCCACTCTGTGATTCGACGCAGAAACTATATTGAGCATTTAGCCCTTTTCACACGACAAAGTCAAACTAGGGTCCTTGGTCTCGGGCGCCAGTTGTCTTGACCAAGGACGTTGGTCAAACTCAAACAGGACCTTTCACACGGTGCATAAACCAACGTCCTGTGTCTCAGAACCTTCGTCTTTTGTGGTGCTAAAGGTCAACATTGTTTATTGTCCGTTTCACTGATATCCGCACAGCTAGCATAACATCGCTAATGCATGTGTTGGTTACCATTCATTTTCCCGCGCTGTCGTGAATCGGCCCCTAAAAAAGATTTTGTTTTGGGACGAAGAATAAACGTGTAGTTGTGATCTACGCTCGAAACATTCATTCCGACCACCAAATTCCAAGGACAGAAAAAGTGACAATCGATAATAAACTGGGGAGTGCATATTCTTACCGTTGAATGTTGTCACGCATTCCTATTTTATTGCCCACTGAAGTTTTCTATAAATCCGTGCTGTTCTCGATCATGAAACTTACCGATCGAATGCTACGTATTCTAAACTATGGGGTTCTTTCCGCTATCGTCTCGAACCCCATAGTTCTATATAGGAGTAGCCCTAAATTTAAAGTGCTGGAATTTGATTTAAAACATGTAACGTTTTTAGGGAAAATCAAATGATTTTCGAGAGTGAACTTTTCAAAACATCTCTCAACGATCTCATCTTGACAACATGAAAGAGTTGTGCACACACGTTCTCATAAACACGTTCAAAGGTTTCTTTTCAACGTTATCGAATAACGGGGTCGAGCATCTTGATTTACTTGCATCATGCGTTTCTTCTTGCGCGCATGCGTGGTAGCTCCAGCTACACCAGGGTCCTTCGTTACGCAAGCGGTGTTCATTCACACAGCACGCACGGACGATCGTGGTATAATTTACACAACGTTGTGTTTTTAAGACGCTGGTCTCGACCATGGTCTTAAAAGGACTAGGGACCCGTGCTTATTTAAGCAGAGGTACATTTCACACGATGTGAATTAAACAACGTTGTGTTTTTAGGACCAAGGACCCCCTGCTTATTTTCCTCGTGTGAAAAGGCCTTTTGTTGATATAATGCAAGACTACGGTTCAACCCTGGTTGTGTCGACCACTGACAGTGAGACGTATTTTAGTGGTAAAGGCATTTCAGGTTTGAGAAACAGCAGTAACACGATCTTTCTTATCTGATCAAAATGTAACGAGGCATGAACAGATGGTTTTGGGGACCACTGCCTGTGAGTTTTCTGACAAAAATATCGGCATTATTTCGTAGGTTTTTATTTATAATGTGAAATTTGGAAAAGTGTTCAATGTTATTATGAAAGCAACTTTTAATTATAAAAATCGACCAGATGTATCTTGGGATATCGAATAAGAAACAGTAGGACTTTCTCCCTGCTCTTCAGCATTTCTGGAAGACCATCAATGGTCTTTAAGGAAGTGGTTTCCAGGGTGGATGTTTATATTACAATTACTTTACTGACAACAACTGATAAGACTAAAGAGTCCAAATGAAACCGGTGAGTAGAATTCAGAGATTGTGATTAATGGGAGATTCACTTAATGCCATATCGGAGCCTGATCGGAACACATAAAACGTGATTGAAGGGCAAATAAAACACAGCGTGTATAGGCTTACTTGCAATGTCCAGGGCAGTGTATACGCCCAATGCTTTGTGCTGATATTCATCGTTGAAGTACATCCAGGAAATGGCAAAATTACGTAAGAGCGCTCAGCGTATATAGAGTGGGAGGGTCGGCGTACAAATTACAGAATTAATCTAAGGTCGATCTGAGCACTTTGAAAAATGTTCGTCTCCAATCACGCTGAGATTCAAAGTAGCAGGAGATACAGCATGCGTTTTAGTCCACTTGTCCGGCTTTTACAGTAATGTAATAACGGCATGGGCGAAAAACATGGGGGGGGGGCATTTAAATATTGTGTCCCCCACCCTTGAAAACTTGGGGGGGGGGACATGTCCCACTGTCCCCCCCTAAATGACGCCCATGATAAGAAGATGTCGTCATTCAACAATTCAACACTTACTAGGGGCGTTTACGAAACGAAAGCTCAGGCTCAGACATAGGCTTCAGGCTCCGTTCTCTCGTCTGAATCCCTGAACGCATAGCCCGCGTATAGTCAAAACAACTGAGGGGCCTAGCTAGCCTGAAGCCTAAGACTGAGCTTGAGCCTCCGTTTCGTATACGCCCTATGAATCTTTCATACGACCCCGAGAGGATTTAAAATGGAACGTGCATACTGCGTTCATCATTAAACACGCACAACAGTCGTCTATGGCCCTTTTCGAAACGACCGGCTTCGGCTTGGATTCGGCTTCAGGCTCCGTTCTCTCGTCTGAATCCCTGAACGCATAGCACGCGTATAGTCAAAACAACTGAGGGGCCTATCTAGCCTGAGCCGAATCCGAAGCCGAATCCGGTCGTTTCGAAAAGGGCCTATACACCAATCCAGGCGCGCAAGTGCTGGGCGCCGCCATGGGCGCCGCGCGCCACTGCTGCGGTGTACTTGTGCCTAATTTTGTGCACAAAGACACGAGAAAATCGTTTCCCTTTTCACCTTTTATGGAAATTTAATGTCTTCCTCGACAATCTATGAAATTTCTCTGACATGGCTGCATGATATGACGATTTACTACATTCTTGATAATTTTTTTAAGTTAAGCACAGAGTAAAATACTGAAATTCTGACAAAATACTCTGCCGATCGTGGAGTATGCTGCTGTTTTCTGGTCTGGAGGTCTAACAAAGGAGCTGGAGCGCATACAGAAGCGAGCAGGTATACAGAAATATACGTGGTATATACTAAGTAAATACACTATCCATAAGCGCTCAAGGACTGCCAGCTTCCTACCTGGGGGAGCAGGCGATATTAAATTGTGCCTTTCATTTGCTAAATCCATACAAAATCCATCCTCCAAACTCCATCATTTGCTTCCTTCTGAGAAACCCCGGTTCACAATACTCAGAGTTCAGCAAAGCTTACTGAATTTCACTGTAGGACTGAACGGTTTAGAAATAGTCCCCTTCTTTATTGAACGCGTATTCTTAATTCTGCATAATTTTATTGTTTGCTGACCGCTCATAGATGGGGTGACCTCTGCTCAAATCATGTTTTTTTAAAGTTTTTTTTTACACTCGCCTTGTTTAAGTTCCCCGTTTTTAATGTGTGTACTAAGATGCAAGTTTGTATTTTCTCATATCTGTGTTCTGAATATTTTTTTAACTTGCCCTTTTTGGGGTGTTAAGGTAAGGGTCACTTTTGTGTTGGTGGTCTGTAGTTTCTTTTTACTATTGATGTGTTTTTTTTAAATATCTTTTAAGTTTTATAAGGTTGTGCAAATCATGTAATTCGGCCTACAGGATGTGAGAGTGATTTTTATTGTAATAAACCATTTCAATTTGAATTAAATTTTAAGGACATTCACATACTGACGTTGAGTGTTGTATAGCTAGAAGCATGTCTTATGTCATCGCATGGGATTGACAAACAAGTTTAGCTCAATGGAAGAGCTATAATTTATCATTGCTAAGTTAAATGCATCGTACACGTTTGGTAATTGTCAAAGAACAGTGTTTTCATTTGGTGTATCCCAACATACGCATAAAATAACAAGCCTGTGAAAATTTGGGTTCAATTGGTCATCGAAGTTGCAAGAAAATGATGAAAGAAAAAACACCCTTGTTGTACAAATTTGTGTGCTTTCAGATACAGGAATAAAAACTTCTTGCAAGAAGTTTTTATTATTTTAGTGAAAAATTATCTCTTTCTCAAAAACTACGTTACTTCAGAGGGAGTCGTTTCTCACAATGTTTTATACTATCAACAGCTCTCTGTTGCTCGTTACCAAGTCATTTTTTATGCTAATATATATTTTGAGTAATTACCAAACGTGTACGATGCCTTTAAAGGGCTGTGTCGCGCTCTCCATAGATGATAGGAGGGGGGAGGATGAGGGCGCTAGCAGTAACTGGGTGAGAGTTCATAATTCCATTTACAGAAAGAGGTTTTTTTGAAGGACAAGCAAATACAAAAATAGTAGTATGCTGGTATTTGATAGGACCTACTTGCATCATAAAGAGGTTTTACTTTGAAGGACAAGCAAAGAACAAATAAAAGGACCGGAACGCACTCAAGATGTTCATAAAGCTTTTAAAATGTTGTCAGTAATAGAAAGCTCAGTGGAATAGCTATAATTTATCATTGCTAATTTAAAGGGCTGTGGTGCGCTCTCCATAGATATGACACGGAGGGAGGGCGTGGCGTGCAGTAACTTGGTGAGAGTTCAATTCCATTTAGTCAGTGGGCTTATGGTCGAAAAACTTCCCCCATATGTAATTTTGTATACAATCTTTGTAAATTTCAGGGATTACTCCTGAAAACACTAAAGAATACAAATCCACTTGATGCCCATTTTTCCTATGCCCGGAAAGATGTTTTTGAAGGCTTTTTCCGAGCTAAAATCCAGACGACTAAACTATACGATATGTGATTTTACAATTTGCGCCCAAATGACGATCCTTGCATTATTCGGAATCCGTCCAATTACTGCCGTGTAATATGATTCTGTATTGGGCGGGTTTCTCAAACGGAATACCACGATGTATACGCATGCAAAGGTATCCGAAAGTCACCAAAACATTAACTGCGTGCACCTGACGACGTCTTGATTTCACTATCGAAACCAGTCCCTTCAGTCTGCTGTTTTTGCCAAAATAATCTTGTGAGTAATAAGAAATGCAGTAATGTTACCAGATATATAACACAGAAAAGAAAGTAGCCACAAACACCTTCAGGAATATCACTTTTCTGTCTTCCTCCGTGGTTTGAGTTTGACAGCTACTTCACACTCGTCAACGTGGTGAAATTAGTCTGGCGCCCTATGGTATTTATTATATATTCTCTTCAGTGTGAGACAGGGTACACGACTGATATTAGGCCCGTATTATTGTTGTGTCGAAAATTTTTGTCATTTTGGGGGGCACTACGTTATTCAAATCTGAACTAAAATCTGTATGTAAATAGATATCCTGACGTAAAAATAATACTACAAACTGTCTATCACTTTTATTGACAGTCCTTGAGTATTTACATTGCTAAGATCAAGCCTAACTCAACTGCAGTTTTCATATTAACACTAACCATGCTAACACAACAGCCCCAAGGCATCGTTGTGTTTTTAGGGCGGCAGTTTCGTGATTGTTTCTTTTTCAAAAATCTTGTTCTTAGTACACAAACACAAGTACAACAAATTGTGAAACAAGATAAAACTTGGGCTCACTATATTCAACATCATGAGCACAGATCAGCCCCCTGCTAAAATAAAACCAACATATTTCAGTCTGTGCATTAAGTGTCAAGATGTTCTGAAAAAATGACAAACTTACAACACCAAAGCATTTGTCTTCAGTTGAGACATTTCTGTGTAGTGTGCATTATTAGAGGTGTGAATTAGGCAATCCTGATTTCTTAAATATTTCACAAAGACTGCGTGGAACAACAGGGGATAAACTCCTTGAGAAAGGTGCACAGTGGCATCGCATGTGCTTTGGTGATACAACTTCAAAAACTAGAAATGAAATGAAAGAGATGAAAAGTGGTTCCAAAAATATTGACCCTGTACAAAATCTAAAAGGTCGATTTTCTACAGCCCCTTGTATGAAATCAGGAAAATTTACAAGATCTACTGCTGAGCATTTTAATCCTCATGAGTGTTTCTTTTGTCAAGGATGGGATACTACCAAAAAAAGATGAAACCAAACATGCCTGCCAACAAAGTGTCAACCGTGGAAGATCAATTAAAGAGATTGTTGAAAAAAGTGACAATGATTTGTGGAAATTACAACTCGCTGATGTAATAGAAGAGGATGACCTACTTACAAGGGACATTGTGTACCACAATAGTTGCTAGCTCAAATATTTGCACAAATAAGTTAATTGGCCTAAAAAATGCACAACTTACAAAAATGTTCACAACACGAGACAGTTCATTGCAGAGATTGATTTTGTTTCTGCAGGAAAACATTGTCTGGAGACTACATAACCACAATTCAGGCAGAAAATTTGTATAAGGAGATAATAGAAAAAACATGGCATCAATACAACCATAACACGCAGAGCATTAATAGCTTATATCTCAGAGAATGTACCAAATATTGTCATATCGCAACATAGGGGAAACTTACCAGGCGTGTTACATTCTAAACAAGCAGGCCGTGAAGAACTAGACTTAGCTATAGATTAGCGAGACATAAGAGCTGATATAAATATTATCTTCAAGTATTATAAAATAATTAGGCGAATTGTTTCCAATGTACATGAAAAGTTATGGACTTTTACAGGGTCCCTTGATAACCTTACGGGGCAAAATTTGTCAACATCCAAAACTTCCGATGACATCATTTGAGAAAAATGGGTCTGTACATTTTTGTACAAGAATGTTTTTGTTCATTCCGATCCTGACTTTCAATGATATTCATTCAAAACGGCCCAGAAATTGACATTTTGTCCGACGAAATATTGCTCCAGGGAATGTAAAGACCCATTAGTTGTTGAAATGAAATGATGTCATGTTTCAAATTTTGCTCCGAAAACGTCAGTAATTAACCAAAACATCCCCTACAAAAATGTACAGACCCATTTTTCTCAGACTGATTTCATCGGATGTTTAGGATTTCGACAAATTTTGCACTGGAAGGGTATTGAAAACAACGGCAATTAACACCATTTTAACGTGATGTTAGAGACTAGTAATTTTTTCTCGACTCACGTGAAGACGCTCTTAATTGGAAAAAGAGTACATCACAAAAATGAATTTGACATTTACCTTCCTCTTTAGAGGTACATAGGCCACTGTTTATTGAAGTCAGATAGGTTATTCAAGGCATTTGTATTTGGATTTTTCCTGTATTTTTCCAGAAATGTTAACACCAACTGTCATTTGTTAAATAAGTCACTAGAGATGATCAGTGGCTAATATGTTAACTGCGCTAAAAAATAAAATCTAAACAAAATAAAAGTAAAACATTTATACGAAAATGTATATATCGTGTACATGTATTACCATAAATGGCGGCCATTTTAAATTTCAAAATGAGATGCAATCTCATCTCGGTATTTTTCCAGAAATGTTAACACCAACTGTCATTGTTAAATAGAGATGATCAGTGGGTAATAGGCTAACTGTGCTAAACAAAAAATTAAAAGTAAACAATTGAGACGAAAACGTATAATATTTAATACGAGTATGTATGTATTACCACGAATGGCGGCCACATGACCTTCAAAGCATCTCATCTCGGTATTTTTTCCAGAAATATTAACACCAACTGTCATTGTTAATTTGGCCAACTGTGCTTAGCAAACAAATTAAAAAGTGAAACATTGCAACAAAAATGTATATTTAATACGTGTACATGTATTACCACTAATGGCGGCCATTTTGAAATTAAAAATGGCCGCTGAAACACATCAAAGTATTGGAAGTATTAAACAATGGAATAATACTTAATACAAGTTTGGAAAAAAAAGATCTTTGTCAATTCAATCATATTTAATGTGCTCATATGCACAAAACATGTGCTAAATATGCCCAAAGTAGCGGCCATTTTGATTTTCAAAATGGCCGCCCTAGGGGTGATAGGAAAATTAGGCATCAAGTGGATTTGGATTTGTTGATGTGTACATAGATGATTCTGAACGTTTCAAACTTAGATTGTATACAAAAATGCATATGGACTCTTTAAGCTGACAGACTAATTTACAGAAAGAGGTTTTTTTGAAGGACAAGCAAATACAAAAATAGTAGTATGTTGGTATTTGATAGGACCTAATTGCATCATAAAGAGGTTTTACTTTGAAGGACAATCAAAGAACCAAGTAAGATCTTTGAATGCTTTGTTAATCAACAGCTCCTTGGATACCTGGAGGACAATGACCTTCTAACTGACTGCCAGTTCGGGTTTCGCCATTCCCGCTCAACCGGTGATCTGCTTTCCCTAATTACTGATCATTTTAGTTAGATCGCAGGGGTGAGGCTCGTGTTGTAGCATTGGACATCTCCAAGGCCTTCGACAAAGTATGGCATACTGGCCTGCTCCACAAGCTTCAGTCATATGGCGTGTCAGGCAGAATGATAGCTATAATCTCTGCTTTCCTTTCCAACCTCAAGTTGAAGGTTGCCCTTGAGGGTCAATCTTCTCCAACCAGTTCTATCAATTCCGGTGTTCCACAAGGCTCAGACTTGGCCCCACTCTCTTTCTTGTTTACATTAATGATTTGCCCGATGAAGTTCTGCCTCAGCTTGCCATGTATGCTGATGATTCAACCCTCTATTGTGTTTCCCCTAACTCTTCCAATACTTCTCGCTGTGAGGTGGGTGTCTCGCTAAATAGTGACTTAGAGAATGTGCTAAAGTGGGGGGAATGATTGGCTAGTAACCTTCAATTCAACTAAACTTCTGTCTCTGTCTCGCTCTAGAGATGATTCATTTCCATCTATTCATATGGGTCCATTGACTTTGCCTGAGGTAGCAGATTTTCGCCTTCTTGGACTTGACATCTCCACCAATGCCAGTTGGAAGAGTGCTTCCATGCGAGTTGGTTGTCTTTATCGAGCTCGGAAGTTTTTACCTGCTGATGCTACCCCCTGTATAAGACAACTATACAGGACGAATCCATAGCATATCCATAGAGCTACAACACGAGCCTCACCCCTGCGATCTAACTAAAATGATCAGTAATTAGGGAAAGCAGATCACCGGTTGAGCGGGAATGGCGAAACCAGAACTGGCGGTCTCGCTAAATACTGACTAAGAGAATGTGCTAAAGTGGGGGAATGATTGGCTAGTAACCTTCAATTCAACTAAACTTCTGTCTCTGTCTCGCTCTAGAGATGATTCATTTCCATCTATTCATATGGGTCCATTGACTTTGCCTGAGGTAGCAGATTTTCGCCTTCTTGGATCTCCACCAATGCCAGTTGGGAGAGGTATATCACAGGCATTGCAAAGAGTGCTTCCATGCGAGTTGGTTGTCTTTATCGAGCTCGGAAGTTTTTACCTGCTGATGCTACCCCCTGTATAAGACAACTATACGTCCCCTAATGGAGTACTAGGGAGGTTTAGCTGCACGTTACGCGAGCAAAAACGTGAACGTGAACGTCAGAAAATTGTGTCGTTTCTAGGTGACGTCACTACTTTGGGCTTATTTCATGCTCACGTATGACGTCTGCACGACGTACCTGACGTGAGAAATGGTAACTTCACGTATGCTTAAAACGTGAGATTTTTACAACAAAATTTTCTGACGTTCACGTTCACGTTTTTGCTCGCGTAACGTGCAGCTAAACCTCCCCACTGTTGTCACATTTGGGCCGGAGCTTCTGCCTGTCATTTATCTTAATATTAGACAGAGTGCAGAAGCGTATTGTTAATCTTGTTGGTGAAGAGTTGGGATCAACGTTACAACCTCTTTCCCACCGTAGGTCTGTAGCCAGCCTCTGTCTTTTCCACAGATATTTCCATGGTAAATGTGCCACCAGTGTGTCCGACCTAGTTCCTCCTATTTGGATGTTTGAGCGTGAAACCAGACTTTCTGCTTGTTCTCACCCATACACTCTTGATTTGCTGAGATGTAGAACAAGGAGCCACTCCAACAGCTTTTTTCCACGTACTGCTTCTCTTTGGAACTCCTTGCTTGGTGCATGTTTCCCTCCATCCTACAATCTAGACTGTTTTAAGAGGAATAGCAATTCCTACCTTTAGCTCCCCTGAGTTATTTTCACATTTAATAATTGTTTTTCTTTCTTCTTGTAGCCCCTTTACCAAAAATGGCTTTTAGCCTTGTTTGGGGCGAGCTTGCATAAAAAATATATAAAAAATAGGACCGGAAGAAGATGTTCAAAAAGCTTTGAAAATGTTGTCAGTTAAAAAGCTTATTCCTGTGTCGATTCATAAAAAAAGTATTAAAACGACTAGAAAATGGGCAACGCGACAAGCGACGCAACGGGCGACGGCACGACGCGACGGGCGACGCAACGGCACGACGTGACGGACGACGGAAGTCATAACCACTATGAAAATCAATTGAAAAACAGGCGACGTGACGGGCGACGGCACGACGCGACGGACGACGACACAGGCGACGCAACGACACGACGCAACACCTGTGCCGTCGCCTTCAGAACACCATACAAAATCACTCATGATATTTTTATTGTGAAATAGACTTGCCGCGGTGTTTCTGGATTGGTTGCATATACACCCCTCGGAGGTTTGGAGCATGTCTACGTGATTTGCATTTAAATATGTGGATTTTGCGCAATACAAATGAATTCATTTGTTTATTTTATTAGCTTAAAACGGGCAATTGATTGGCTTAGTAGAGTAAATAAATATGATTACTTTTTGTCTGCCTATACAATTGGTTTGTTTTAAAAACTTGGACACAAACAATATTAAGTGTGAACGCAATCAGGCAGCAAGTCATTCACATAAACAACCCCTTTTTTCATGTTCACGCGCACATACGACATCCGATTTCAATGAACAAAACTGCTACGTGTGGAAGCTTTTGGTGTAGCGTTTTCACAAATACTAGTGGTACTACCAATAAGCCTATCAAAATCCATGCACAGATTTATAAAAAATAGAATGCATACACCTGTCTTGTACATGAGCAACAGTGTACACTGCATTGGCAGAGTACACTTAATGTTTTATTGCGTTTGGTTTGGATAAGAACTAAATTAAAAAGGTTTGGCTGCGCCTCGGGAAAATAGAACGCTCCGGGGATCACCTCGGGAGTCGTAGTTTTAACCATAGCACTCGAAGCAGTCAATATTTGTATACTATTAGGGCTAACGACGTTTCTGTTTATGCTTAATTTCGAACGAAATTTGTTTTTGTAGAGACACGGGAAGGAGGCCGGTCCTCTATTTAAAAAGGACGAGGATTCGCCAATATACATCAATAATGATAAATGCAATCAATGACGTCTAAAATGAAATAAACTCTCCTTTACTGGTTTAATTTCTCCAATACAATTGCACAAAATATGCAATACAATGCAAAAAGTCACAATAATATACACTACACAACTACACAATGCACTGTCAAAAAAAGGTCACAAAAAGGTCAGCACACACGATCTGGCTACACGGACGCACGTGTGACGGTGCTGCCTGGCAAATACACACATGGTTTTACAATGATTCCGATCAAAATAGAGCCCTAAAAATCACAGTAGTTCAGGTATAAATGAGGGTTTGCATACAAAATAATACTCACAGATATCTCTACACCTCTATTACTCCCATATAAATAGCTTTTTGGAGCATGGCCAGAGCCATGCTCCCTACAAAAATAGAGAAAAATACCACTCAAATAAAATGTGCTCTTTCAAGAAACGAAGCTATAGAAAAAGAGAGAGATTGTCACGTGACAACTCCAAAAGTAAACTTTTCATAATATAAACACTGAGGGCGCACTTGGGTTCCCTACATTTTTTAAATGCAATTATTACAAAATAAGTGTTTCTTACCTTCAAAACGCTTCCCAAGGTTTCTGTTTCCGTGTAATTTCGAACGAGAGTTTTTTACCTTTATGAAACGTAAAGAAAAAGGAACAAAAATGCAATTACAAAATAAATGTTTCTCACCTTCAAAATGAGACTTCGTCGAAAATTAAACCCCAGCTGAAAGTATTTCGGATGAGGAAATGACGCGAAGGCCAGAGTTAATAAATTAAGTGTACATGTTGAATCGGGATTGGGTATACGTGGCTATGGAAACATGGAAACTAGACGTATGTGGGAAGGTTACTGTTAAAGGCACTGAACACGTTTGGAAATTGACCAGTGTTCTCACTTGGTGTATCCCAACATATGCATAAAATAACAAACCTGTGAAAATTTGGGCTCAATTGGGCGAAGTTGCAAGAACATGATGGAAAACAACCACCCTTGTTGTACAAATCTGTGTGCTTTCAGATAGGAATAAAAACTTCTTGCAAGAAGTTGTTATTATTTTAGTGAGAAATTACCTCTCTCTCAAACAGAGGGAGTCGTTTCCTACAATGTTTTCTACTATCAACAGCTCTCCGTTGCTTGTTACCAAGTAAGTTTTTATACTAATATTTGTTTTGAGTCATTACCAAACGTGTACGATACCTTTAAGCTTGGTTATAGGTTTTTATGCATTGCGTGATGAGGTATGAAACGTGTTTGTGGTAACATCATGTGATTGTCTCTACTTTGCTGTGTAGGTCTTACCTTGATGCTATTACACTACCGCGGAGTTAACAAGTTTCTTCGATCCACTAAGCTTAAGTAGTATAGTCGGGCCGACGCAGGACAGTTATTGAAATCCGAAATCTTCCCCGCGGTAGTAGAATAAGTTCTTATGAGAATAATTTGCAAAGTAGATACAATCACGTGGTGTGAGCGCTTTTGTAACGGTGCAAAGAGAAGGAACCCCAACTTTGGCAGCAATTTTCAAACTTGCTGAGCATATTTCAAAAGGTTCAATTTAATGATATTAAAATCTTTAAACATAAGTGACGGAAAAAAGATTGCAATTATACACTTAGCATAATATTCTTTATTTCCGAGGCAAAGTTAATATCTATTTAATTGCTGCGGTACCCGCTGCTAAAATATAGGATTCGAACTGCCTCTATCCATCGGGCTAGCTCAGTGGTCTAGTGGTAAAACATCTGCTCTAGCATGGCAAAGGTGTGGGGTTCGCATCCCACCCTAGTGATTTCTGCCTGTGGTTTTTGCCCCCCACGGAACTCAACAATACAAGCAAATAATATAAATTATTATGTGCTTTGTTTTTTTCACATTGACTATCCTCCTTGGTCCAATGAACCGGCTACAAGAATTGAGTCAATTTGAGTCAACTATTGCTCAAATTTATCAGAGGGCCATGGCTTTGGTTCCAGTTAGCCTGTTTTGCCTGTATCCCCCCCGACCACCACACACACGAATATGGTGGCAAAGGGCAAACCGAATTAATCATCGACAAGATTCGATACCAGACGTAATTCAGTTAATGCTTCATTTGTATGAATAAACTGCAGCTTCAGAATTTATCAGGTTGTTAGTTCGGTTCCTGCCGAGAAAGGAATTTGTGTGCACTGCTTTCAGTTCGTGAAATGCTCTTTTACAATAAGGTAAATTGAACTACCAACTGTTTTACTGAATACCTTGGCGGAAAAAAAAACCTTGACGAAATACTTTCCAGTCGAGAAGCATTACGTGATTGTGAAGTAAATTTTTGAACGCCCACAGGTTAGCTATACCTCTGGGGTTCATAACAAACAGATTATACTTCCCTCGGGCTATTTGCAAATGCACTGTAACAAATCAATCTTGGTTCTAAGCTCTGCCTGGTCAAGCACTGCGGCTTAATTGGATCTTTCCGATTTTTGGGCAAGCAGTAGGACTATACTTCTGCTATTTTGCATTCACAAGTGCAATTCTGCATCATGTAATTGTGAAGTCGTTCAGTGAAGCCCAACGAGCTAGAACTGGAGAACAATATTTTATCTCGGTGTAGCGCTGCTTTACTTGGTTCTTGTAAACTTTAACCGACTGTCAGAAGGGGCAGGCAGTGGGGCTACGAATTGTGCTCTTTCCATGTGATTGTGAAGTCATTCATTGGAAACTCTAGATCATTAGGCTTGAAAATCAAATCTCGATGAATCCCAGATCACCCAGCATAAGCTGGATCCTGCAGGTTTCGTTGAGTTGAAATTTACACTATATGTTGTTAAATAGCACTAATTTCTGCCAAAACGGTTACATTGGTGTTATTTGAACACCCTATGATGTTAATTTTGATTCTCTCCTCGGCTTCTTTTTGTGACTACGCACCCATGATGTCAATTTGAACACCCCAGTTTTTGCAGTGTGCCTGCTTGGCAAAAACCGTCGTTTCGTACCTCCGACTCCGAGGATTCGTAGGTAAACTGCCATGTTGATGGACTCGCGCGTATGCTGCAAAAACTGGTTCGATCACTATTTACGAATCCTCCACGTGGCAAACCTCGCTGTAGATAAACACATTTAATGTTGTTACATTAAATAAATAATAAAATGGGAGGGGGCTATAGTCTTATATGGCACACGAATGTATCAATAAGGTACCCAATGTGCTTGAAGAATCAGAAACATTGTAAGACAGGTTTTGAATCTTTTTGAATTACGAGACTGATTTATAATTTACAGGGTACTGCGGATTCAGTGGATTCAGCAGCCACTGCCAGAAACACACGGGCCAAACCCCTTTTTGTGCATGCATTACACACTACACTGGGCCTACATCTTTACGTCCCATCCGAAGGACGAAGTGTCTTGCTTTAAGGACACACATGGGGCGTCAATCTGTCTTGAAATGTGGGGGGGGGGGGACACAGCAGGATCATTTACGGCGTGGGGTTCAGGGGCCCGCCCAAGAGCCCCTGGTGGGGTCCAGGGCGAAGCCCTTGGCGGGGGTTCCCCTGAAGCTGTTGGGTTTTAGCATGTTTAAACGACCTAGAAAAGCTCTCCATTAAATGGTCGATCGATTTCGGGCTCTACATAGACAGCGCGTCACAGGAAGTAAACATACAGTTCCATCAAAGTCTTCAGATCACGCTCGTGTGTAAAACCAAGGATACGCAGTGTTTCCAATCGCGGGCAGTTTCGTCCAGTGGGTAAATTGCCGAGCAGTTTCGGGCGGTGCATCGACTTAAGCGTTAGCTTTATACAGACAGCGCGTTACCGTAAGTCATACAGTAGATGACACATTAAATTGCCCCTATGAGATACATGAGTTAAAACAAAACTGGGGGGACATTTGATATGGTGTCCCCCACCCTTCAAAAAGTGGGGGGGGGGACACGTGACCACCTGTGCCCCCCCCCCAGGATTGACGCCCCTGAGGACACAGGAGTCAAGACCGGGACTCGAACCCACACTCTGCTGATCAGAAACTCCAGAGCTTGAGAGTCCGGTGCTCTTAACCGCTCGGCAATGACACGCCATTGAAACCTCGCAGTAGATAAACACATGTTGTCATATTATTAATAATAATAACAATAATAATAAAGATATTTGTAAAGCGCCTAATGCAAAAGCCTCTGAGCGCATAAAAAGAACAATAAAATATACAATGAGTGGAAGATACATTACAAGTAAACAGATAACAAATAAGCAGCTTCAAACAAATGAGTTTTTAACAGAGACTTAAAACAGTGTAAAGAACTAGCTTGGCGAACATGCACAGGAAGACTATTCCAAAGAAATGGAGCAGCGTAATAACATGATCTTTGAACATAAAAAATGGAAGAAGCTCTTGTACTTGTGGTAAGCAATGACTGTTGAAATGAACGTAAAGTCCGAGTATGGGAATAATGGTAAATAAGTTCAGATAAATACACAAGATAATGACATGTTTGAGCTTTGAAAGTTAACAAAAGAATTTTATAAATTGTACAAAACTTAACTGGGAGCCAATGCAATTTCATTAGTACTGATGTAGGCCTAATAATTATGGTGAGAACGAGGCAAGCAAGAAACGAGGCGAGCAGCAGTGTTTTGTACACGTTGAATTTTAGCGAGATCTTTATCAGGGAGTCTATAGACGATGTGACCTGTGACATCACATGTTTACAAAAGAGCCACAGAGCCTTGACTTCCTGCAAGCACGATTTGTACACAGCTCAATGGAAGAAAACTTAAAATCTTATATTTTATGGAGATTGCACTGTCTAATTCTTATCAACTTTTGATATGATGAAAGGGGGCACATCTCAAAACTTGTCCAGCTTTTACTTTCATAACTCTTGGATTTATGTGGAAATTATGACACAAAATGTCACCTTTCCCATATGACCAGTGCAGTATCTTGCCTGCCAGAAAATCCAAAGAATGTACAAGGTTACTTTTATTGTAAACAGAGGTCACATGGTCTATAAAGAAGAGAATTGCTGGAATCAAGTCTAATTGTGACGAAAGCGTGAACAAGACGAAGAGTAGTAGCTTCATCCAGGTAGCGGCGAATCGGTGCTATTTTTCTGATAGCCATGAGAGCTGCTTTGCAAACATTATCAACATATATGCACTTTATGGATACGTTAACAAGCTTTCGAGCGAAATCATTTTGTACCAACGACCTCAGAGTCAATTAATGTGAGGAACTCCCAACAAACCTGCAATCTCCTTGCCCATTTGAATGGTCTGGTAACTTCGGCGATAGTTTGACCAATTAAGAGTGATTTCACGTAAATACTGGAAATTATGTGTCCATGGTCAAACATTTATTATAAAAACCTGTGTGGATAAAAGAACTTAGGGTGCCAGTAAACAAACTAGACTTTTAAAATCCATATAGCCCGTTGCCATAGTAACATGCCATTTTGTTTTGTGGGCATTTTTTGAAAAATGTTCGGGTCTTAAAAATTTGCTTAAAGCTTATCTTTAAAAGTTCACCTAGCCTAAAATAGAAAAAAATATCACAAAACAATTTGTATATTAATTACAAATTAAGATTCTTGGCCTTTGATAAAACATTTGTTGTTATTTGTGCCACCCTTGAGTAATTAAGAACGTGCATTAGCACATGTTTTTTAGAACTTGACATTTTGTACCCTACAAATATCAACTTGCCAGGGGTCTCAAAATATTTTCCTTTCGGTTGTGATAAGGGCCAAAATTGGTCTTTAAATAGCAGATTTGCCAATGATTTGCTTGGCCACTGCAATACCTCACGGTAACATTTAAAGGGTGTTCACAACATTGGGAAGGTTGAAAATCTAAATGTTCACAGATTTTCAAATAACTTATTTGGTATAAAGATGGTCATGGTGTGAAAACTTTCCATAAAATATCCTTGCTTGAACTGTTGTGGTTTTTTGAGAAATATGAAAACATATACCCTTTTCCCCACTGTTTTCTCGTGACTCCGATGAACGATTGAACTTACACTTTCACAAGCTTTTCATTTCACGTATGTTGGGTCAAAATAAGTGCAGAACTTGGTCTTTTACCATTGTCGATGTTGTCCTTGTGCTTGAGACCACCCTCAGTGATACAGTGATAAGAAATAACTATTTTCGAGGACACTGAAATCATTTCGAGCTCACGAAATACATTATTTCGAGATACGAACTAAATGTTCGAAATGTTTTGGATCGCGCGAAAAGATTTCAAGCGCACGAAATATTTTCGAGCTCACAAAATAACTGATTGAGGCCCGAAATGTTTTCTGAGCAAATGATTTTGAGCGCATCACGAAATAACTTATATTCTAATGATCGATTGAACCAATACACACTAACTGTCATGTCATGAAATAATGTATAATTGGTAAACAAAGTGCAGATATTAAAGCCTACTGGTCTTTGACAACTACCAATCGTGTACACTTGCTTAAGGATAATGCTCAGCGATAAGTCGTGCTCTATCTATTATCTTCAACCTTTCTATTTTCTTCCGGCCCTTGACTAGTATTGTCAATGCATCAGCCCAAAACCAAGCCATTATAGACTTTTGAGTCCTTTGGACCGTATTCGTTTTGAGATTTGATTTTTTATTGTTAATCTCTTCATCTCAGAATAAAAACTTAGTACAAAATGCTCTCAAAGGATTGTTAATACGTTAATACTACTTTGAAATCCATTGTTAAATTGGTTTTGAAGCACAAAGAAATGTTTGCAAATGGTCTAAAGATTGTTTTTCTTTTGTTTTCTTCTACTTCTTCTTCTACTTCTTTTTCTTTTAAAATCAAAATTTCCATACAATCTGAAATGGCTACACGTATACAGCCTACTATGGGAACAAATCGCTCTCATGCATGGGTTCTTATATTATTCAAATCCCCAAGTAAATTACTGTGTATATTTCAAAGTTAATAAAATATAACTATCGTGCTATCTGCCTTTTGCCGACGCTAAAAACACTGAACAAAAACACACTGTATTTTCTTTTTTTTAGTTTTACGAAAAACATGGCAAATTTTTGTTTTTCCAAGGTTTTGCAAAAAAACCCAAAAACATCAGGCTTTCCCCCCTCCATTGATGGTGGGTGCTACATCGGAAATTTGAGAAGCCATGTGTTGCTTGAATATAAAATTAATAATGGAACTTACCAGTCAAATTATTGTGATAGGCTATACGAAGTAAAAAAATGAATCGCTGTCAATGTAGAGGTCCATGACTCTTCGCGACTTTGAATGTTTTTGAAACAGATATATGGCGCCATACAAATGCTGCGAATCATCATCATCATCATCATCAATCTTAACATGAGGTTTATAATTTTCATTGAAAGAGGTCATACGAGTTTTTAGAATATACTTTAAAGGTAGGGGTCACAGATTAGTTTTTGTCAAAATAATGCTGACATATAGGCACTTTATCAAGAAAGAAGCAAACGAATTTAAAAAACTGTCACGGTGTTTTCATCAAGAACGTCGAATACCATCCACGTTTAGCGAGGTGACAGCGGGTACCAACCGCATCTCTGGCCGCATTATTCACAAATGGACACAACGGAAATTTGAATCTCCAAAACTCGTCTTGAGGTGTGATTTGGTGATTCAAACATTTCGACATACTTTTATTGATTTCTTATCAAAGGAGGGCATTTCAGAGGAAATAATTTCAAAGCATGCTTACTACCATTAGCATTATATCAAGGCTTTCGGATACAAATTACACATTTTGTGGGGGGTTATTTACCGAAGTATGATCCTACCTTTAAAGGTATCGTACACGTTTGGTAATAACTCAAAACAAATATTGGCATAAAAACTTACTTGGTAACAAGCAACGGAGAGCTGTTGATAGTATAAAACATTGTAGGAAACGACTCCCTCTGAAGTAACGTAGTTTTTGAGAAAGAGGTAAATTCTCACTAAAATAATAACAACTTCTTACAAGAAGTTTTTATTCCTATCTGAAAGCACACAAATTTGTACAACAAGGGTGTTTTTTCTTTCATCATTTTCTTGCAACTTCGATGACCAATTGAGCCCAAATTTTCACAGACTTGTTATTTTATGCATATGTTGGGATACACCAAGTGAGAACACTGGTCTTTAACAATTTCGAAACGTGTTCAGCGCCTTTAAGTCGGCCATACCGTTTGCTTCGAGTAATTTTTTTTAAAAACCAGGAGCGGAGCTATGTATCAATCTTGATTGCTAAGCGAAGTGTGATGTCGCAATACAAATCACTATGGCAACCATGACAACTCATCAAAAATGAATCTTGTATAGTGTTTTGTGAAATCGTAAGAAATGTTCAATACAGAATACTCACAGAAAGCGCTTAGTAGGCCGGAAAATTGAAATATTTCGCACGATTTAACAAAACACCATACAATTCATTTTATGGTGAGCTGTCATGGTTGCTATAATGAATTGCATTGCGACATTACACTAAAAAAAGAAAAACAGAAAAATTAGATAATATTTAAATTTAACTTTGCCTTTACAGAAATTTGTACATAAGGTCGGTTTTAAGGGAGGTGTTGAAGAGGTTGAGGGACGAACCAGTGAGTAAATGTTAATGGGAAGATTTTTCCACAGTTAATGGGCTACATTTCGGATTGATCTATCCTCCAACCCCCGTGACTGATACGATATTGGTTCTGTCAGATTGGGTTGATTAGCGGAGCGTAGACCGATTCGACTGGGATGACAAGATGTGATTAGTTCCGATACGGTGGGCTACATTCCGGAATGATCTATCACCCACACCAAGGACTGATAATATTGGTTCTGTCACAATGTGTTGACTAGCGGAGCGAAGATCAGTTCGACTGTGATGTGATCAGATGTGATACGGTGGTAAAGTACCTCGTATTAAACAGTTTGTCATGATCCTTAGTTTGTAAATAATTCTGAATTGAATTAGAAGCATACGGTAGCTCATCAACGCCAATTCCCAGAGAACCACGTTTTCTTGATTTCGTTATTATCGCCGTAGTATTGCGATAGGCCTATAGTGCCGTAGTTTATTGCGTTAAATCGCCGTATTTTGATGCGTTATATCGCCGTATTTTATTTAGTTAGATTCCGTACAGGCGCAAATTTTGGCGATATAACGCATAGTATGGCAACATAACGCAATAAAATCCGGCGATACATCGCAACAAAATACGGTGATATACCGCTGTAAAAAAGACCCTGACTTCTATCAATTTAATCTAAACTTTAAAAACTCCTGGGTCCGAATTGACCAGGATTCCGGGTCCCAGGGGGCCTGACCTATTCCCGGGTCAGGCTTACCAGGAAAATGGTTCGATAAACAATGGGATTTTAACCCGGATTTTGCGTAGTTTCTGGGTTATTTTTTACACAGATTCCGGGTCACACTGACCCAGAAATGCGTCAGACCCCAAGGGAACCGGATCTTGGTCAATTCTGACCAGGAACTTTTTAGAGTGTAATTGTGAATTTGTTTATTGTTTATTGCTTTAAATTTGAGTGTTTTTATTTTTACTATTTGAATCAAGGCTAGTTTTAATTCCCCAGTGTGGCATAATAAAGTTTTATCTCATCTGATCTTATAGTAACGTGTCGTGGCCGAGCGGTTTAGAGCATCGGACTCAAGTTCTGCTGGCTGAGTCATCAGGGTGTGGGTTCGAATCCCGGTCATGACACTTGTGTCCTTGAGCAAGACACTTGGCTATAATTGCTTCTCTTCACCCAGGGGTAAATGGGTACCTGTGAGGGCAGAGATGGTTCTTGTGATTGATTTAGCTTGGTGCGCTACATATTTGGCAGCACAGGATGTATACTCCCAAGGGAGCTGAGATGGTTTCAGGAATGAGACATAAATTGACCAGGGGTAATAATGTTGGAGCGCCATGAGCGTCACTGAATGACGGATTTGAGCGCTGTATAAGAATCCACTGTTATTATTATTATTGTTAGTATTATCTTTATTATAGAGTCAAATTGGGTGATTCGTCGAACTGTTGGCAGGCAAACTGATCATCAACTGCAATGGTCAATCTTACATCTTAATTGATTGACGATCCCTTCAAATGCAAAATAATGCACAATCACCGGTGTGTCCCTTTACTAATTGCGTGTTTATTGAATTTGTGTTGGTCTTTTGTATTGCAGTACGGGTTGATACAAATCTGCCTGAAAGATTTAGTTCTTGAGAGATTTGGAGAGAGTACATGGGACACCATACGGTAAGAAGAAGTCTCATTCGGGGATCTGTTTGCCTAGTTTGGTTTTCGCAGCTAGCTTTAAATAGGTTGATCCAAGGGTAGGGCCTACATGGGGGCGGGTGAAAAAGATAAAAGTTTAAGAGACGGAAATGATGAATGTAGTGTGGGTTTCTCATCCAACGGTAGACGAGGGCGTTTACCGAAGAGAGTTTAAGTCCTCACTTTTTAGACAAATATTGAAAAAAACAAAATTGCATTGAAGACCATTTATTTGCAACGTCTCAGTCATTGAATCTGCAAGAAATACGAACAACCTTAAAGGGGCACGTTTCCTTTGGATTGGGTGCTTTGGGCTACAAAAAGTGTTCGTTATTAATTATGGTTGGAAAGATTCTTAGGCTATTCGTTTACTGTAATTCCTTCACAACAATGCTCCAGAATACCTCATCAATCTCATCCATCCATACCCCTTAGCAGCATAAACCGGACTGGGACTCGAACAATCTGCTGATCAGAAAAACCACAGCTTTGCGTTATTCAGTAGCACTGTGAGCTTGCCAGCCAGCAGATCCCCATATGCTGTGTGTCTACCAGCGCCCGTGACTCCCCAAAAATCCTCCTTGCTTCTTTTATAATTCTACCCATGCCATCTTTTGCAATCTTCCCAACATTTTTCCCCAAAGCATGGTCCTTCCTTATTATCCATAGAGTTGTCTGTGTTTATGTTGTTGTTCATAGCAAAGCAATAATATTTGACCATGAAGCAACCGAATTAATTAATTATTGCATTTTATTTTGGCCTTAGGGAAATTAATTGGTTGAATTAAGAAGCTTTGAGTTTCATCTTCTTTGGTTGTCAGCATTGTAGTTTCTTGTCGTGTACGATCAGCTTAAAGAAGTGATTGATTGCAGTGGTTGCTTTTAATTTATCTAAGATGTGTGTCCGCTCTGGATTATAGTTTTGTATACGGTTTTTATTGTTTGTTTAAAAGAAAGTTTGACCTCGTTATTTTGCCTTGTTTTGCACTCAGTGCGCTTTTGGGGTTTGTGAACATATAATGATCTGAGTAAAATATCGTATCATGTTGTCTGATTATTTGTGTGTGAAAAACTTGAATTGGCAACAGTGGTAAGACTTTTTTGTTTAAAATCACAACGGTTGATTCCATCCACAAGAAGTATAATTACCGGTTTCAACAAGTATAGTCGTCCCTCAAACGATTTCCTGATAATTCCACTAAAAAAATAGGAGAAACGATGTTTTTTTGTGAAAGAGTAATTCTTGATCAGAAAAACACACTATAGTCTAACTTATTATTTTTTGTAAATACTTGTCACGGTGCTACTAGGGACTTTGGTGGATTATGTCGCCGGTTAAACTCATTTCAGGCGTGGTTCATTAAACAACGGTTTTTTTTATGTCCAATTGGATAACAAGGGAAAAAAGAAGAAAAAGAAGAAAACAACCCCAAACCCCGAGAGCAGTCAGTAACCTGTGAATTCCCTTTTTATTACATTTTGAAAGTGAGATGAAGAACACCAGATTCCCTGGCGACCCAGTGCGTCATATTCATGGGGGGGGGGGGGTGGCGGCGCAAATACATATTTGATTTTGATGTATCGAACCATTTATTCCCGGCGGCGCAAATACATATTTGATTTTGATGTATCGAACCATTTATTCCCGGGGGGGGGGTGGTTGTCGACTGATGGGACTATTATACAGCAGCAGGAACAC
Source organism: Plazaster borealis (assembly GCA_021014325.1). Lineage (NCBI taxonomy): Eukaryota > Metazoa > Echinodermata > Asteroidea > Forcipulatida > Labidiasteridae > Plazaster > Plazaster borealis. The sequence goes on from CM037470.1 coordinate 6,138,263, forward strand.
TTGGGATAGTCAAGATTCTCAACACATTTGCATGAAAAGCTCAAAACTAAACATAAACAGAGAAAAATATGCAATTATTTGTGTTAACTTTGGGTTGAACAAAGACAAATTGACTAGAGCGGGACTTGAACTTGCGACTTCGAGATTAACGTGCTTTACCACCTAGCCCTATGTTGGCGGTCTCCTTATCTTGTCAATAGCTTTGTTCGGGTTCCACTAGCACATTGTAATGAGAAAAACGAAAGTGTATCTTACTGTAAAATTAATATATCTGTGTAATAACGTTTGCTTTCTATGATTATCTCACAAGAAAAAAAGCGGGAGTAGAAGACAAGTTTGTGAATTTCCAACAGTATGATGATGACGTCACATACAAGCTTGCTGAGGCAGCAGCCGATCTTTTGGGTAAGGGCTTTAATCTATATGAGTTTAGAAAGCGAAAATAAATGGACGGGTGTGCAGCCCCTAAATGTAGCCTGCAAGCTAAATGTAGACAGGCCTTCAATGAAGCTCGAGACCCAACTGTAACCAGGATCCAAATGATGCTTGAGACCTCAAATATTAGGCCCTAAATTGAGCTTGAGGTCTTAATGTAGCCAGGCCCGAAATGTGGCTCGAGACATAAATGTTGCCACATGCCTTAATTATAGTCCAAAACCAAAATGTAATAACCGGTCCTTAATAGCCTGATACAGTCTGAGACTAAATGTAGCCAGGCTCTAAATAGAGCTCGGAGTCTTACAGTAGCCAGGCCCTAAATGTAGCACGGCCCTAAATATAGACATGCACTTATGCAGTTCGAGAAATGGAGCAAGGCCTACATATAGTTCGAGACCTAAATGTAGCCATACCCCTTAATGTAGCCCAAAACCATCGTTAAATATGCAACTCAGACCTTAATTTTAATGAGGCCCCAACCATATAAGCAAAAACATAATCTACTCATGTACTTGAACACACACCCACACCCACACACGCACACGCCCGCACACACCGATGTCGTTTCCCTATAATTACTTATTATGGTGGTGGTTTTCTTGATTCAAACTGCGTGGTAGTTAATGGCCCCTTTGGGACCTGTTAGAAATTGTTTCAGCTATGCCGTCGACTAATTGTCTGACTAATTGTCACTCAAAAAACAAATACGCACTGGTGATCATCCAAAATGCTGCACTGGTCGTTGACGTCATGTGCACAGGGTCTATAATGGTCTCAAAAAGCAGCTTTGAATGAAGTCCGCATTCAAAATACGTTCTAATGATGATTACGTTCTCAATGCTATCAAACGAACAGGTGTCCACACGGACAGCGTGTACGAGCTCTTCGGCGTCTTCTGGGTCACGTGGGTCATGCGCATCGGCTACGACAAGCTCATCCGCACGTTGGGCAAGAACCTGGCCGAGTTCATTGGCAACCTTGACTTCATGCACACGGTCTACATGAAGACCATGTACCCTATGATGGACGAGCCGTCCTTTCGTGCGGAAACCAGGGAGGACGGGACCCTGACGTTGCACTATTTCTCCGTGCGTAAGGGACTGAACGGTGTGGTATCAGGTGAGGGCGGTCATGCAGATCGGTTTGGAAACAGCCCTTTTTTTTACATTTTCATGTGGTTAATTATTGGACATAATGTACATCCAAAACATCCCCCTGGTTTCATTCTTAAATTCTGTTCATATAACTTTGCGCAGATTCCATTTCAATGTAGTTACATTTAGAATTGTGAAAGAGATTTTTCAACCGATTTTGGAAGGAATCATTCATTCCTATGCTGTGCATACCAAACTTTATTCTTGCTAGTAAGGTTTGAGGCAACACCATGTACATGAAGATGTGGTGGTTTTGAAAAGAACTGGTGGTGTAACAACTCGATTGTCATTAAATACGGCGGTCAATGACGTCACGTACAATCCATCTTGAGATTTGTTTCACGTACATGGTGTCACCACAAACCTAAGGCCGGTAATCCATGGTTTTTGTCCGTCATGTGTTGTGCGTATTGCACAGTGCGCAATGTGTAAAAATGAAAGATGCAACGCACATTATTTCATGTATACAGTGCGTATTGCCTCCTACGTTATCCGTACAAATTATGGCATAGACCCCTTGCATTGTGTGCACAACTCTATGTCGTTTACCAATCGATATATTGTCTGTACACATGCATAAATGTAATTAGCATGTTTCATGGGAGAGGCTAATAAGCATAAAGTTTGATAACAAGTAAGACTTTGTAGAAGCCGTGTAGAAAGGAACATGTATTTGAAATGTTTTGTATTCCGTTGCTGCCAAGCGTGTCTGATACCTTTAAATAGTTTTTCCTCCTTCCCAGGTGTGATTAAGGGTGTGGCGAGGATCATCTTCTGCGAACGGATTGAGATGGAGGTGATTGACTACAAGGAAGAGTACCATCGTGGGGTTAGGAAGGACCATTGGGTGTTTCACGTCCGCTTTGTTGAGTTCAACCTTTCCCCGATGGGATTAGACGGCAAAGTCAGTCAAGAGGTATTCTTACGTCAGTCCCTTTAGTAACCCTGCGCCAAAAGGCTCCCCCAAAAAAGGCTCATCCCACCAGCCTCTTTGAAAGGCACTTTTAACTAAAGGGTAATTAAGTGTGTTTGGGGCTGGTCCCAAGGTATTTCCCATGCTAGAAACACTTTGCAGTAGCCTGATGATAGATAGATTACATTGAGTTGGCTGCAGACCTTATCTAGAAATCAAATTCAAGGTTCGTGTACAAATTTGCATAGGCGAAAATCATACGTGTTTCAATGGATGTGTACAAAGTATGTTTTTATTTGTGTGTGGACATGTCATTTGGGACTGCCGCCGGCAAACTTCAAAGGGTGTTGGTGACCTGTTAGTGAACTAAACCCCATGGATGACTATATTATCTCAAAGGGGGGTCTAATATAGGATAACATGTAATACAAGCCACCGGCTAGCCGCAGGGTTAAAAGTCCAGATATTGCGTCATCACACAAACCCACGTATTAAAAAACAGCATAACTTCAGACTAGAACTTCTCTTTTGTCTCTCGATCTTTACGATGACAAGGGCATGCTTAGAGGCCCCCTTCTAAAAACTATTCCAGGAAGAGTTGCGGAAAAGTTTATCTACAAAGATAAATCCTTGAGGATAAAGTTGCGGATGGATTGATCATAGTTAGATGTTTTCCCTCAGGGACAGTCTTTAGGCATATTACTTCTGCACCTTGTCTACCTGCTGGTTTCTAGTAGATCCCAAGATCTGTATAAACATAATGCCTGGTCTTGTTGCAATGCTTTTCCCTAAAACGTATCCACGATATAATTTGACTGCTTCGGGATATCTTGCGGATAGGAAAGAATTGTGGAAAAATCTATCTGCAAGTTATCCTGGACTAGTTTTGGGAATGTGCCTAAGAACAAACCAAAGCTCTTTTCAGAGCAATCACGTCTTAAGAAGAAGTCATTACATGGCACACTATTTAACATATATACCAATGTCCATCGTACATCATCTTCATTCATACATAATAACAAATCATCTTGGTGCACTTCCATGTCCGCTGACCCGGAAACAAGTTTAACAAATTGGATTTTAGCTGGGATTCTGCGTCAGTTTGATCAATTTGTGGGTCATTTTGACACAGATTCCGGGTCACAATGACCCAGAAATGGGTCACACACCCTTGGACACAAAACCGGGTCAATTTGACCCATGAGTTGTAAGAGTGTGTACCTTATACAAATCAATGTCATGGACAGTGACTCCAAAATCCGAGAAAATCATGTATATCATATTATTCCTTTTACGAGTCTCAAAGAGTGACGTCAGATTTTCGGGCTACACAAAGTAACACTCTTATCCAACTATAATCAATAAAATGTGCCATAGGTCTATCGTATGAATCCATTTCAACGTCAGGTGTTCGTGACAGCGACGTAACAGTTACTGAAACATTTCGAAAAAAGACTTCTAAGGATTTGACTTCTATTTGTAGGAGTGGTTGTCCATACTGGTGGCAGAAAAAGACTCCGATGTGAAAGAAAAGATGCCCGACATGATCACCATAAAAGAGCAGCACGAAACCGAACAATTCGTTGCCCACATCCCGGACAAACTCCATGTGGATCCGTCCACCTTCTGTCACGCCTTTCCGTACCACGTGGTATTCGACAAGAACCTCGTCATGCAGCACTCCGGGGTCAAGATCCAGCAGTTCTGTCCAAGGGTCACCGAGGAGGGCGCATCGTTCGAGGACTTTTTTAGCGTGAAACATCCGAACATCGCCCTCAACGTCGACAGCCTGCGAACCTTCAGGACGTCAATATTTATCGTGGATTTCCGAAAGGAGGAACTAAACGCTAAGATGCAGGACAAGCCTACGATATCACTAAGAGGTACACTCTTAAAGACTTCCGGGTCAGACTTCCGGGCCTGATCCATTTCTGGGTCAAGGTGATCCAGAAAGTGGTTTAAAAAAAATGGGTTTTTATCTCGGACTCTGCATCCGCTTGACCCTTTTTTGGGTCATTTTGCTACAGATTCCGGATCATACTGACCCAGAAATGCGTCAGGCCCCATGGGAACCGGATCTGTGTAAATTTTGACCCAGAGGGTTTTAGAGTGAAGGCTACTGGTACCAATTAAATTTTGCCTGATCACCATTAGACAGATTTTAGGCATTTTCGAATCCAAGGCTTCGACTTCAGTTCCGGCTTAATAGACGCCGTCCGTCGGGTTGAAGCCGTGTACCGCAGTGCACTCTTTCAAAATAGCTGACGGAGGGAGCTGTAGCTGAAACCGCCGTTTCGAAAAGGGTTGAAGAGGCATTCCTCGCGTTTTCTAATGCACTGTAGACAATTGCTTCTGATTGGTGTTTAACACTTGCAAAAATAGAATTACTTTTTGTAAACTGCTTACCAACCAAAATGACCTCAGGCGTTACGTCAGGCCATTAACTCTTTTTTTGTATTTAACATTTGGTTCTACATCACAGTACACTGAGTAAAAACAACTTCATATCTCTATTTCCACAATTCTATTAAGCTTTACATATTACTTGCCATGGAAACAAAGGTTGTAAAGAAAACAAAAGTTTTTAACAATTTTGGTTCTTCATCACAGTACACTGAGTAAAAACAACATCATGTCTCTATTTCCACAATTCTATGAAGCTTTTACATAACTTGCCATGGACACAAATGCTAGTCCACAACGGAAAACAAATGTTGTAAAGAAAACAACAGTTTAGAAACGAATAAAAAACATGAAGATACCGTCTTATGCGGTATAATGTATTGGTGATGGAATCCACTCAGGTCCAATGCATATTTTTCGGAATTTAAAGTTGACAGAAAACACTGAACATTTTCCTCCCAGGCCAGATGCTGTGGATGGAAGCCGAGCAGAAGATGGTGTTCCTCTGTTCCCCTCGCCTCACCAAGCTGGATGACCTCACGGAGCGGGGCCTCCACTTCTCGGACATCGCACCCCATGACATCACGCGTGACCTCATCCTCTTCAACCAGCAGAGGATCGCAGAGGTCGAGTTGTCCAAGCAGTTGGAGCAGAAGAAGGAGGAGCTGAGGGTATTGATGCAGGACCTTGCCGAGGAGAAGAAGAAGACGGACACGTTGCTATACTCCATGCTGCCCAGGGAGGTAGCCAATGACCTTCGAGAGGGACGACACGTTCAGGCAGGTGAGTCCGTGTCAGACTGGTCTTGATTGGCGACATTCGTTTTGTTAACGTACTCGCCGATATCGCAACACGATTTAATGTAGAATAGATACCTCTATGAAACAGACATCTGGATCAAGATTCGTAGACTTGACCAGTCTCTCCAAGCCAGTCGATGTTGCGCCCTCTACCGATGACTAATACAAAAACTAGCGTCGCCAATCAAGACATAATTGATTCTCAGGATGCTTGAAAACAGTACAAACTTTAGGGTGTTAGATACAATTTGTTTTACTCAAATTAATTAACGTTTTTCTCAAATTAGATAACTTGCTTTGTTCAAAGTTGTTTACTCGAGCACGTTGGGTCGGCACTACCCTTTTCTTATGTTCATTGTTTGAGTTCATGACGTCATTACTGTGGGGGGCACGAAGCGAGTTTTGCAACCGGAACGATTTTTCGTCGGGATGAAAGAACCAATCGACTTTAAAATGAGCCCCCTTTACTGCAATTTGCTGTGGTGCATTCTACATTTATATCTAAATGGTCTACATTTCTCAGCTGTATCTCTCCTATAGAATGATGTCTGACGTTGGTTCGTCTGCCTGTCTGTCTGTTTGTTTCGTGTTTGTATTGTCCTAAGCATGTAGGCCTACCCTTAGTTTATGCATTTTGTTATGTAAAGGCAAGCCGCTACAAGCTGGCTTAGTTTGGGCCTTGCCTCCACGCGCTTTCCCGCTAGTTTAATCTTATTCTGTCTTTTATAATATGCATTACAATGTAGTTCTGTAATTTGTGGAAACAATATGTTAGTGGAAATAAATGTGAATTGAATTGAATACGTAGTTGTGCGTTTGGCTTTGTTCAGCGCAGTTGGTTCTGGGTGTGGTGCTGTTAACATCGGCTCTCATTTGTATTTTTGTTGTTGTAGTCATGTGTTAAAACACAGATATTAACGTCTTGAACCAAGACTATTACTACTCATTAAACAGGAGAGTTTCCGCAGGTGACCATAATAAAGGAAATATTCTCGAACCAGAAAACGGTGTGGCTGTTAGTTTATTTCCCTATCTGTCCCGTTACCACACTGTGACAACACGGGTAATAAGTATCGAGCAATATTTTGAAACAGTAAAGTAACTTATGAATAAAGCGACTTCGGCTACGGGTATGGTCTTTGGCTTCAAATAGGAGTTTGGCGTTCAGCCATAGCCACTGTCGAAGCCATTATAACTCGGACACGGCCTAATAACCTTAAAACACAGATATCAACGTCTTGAACCAAGACTTTTACTATTCATTGAACAGGAGAGTTTCCGCAGGTGACCATACTCTTCAGTGACGTAGTTCACTTCACAGACATGTGCAGTCAGTGCCAGCCAATTCAGATCATCCATCTGCTAAATGCTATGTACACCAGATTTGACAGGTTGACCAACGTCTGTGGCGTCTACAAGGTAAGTGTGTACCCTATAAATGACCTCATCAATGGGAAGGTGATTTGGAAGGTACCTGAAACAGATGGTGAGTGCAGTGACCAGTGTTCCTCTAAGTGCTCCGTATGCCCAAGGTACCAGCGTTCCGGATGCCCAAGTACCCGCGTTCCGTACGCCCAAGGTACCATTGTTCCGTATGCCCAATGTACCCGCGTTCCGTATGCCCAAGGAACCATTGTTCCGTAAGCCCAATGTACCAGTGTTCCGTATGCCCTAGGTACCAGCGATCCGTATGCCCAAGTACCCGCGTTCCGTTTGCCCAAGGTACAATTGTTCCGTATGCCCAATGTACCAGCGTTCCGTATGCCCTAGGTACCAGCGTTCCATATGCCCAAGTACCCGCGTTCCGTATGCCTAAGGTACCATTGTTCCGTATGCGCAAGTACCAGCGTTCCGTATTTCCAAGGTACCATTGGTCCGTATGCACAAGGTACCATTGTTCCGTATGCCATAAATACCAGCGTTCCATATGCCCAAGGTAACATTGTTCCGTATGCCCTAGGTACCAGCGTTCCGTATGCCCAAGTACCCGCGTTCCGTATGCCTAAGGTACCATTGTTCCGTATGCCCAAGTACCAGCGTTCCGTAATTCCAAGGTACCATTGTTCCGTATGCACAAGGTACCATTGTTCCGTATGCCTTAGGTACCAGCGTTCCGTATGCCCAATATACCATTGTTCCGTTTGCCCTAGGTACCAGCGTTCCTATTCCCAATGTACCATTGTTCCGTATGCCCTAGGTACCAGTGTTCCGTAGGCCATTGTATTCAGAGCCAATTCCATAGTGCTACTGAGTGCTGGAGTTCATTACATAGAACCGGTATTACATCTATTTAGGTCTGCTGTAACTGTGAATTAATATATCATATTACGATTTAGCATAAGACATATTAATAACTATGGTGACAAAACCCCCAAAACTCACATACAATGTGAATGACTTTCAAAAGAGAATAAACCGGCGAGTAGTTTATTTTTCAGTTGCTTTAATCGAGGGTGTGATTGGTCAGATAATAATTGTGGCTAAATCGGTTTTCTCCCAGTCCCTTGATCGTAGAGGAACGTTTGTTTTTTCCCCATAGGTTGAGACCATCGGTGGTGCGTAATGTTTTTAAATTTTCAAAACAAAATAAACCGGCGAGTAGTTTATTTTTCAGTTGCTTTAATCGAGGGTGTGATTGGTCAGATAATAATTGTGGATAAATCGATTTTCTCCCAGTCCCTTGATCGTAGAGGAATGTTTGTTTTTTCCCCATAGGTTGAGACCATCGGTGATGCGTACATGGTCGTCGGTGGCCTTCCGGTGGAGACTGATTCACACGCACAGCGGGTGGCTCGGTTTGGTCTCGAGCAGCTCAACTCAACCCATGAGGTTTTGTCGCCCATCACCGGAGAAGCCATACAGATACGTGTAGGAATCCACACCGGTCCCGTGGTAGCTGGTGTCGTCGGTCTAAAGATGCCGCGATATTGTCTCTTCGGGGACACGGTAAATACCGCTTCACGCATGGAGAGCACGGGTGTACCTGGAAAGGTGCACACAAGTGAAGCAGTAGTAAGGTAATTGTTTTAAAGGGATTGTGTACGTTTGGTAATTGGAACCCACCATTTGTTTCAATCCTATATAGCTGTAGATATATACCATAAAACTATTAACCTGTGCAAATTTCATTTCAAAAGGTGGTAGCGTTTTTAAGATATTGCCGAAAATCTGGAGCGGTTATGTCCACGCAGGAAGAATAATCTGCAATTGGAATACACATTCTGAGAAACGTTACTGTCAGTAACGCTTCTCAGATACAGATTTTGGGGGATAAAAAGTGATATCCTTTAAAGAAGGTCTCTAAGGTCAAATTCTGTTTGTGATGCAGTTATATCCAATGTAGTACCCATGAAAGTGGGAAAACATTACAAGTCTCTAACATTACGTTAAAACGGTGTAAAATGTCATTTTCTGTAATACTCTTTCAGAGCGAAATTTGAAAAATTCTATTTTGAATGGTCAGATCTGAAGATATTTTTGCTGTCTGGTGCTCTTGTCACCAATTGAAACTTGTCTCCAGTTGTCACTTGAAACCGGTAACTTGAAACCACTGGTCGATTCACTATTTTCTCGGTTGTTTTTGGTCATATGATCACGCTTTGTTACATACCAAAAGTCATCTTCAATATTGTCCGTGTGCTATAAGACACTATTGTTTGAAAACCCTTTGTTATCCAAATAAGTTAATGTTGTCAACATCTTTTAAATTTACAATTTGGAATAGGATCAGAGCAATTTGCCAAGCATTCAAGTGTTCAATAGGATCTTATGGCGTATCGTGGCCGAGCGGATAAGAGCACCGGACACAAGCTCTGGTGTTTCTGATCAGCAGAGTGTGGGTTCGAGTCCCAGTCGTGACACTTGTGACCTTAAGCAAAACACTTAACTATTATAACTTCGCCCTTCGGATGGGACGTAAAGCCGTAGGTCCCGTGTGTTGTGTATTGTACATAAAAGAACCCAGTGCACTTTTTGCAAAGAGAAGGGGTTCGCCCCGGTGTTCCTGGTTTGATCGGCAGCATATTGCGCCACAGCACCTTGTAAACCATCACATGGTGCTATAAATGAAAAATGTCTCATACTTAAAAAAGTAGCTCCGCATTCCTTGCAGTAAAAAATACTGAGCGCTTTGATACGCCCCTAGGGATGTGATAAAACGCTACATAAGAACCCAGTATTATTATTATTATTATCAATATAAAGTCAGAAAGTTGTCTCCCTAGATACAAACAAGTATTAAAAAACTGTCGTCGCAGTACAAGTGCTGAATTACTACAGCCTCATGTTACAAATTTAAATTTACCAGAACAGCAGCTGCGAGCGACAGGAGCAGAATTTGCCCAGACAGGTAGAAAGACAAGATATTCAACAACGCTTATACTCACGTGTTTTTTTTATTCAACCAAATAATAATCAGATAATGTAGACAGTTGAAAACGGAAATTTTAAACGGCAAGTTGTCAAGTAAAAGTATTTTTGGTTCGTTATTAACTCAAGGTCATAATAATCAATTTCCACGATGATTTAAGCGCACTTATTTCATTTTACTTGCAATTGTTTCGTTTTGTTTGTCACTCAATCATTCATGTGCACATCCACAGCGGGAATTTCAACCATGCAGCAAAAATGACAATCAAGAACCGAAAGCCTGGGACAAGTTTGTTCTATGTGTGCGAGAATTTGGAAGTAATGTCAAAGCTTTTTAGATGGCTAAGATAAACACTATAGCAGACCGAGGGTAATACAATTCGATTTAGGTTTAAACCAAGGTTGGCAGACACTGACCTCTCTTCAAGTACGTTGTACATCCCCCATGTAAAACTGTTCTATTATAATTCTATTTCAAATACCAAGAAATAAGCCACAAGGGAAACTGACATGGGAAGATTTTAAATAATTTTGGGGTTAAGCAAAGACAAATTTGACTCGAGCGGGACTTAACCCTGCGTGACACCATCAATTTTGTTTTACACTCGGACACCATCATGGACCTATTGTGTAACAGTTAGATTTGAGCATGTAATACATTCTTGTGGAGAACAAATTCACTTTTAAATTGCCCAAAGCATTAGATATCGACCCTTCTGACCAAATAAAACCAATTTAAACAAAAATTATTTGAATATGACCCCACATTAACTTTGTAGACTTTATGAAACTTTACTTAAAAACAATAACAATATGCACACGCCTACACTACTGTTTTCAATAGTCAGTTTTATAATAGCGTGTAATACATGGAGCTCCATGGTCTGACTTGTCCTTGCAACACCACCTCACTCAACTCATGAAACTAAACAACCAGGTCACTGCTTACAGCCATTGTACAAGCATACAGAAGAAGGCATGTGGAAACCATATGGTTCATTTCACTAAGTAGCGGCTGTTAACCCCGAGGTCAAGTAACTGCTGTACAATTCCTATGGGAATTTCGGGAGAGCTGGTCATTGATGGATTTCAAAAAAAAACAAAAAAAACCGATGGTAACAAGACAACTGGCATGCTATATTTGGCTAGGTGTGGTTGTGGAACTTGGAATTTTTTTAGATTTTAAAAAAATTAATTGGCGGAGTAGTAACTTTTCAATTAAAAGCTGACACTCAATAAGTCCATGATTGCATCATAAGCAAGACTAGAGCCGGGCACTTGACCATAATTGCTTCGCCCTTTGGATGGGAAGTAAAGCCGTAGGTCCCGTGTGGTGTGATATACATGTACATGTAAACTAACACAGTTACACTATCGCTACGAGAAAGTATTTCCCTGTGTTTCTGGCATAGTTGACAACAGTTTTGCCGCACCACCTTTTAAATCCCTTACAATGTGTTTCAATGGTTCTCATAATTCAAAAAACTACCTTTCCTGTTTCACATCATGATGAGCGCTTTGAGACACCCGTAGTACTGTAAGAGTTTATAATGATTCTAATTTATAGATTATTCTCAGAAAAAAACGTATCGCGCTGTCCTGGAAATAGGTTGGGCAATGGCTGCTCAGACCCCCCTCTGGTTGGCATGTCGTGGCCGAGCGGTTAAGAGCACCGGACTCAAGCTCTGGTGTTTCTGATCCGCAGAGTGTGGGTTCGAGTCCCGGCCGCTGCACTTGTGTCCTTGAGCAAGATACTTTACCATAATTGCTTTGTCCTTCGGATGGACATTAAGCCGTAGGTCCCGTGCACTAGGATTGGTAGTGCACGTAAAAGAACCCAGAACACTTACCGTCGAAGAGAAAGGGTTAACTCCGGTGTTTCTGGTTCACATAGCAAGCACCCTATACAGGTTTCCTCAGATAAACACAAGCAATAAAATGATATAAGAACATTTTATTTTACCTTTCATACCAGGGCTGTTCAGTCACAAAACGACAAGTTCATCTTCACATCACGTGGTGACATCGAGGTCAAAGGTAAAGGCAAGATGCGCACCTACTTCCTGTGCGGCATGCAGAAAGACGAAGGTGGTGACGTCATGAACATGGACCATTTAACGGATGAAGGTAATAGGCCTACTGTTTAATTAAAAATGATTATGCAGGCGATGCATCAAATTTGAATTAATTCAGTTTGGAAGTTCATCAGTTCATTTTTGAAAACACACCTTAAACATATAATAACAAATATTAAGCAGACGATAATATTAAGCAGAAACAGCAGTTTGAAAAATAGTGCAAATTTAATCGCATTGTCTCCAAACACAGATTTTTTTACTGTGGACAAGATAGGTCACTTCTTGGTACCAGTGACGATTTGTTTGCTAAAAAGTTTCATTATTGGTTTCAACTATCATTGACGATTGATATACTGATTTCGCACACAAAGGATGCTGGCAGAGTTTTGTTCTGCCCCATGCTAACCAAATCACTGATCACTGTTGATTGACACACCCTCTATACTACGTGTGGCCTGGTCCAGCTTAGGATATCATGGCATATGAGCTGACCAGTGTGTACGATGTGGTTAAGACAATGGAATCATTAAAACATCGGCCCTCACTCAGTGATAAACTCCCCCGAGAAACTGCGATAAAAATTCCTGAAGACATTTCAATAAATTAGAGAATGTTACATTTTCCCTTGAAACTACAGATCCACCACCTTACACGCAGGAGCCAGCACCCGCTGAAGTCGTGACCACACCGACCTCATTGACCAACAAGCCCACGTCATCGATGAACGATCTAAAGGGTTCAACCGTTGCCTTACCCCCCACGCCGGCACCTATGGTGTGCCCAGTTATGGCTGCCAAAATGGCGGCTTCCAGCGAAGGTGCCCGAGAGACTCCCCCACAAACCGGGGAAACTCCCCTTCAAACCGGGGGAAACCCCCAACAACCAGACCCGGACCGCCCTTCTAAAATATGTCAATTGCTCTGAATTGACATACTGTAGTCTACCATACGGCAAATGCCAACTACTCCTCAATGCTCCCCCATTTTGCTACACATATTTTTGATTCCCACATTCCAATTGCCCTATCACCACTGCCTACCCTTCGATTCACGGCATACAAGATGGAAGTGCAAGGTTAGCCTGAACATCTGACGTCACACTTCGAGGCTCGTGAATAACGCCAGATACCAGCCTTGAGCACCTGGTAGAATCCTGCCAGTTGATCTCAGTCAATTCACACGTACATGTACACATAGTGAATAAAACAACATTACATGCATTTACTAACATTACGCACACGCCACATGCAGACGACAGAAAGTGCAAGCTCATCACCTCGGACCTATCATAACACATATATGGAAAACTTACGTCACTGCACGTTTAACCAATGATTAAATCATTATATCAAATAAAATCAGTGGGCCTGTAAGACCAGTGCCTGTCTTTATCCTTGCGGATAAAGACAGGGGACCAGTCTAGTGTAAGGTTGGAGAATTTGGGGACGCTAGGTGGCAGCAGACTTACCAGGCACAGCCATCGTTCTCCGAAATGTGTGCATGCAGAAACAATCGAAATGGACCTGGTAGGTCTGCCGCCAATTTTTGTTCTAAAGTCTCCCAGTCACAATCAATACACCAAGGTAGAGTTATACTTTATAAATGACCCGAAAAAAGGTGACGTGCATCTTACCCGAAAGCCTACTTGTTATAAAGATGGTAATGGAAGCATCCTGCGAAATCATTGTTCTGAAGTGCACCCGTTGATTAGAAACCAACAAAAGTATGTCCAAAGATTCGAATCTCCGAAGATTGCCTTCAGGTGACTTTTGGAGATTCACTTTTCCGTGGTCTCCGTTTATGGATGCTGCAGCCAGATGCGGTTGTTACCCACGCTGTCATCTCGCTATTAAAGGATGAATTTGACGTTCTTGATGAGAACACCGTGACAGTTTTTTGCTGTTTTCTCAGCAAGTGGGCACTGTATTCAGCTGAAACTTTCACATGTGACTCCTGTTGTATTTTTCTTGATAACTTGGCTTTTAAATCAGCATTATGTTGACAACACCAATTACTATGACCTCACCTTGTACCTGTATTTTGGCGTGAATCGTTCGCATCGTTTGTTATGGGTTCCACTTTGAAAACACTTGGCGGCAAGTCTACAATGGGAAACGTCGTCCAGTGTGCTGCAGTCACCAATATCAGTGTCAAATCCAGATGGTTTGGGGCGGGTCTCTGGTAACACTATATAAAACTAGTATTACAATAACATTTGATGGCACTTGTACGTATAATCCATGGGCCGCACCCCCACCCCTCCCCTCAAATTATTCTCTAGAACCGCCCCGTTTACAAACTAGTCTGTCGACTAATATCGAAGGGAGATATAAATATCGACTGTCCATCCAAAATAAACGATGTTATATTTCGTTTTACTATAATATCATACTTCTCTCTCTAGTCCGGCATCATTGAGCTCGGCCCATGCTAAAGTCTACTACGCATGCGTATTTACCTTGTGCGTGGCTGTTGCTCATGCGACAGTCTACCACGCCTGCGTATTTAACGGGTGCGTGAATAATGGCGCGCGCGCTTGCAGTAAGAGCATGGGGCCTTTCTCAAACCTCGGCTTGGGCTCTAGCCTTTTGTCAAGGCCATCGTGGCTTGGACAACTTTGTAAACAGTGGAGCGACTGGAACGAGAGACCACGCGCGCGAGCCGAGTGGCGAAGCCACGAGGGCCTTTTCCAACTTGTTTTTTAATGAATTATCATCATGAAGTGTGAAACGCGCGTTATGCACTTCTGAATGGTTTGGACTTTTGCTACCGTTTCGGGTAGCAAAAGTCGAGATTATAAAGAAACACATAAGAAACCGCAAACAAGTTGGAAAAGGCCCTCGTGGATTCGCCACTCGCGTGCGTGGTCTCCCATTCCAGTCGCTTGGGATCGCGGCTCTACAAAGCTGTTCAAGCCACGAAGGCCTTGACAAAAGGCTACTTGGGCCGATTTCACAAAGCAATAAAATTCATCGCAAGACAAATTTTCAGTATCACCATAGTGATTTGTATTGTGACATCACACTTTACTAAGCAACTACGATCAATCTTAGATCTTTGTGAAATCGGCCCCTGATTGATGTTCAAACCACCGCGTGCAAAATACACGCTGCTCCAAAAATGTATATGGAGGTCAAGCCGGAGACGGAGCCCAAACCGAGGTTTAAGAAAGGCACGTGATGGTGAATGGACCAGTGAGACTTTGGCTTTCAATCATGAATATGTATGAGGTATAGTAATAAAAATTGCTAATACAACTGAAAACATTATCGAGAGTATACATTGACCTGCATGTTTACAGGCACGAGATACTCTCTCACAAGACTACCGCCCTCAGCGGTGGTTCCTTACTTGGTAATTATGCCACCGGCATCCCATTCTAGCTATGAAATATTAAACCTTGGTTTTGGGTGTCCTTAGGTTTTTATGTATTATACTGTTATTAAAGAATTATAACAATGATGTATTTATTTTGTATTATAATTATCCCACTGTAGAATATTTATAAATAATTGAGGTGGTTGTATTTTGTAAATCTACGAAATTGTAATTTTGTCACTGATATTATTGTCCACCTCAACTATTTTTGTATTGACAAGTAACACTTTATCACTTTAAATAACAAACTGTATGAAATAAAATAAAATAAACCAATGATCATCGTATCGGTTTTTATTATAACTTAAAATTTGAGATGAGATAACGAGCCAATAAAATCCCGTTATTGGTTGTGTTAAAGGTATCGTACACGTTTGGTAATGACTCAAAACAAATATTAGCATAAAAACTTACTTGGTAACAAGCAACGGAGAGCTTTTGATAGTATAAAATATTGTAGGAAACGACTCCCTCTGAAGTAACGTAGTTTTTGAGAAAGTGGTAATTTCTCACTAAAAGAGTTTTTAGAAGTTTTTTATTCCTATCTGAAAGCACACACATTTGTACAGCAAGGGTGTGTTTTATTTCATTATTTTCTTGCAACTTCGATGACCAATTGAGCCCAAATTTTCACAGGCTGTTATTTTATGCATATGTGGGGATACACCAAGCGAGAACACTGGTCTTTGACAATTACCAAACGTGTTCAGTGCCTTTAAACAAGGCAAAAAGAACTACAGACAAAATGATTACATCCGATTACGTCACACACACGTGTTGCAAAACTGTGTGCATTGGACCGTAGCGTGTTCACGTAATGCAGCTGTCGGATCTCAGTTTAATGAATCTTGCTTTTCAGTAATGATCGTAAAGCACTGGAAGTATGCACTTGACGCCATTTCAGTAAGAAAGTCTTTGTGTTGACAATGACCATTGCTGTCACTGATTATAACTACTCCACGTTCTAACAATAGATATAGCTTCAGTTGCCTATCTTGTGCATTGTGGTGCTATGATATGAACTTTGCTTTTAGGGTGTTCTTGTTTGTCAGTTAAGATTGTTGTATACCTAACAATCTATGTAGACCCCTATTGGACTCCTTCGTTTGGAAAACTTTGAATGCTTTACGGTAAACCCACAATGTTTTTACATGTACAATGCTGCCTTCACTACATATGCATGGGTATAACTTGTATTACAACGGGGGTCTTCACCCAGGATTCTAACAGAACGAAAAGGAACCTAGTAAGCACAACGGTCAACGTACGACCATCTCGACCATGCTCTGTGTATAGACCATTCGAATCACGTGCGCAGTGGGCATTTTGTCGCTGGTACACGGCTGTGTTGTACAACACACACACGCTGTCGACCGTTTGGGACCACCACAAGATGGCGACCGCAATGTTTACCGAGGAAGTAACATTCAACGTCTGAAATCTGTCGGTGAGTTAACTCTTGTTTATTGTCATAAGCCAACTTAAGAGATTGAAATACACATGACAAAATCTTATCACAGTGAGGCCCTATTGGTTTGCAAGAAGTCATACACAGTACGGGCCGATGTGGTAAACAGTATGATTGGCATTCCAATTGATGTTCTACAATTTTCCTGTTAGAAGCCTTTTGTTGCAATTCGTCTCATTGCAAGGAAAAACAAAACTATTACGAGAAAAATAAAAATGGCCCATTATCACGGTGATCAGAATTGACAAAAAGTGTACAGTTGTACTAATATACTATGACTCGAAAGTTAAGTCATTCCAAAATGATCGGCTTATGGAACTTGTTTGTAAGCAAGGAAGTATACAGTAATTATTATGCCCGCTAAAAAAAACAGTTTTTAAATTATCCATTTATTCCATCTTGACATTGTGTTCAGCATCACGATTTATGTTGTTCCCGGTCGCTAACGTTTCAATCCGTGTGATAGCAACAGCGCCCTCATTAGTTAACGCTGAAAGTTTTACAACGTTTGAACACTTTTCAACATTTTAGTGAAATCGAAGTAGGTAGATTATGCAAAGTCTACTGGGGAATACACTTTGGAAACGCCACCACGACCACCATCACCACACATAGGGAATTTTGTCCCCTGGTGTGTAACCCCCCCCCCCCCCAACTTATTTACATGGGCCGAAGGACGTCGATTCAAAAGAGGGCGCTATCAGACGAAATGTTTACACAATTCGTTGTTTGGGGGGGGGGGGGCACACCACCACACAGAATCTCCTGTCACACACTGAGAACGAGTTAATTAACACGGGCTGAAGGACGTCGATTCAAAAGAGGGCGCTAATCATACGAAGTTGTTGCACCAAAATTGTGTACAATAATATTCGTCGGCTTTGGTGTTTTGGGGCGCTGGATCAGAATCTCCGGGAGACAGAATCTCCTGCCACACACTGGGAACGCTTCCACCTGTTTCACCATCCTTCAAAGTTGTGCATTTTGTTATCCCCCCTTTCAACCACTTTCTTTCCCCACCCCCTTTCTTTCCCTGCTTTCTCGTTCCCTCCCACATTCCCCAAACCCGCTCTGCTTATGAAGAACTCAATGACGCCTCAAAAGTTCTTTGAACATTGTAGTTTTTCTCTGCTCGTTTTTGCTTTCTTGCGACTTCATTTATGATTTTTGTCTTCCCTTTGTAAAAAAAACCCCCAAAACCCCCAAATGCCATTTGCCAGATTTTTGTTGGATTATAAGAAGCCTAGAAGAGGAATTCCAAAAGAAGGGCCTTCCTGTCAAGAGCTTAGTGAGAGTAAAGCGTTTTAGTGTACGAGAACACTGGGTGGTAATGGGGATGGGATTGGGGGTACGACTGACATGAGGCAATCAACTTGTCCCGTTTACGGGTTCACCACACTAAACAGGCCAAAATTCACACGCCAAACGGATTATCATAATTTGTAGGCCCTCAGAATCTTTTGAATAATAACGTTTGGGTGTCATGCAATTAATATATTGTGTAATTATAACAATTCACAGAGCCTTTGGGTTTTGTGCTTCAACTTCTGAAATAATCTGATAAATTTAGGCTTTAAAGTTGTTCCTATTTGGCTTGCGAATTAGAAGAGTGCCTCATGAAAATTGGCAGCAAGTCGGTTTGGGAAAAAGCACATTTCCGGGGGTGTTTTTTTTCTTTTAATTAGAATTTTCTAAACGGCTGACCTGCCAAAAATTGAAAAGAAATCTGAAGTTTAGTTGTCTGAAAATATATTTGATTGCTTTTTAAGAGGCTGAGGGACTTTAAACATTTTTTGAGTATTTTTGAATAATTAGCATTTAGCATTGGTTGCTTTGGGAGTTTATTTAGTATTGTGCACCCTTACGAACGTATTCAGCGCCCTCTATTGATGATGTATGAAGCTCATTAGGAACTCAAAATGCGCAACGTCATGTGTCAACATCTTTTATTATACCATAAAAGTGATTTAGATTACGTGAGGCCGAGCTAAGATACCCAAAGAGTGCAGTGACCTCGTCAATCAGTCAAAAACACCGCCGTCTGCTCCGAGCGATAGAAAGCCCGGCACTCGGGGAGTAATCTATCCCAAGCAGAGGGGGCCTCGCAGCTCGCTAACCCACTCCCGTGGAGGTTGTCACGGGGGAGGTGTTAACGTGCGTCCCGCACAACATCACCGGACGCTGTCTGGTGGATTAGGACGAGTCAAGAGCGGTTTGAGTGAAGCGTCTAATCGATGGACCCAGGGGAGTGATTGTCACTTAGCATCTGGTAATTAGCCCGCTGAGAAGACGAGCAGCGCCCAGTGAATCTGCAACAAATAATGCACTCGATGAATCTTCAAAGAGCAGTGTTCACGAAACTTTCATTTCAAACTTATTTTTCTGATTAAAAAAATATATATGATACAAAGAATCTTTCATTTCAAATTTTATTTTCTATATTAAAAAGTATATAATTATGATAAAATAGAATTAGCTGTTGCAAACTGCTTACCAACCAAAAGGACCTATGGTATAAATGCAAATTATAGTTAATGGCCTGACGTATCGACCCTGTAGCAGAGTCTTTCTCGAATGCTATATTCTTATAGCCTCTGAGAAAAACTCTACTGATGGGGTAGAAACATCAGGCCATTAACTATTTTTTGAAAAACTTTCTATTTATATTTTATCTCATAATCAGACACAAACTGTTGAAGCGTCCATTGATGTTTTCTAGTTTTCAGTACAACACAGCATCACAACTTTTGATGATAACCATGAACTTTGTGGTCACGTTTTTAGTGAAAAAAAAAAAAAAAAAGCTCGTGTGATTTTGTTCCACGTATTAGCTATGTTGAAATGCGGCAATTTTATTTGCGGCAATTGAAATTAAAAACCGTGGATTATAGGTCTTCAGTTGCTATTCCCTGGACATTGGCATAATTTTTGAAGGTATTTCTCTTTAGCATTGGTACTGCACGTTGAATTTCATAATAGTCCAGCTTTCTGATTTCAGATAGGGCCTAATTATCTTCAAATGCAAATGGGTACATCGGGGAGTTTTGTAAATGGAACTTGTATTTTCAAACTGACAACAAGCTACGAAGAAAAAACGTAAACAAACAAACAAACAAACAAACAAACATACAAACGCCCAACCAAACATCGTTGTACAACAATATTCAATAATCCATACATACAATGCATATACAGTTATGTTGATGTGTGCATTATTTCCAAAGGTCAGTTTATAGAAAGGAAAGGAGAATGATAAATCTATCTTTACAGGACAAAAATGAAGGTCAAAGATATCATATAAAGAATAGATCAAGGACATGAAATGGAGATGGGAGGGCACTTCACCAGAAGGCAGGTCACTTCAGGTGGGCCATGAGATTAGCATGATGGGCAACCAAGGTCAGACAAGACAAGAAGACGAAGACAACAGGAAAACGAGAAATGAAATCAAAGGAAATGGAGAGATGAAATCAACACACCACCACCAACAAAAAATGAACCCCCCTTCTAAAACAAACACCCCCAAAACAACAACAACAACCCAACACCCCAACAAACAAAAAAACCCAAACAAAAACACGATAGACAAGGAAAAGGTTGACAGCTGTGAACAACTTAATGAATAGCAGCAATTGACAATAAAAATGCTAAACGGTAATTGTAAAGTTGTTATTTAGAAGAAAAAACAGTTTCATGTGTCACAATTTGCCTCTATCCCATTGTGATACCTCTACGAAGACTATCCCGTTGTGATATACCTTATTGCGAGTGCGTGTCAGAGGGAGTCTCCCCCTCCAAATGATCGTAAACTCCAATACACCATTCCGCTCTATACCCCCACCCCAACCCCCGAGATCCTCTGAAGAAATCCCAAGTTTCACAGAACACAAATACAGGTAAGACACACTGGGGGTATACAGTTTGTGTGTACCATGCAACATATCATATAGAGTTGCTTAAAGGAACGTTACAGAGCTGGTAATTAAAATTTTCTTGAAGATCACAGATTTACATAAAACTTACACGGTCTAATGACGATGAATAGTAGAAAACATCCCTAGAAATATTCTGTCTGAAATGCCATATTTGATGAGGAATAAATAAAACTAATTTCAGATTGGAGTTTATCGCTCATGAGCATTTTATTCAGGCATTGTATAACACATGCAAATGTGTAATCGGTTTTTCACTATTTTCTCGTGACCCAAATGGCCGATCGATCTCAAACTTCTACAGGTTTGTCCGTTTATGTATATATGGTGGATTATATAAAGTGCTTACACTGCCAGCAACTGGCTTGTTAGCAAAAACCAATTCTGTAATTTTCCTTTAAGCACTGAATATTGCTTAACAATTTGCTGGCACATGTGAAATGGTATTTTGGCTGGTAACCGTTTTCTGCTTCTTTTTGAAATTGGGATCAGAAGTGTTTTACATCAGGGTGTTTTATTTATTGACTCTTTTTATTAATAATTCGTTTGTTTTTTTGAAAAGGTCAACCCTCGCAAATAAGATGAAGACATAGAATGAAGAGAGACGGAAGTCCACATGGTAAAAGTATGGTACAGTCCCCGTACAGATGATGAACTTGAACAGGTTCGAGACTGTGGAGAAGGAAGACAAAGGTAAGGAGTTCCAGATTGAGGAGGTATGCCCCGATACAAGTCGTAATTAATCACGGAAGAAGTAGAAGCGGTGGTGTCTTTTAGCTCAAAATATGACCGAGTCCGAATTAGCGGCTGCGGCTGTGGCTAGATCACCACGTTAATAAGCGTCAAGCATGGGTCTTCCTTAGCAAAGTAGCCGCCAATTCAGAAGCAGCTTGAGTTTTAAAAGGCTGCGGCTGATAGCTGGATCATCATGTTGATAAGCGTTGTGAAGCATGGGATGCCATCAGCATTACAGCCTTAGCAACAGCCGTAGCCGCCAATTTAGAAGCAGCCTGAGTTGTAAAAGGCTGCGGCTGTGGCTAGATCATCATGTTGATAAGCGTTGAAGCATTGTCTGCCATTAGCAACAGCCTTAGCAACTGCCGATAGCCGCCAATTCGGACGCAGCATGGGTTTTAAAGCAAACTTGATGTAGACTTGAAAGCATTTCTAGTATACCACTACTTTAGAACCACCAACTCAGGGCAAAAAAATAAAATAAAACAATGAAGAATATAAAAACACAAAACACACCATAAAAACCCACCATAAACAACAATAACAGCAAACAAAGTAAAATACCACTTCTAACGAAAAAATAAAATAAATAAATAAATACAGAATAATAGTTATAACATCAAATACAAAAACACGACAACGGAAAAAAAAATTGTGTTTCTAAACACAATACATGCATAAAATATTACACTGTTCGGCAAATTTAAAAAAGAAGCAGCGGAGTGCACAAAGAATTTTTTTTCTTACATAGCATTATTAAATGTATATGGCATTATCTCAATAGGGGGCCTATGCTTTTCAGTCATTAATTTGTATCATGCGACCATGCTCGCTATACGACCCCACTCGTATTTTTTGTGTAACCTATTTAAAACATATGTTGAAACATGCATGCAGAAAACATGGAATCAACCGGGAATTTGTAACCTTTTACCTCGTCTAAATATGAGTTGACTGTAAATAAAAAAGAAGAAGAAGTAAACATTTTGAACTTTATTTCGTCGCATGTTTAGAAGAACTTGACGAAAGTATTTCAGGAAAAAGGGCGTAATCAAATAATGTGCAAAACTTGTGTTTCAAGAAAACTGAACTTGAAAGTTTGGTCGGTTTTCTGCCATTCATTAGGTCACATAGGAAGGCCCTTTATTTCTGGAATGGGGAAACATGTCTTTGGGGGTAATTCTAGCAACAATAATAATAATGATACCATGTTTTTTTGTAAGGAGCCATTTTATTTCTTCGATCAAAAGAAATCATGTATTGGACCTCCACATAAAAATTATATCGCCGCTGAATAAAAAAAAAAACAAGTTGGGAGACGGACACTAACCAGTTGCAAAGTGCCTGAATATCACACCGTCATTCCATGGAAGTCCAAATTACTCCTTCTGACCAGAATAGCATGCATCGACAAGTACTTTAATAACATAATAAACTGTAAACAGAGACTGTGAAATGTTTAAAGGGCTGTTTTTGTCAGACAAGTGCACTTCGCTAATTGGCGATATTTTTTTAATTAAGTGCTCTAATTGGCCACGAAGTGAGAAACCCCGCTCTTCGATCGAGGGGCAAAGAGAAAACTATTTTGCCGTCCTTAAGTAGAGATTCATAAGTTGAGAAATGCACAGTCGTCGCATTTCAGAGATAACAACATGATCAACTGGGAAGTATTAACGCAAGTCTTCAAAGGGTGTAGTTTTTTTTTTGCATTGGAGCATTTAAAACCACCCCTGAGAAGTAGGATAACAAACTCAACACAAAACAAAGCAAAAAACAAACGACGCTCGCAAAACTGCTTACCTCAGCTGCTGACATAAGAACGTAAGGACCGGTGCATCATTGGAGGCGAAACTGTACTCATCCTACTACAAACAAACACACAAACACCCCAACAAACAAACAACCCAACAAACAAACAAACAAACAAACAAACAAACACCCCAAACGAAAAACTAGAAACTCAAAACAGCATTTGAACTTTCAACTGAGGTGATAAAAAAGAGGGGCTTGTGAAGAGGGTTATTGAATACAAAAATGTCGACAATGGACGAAAAGCGGGAGGGACCACGAAAAGTCTAAGTCCTTATAACGACTAAGAGCACATTGTAGTAGTGGGACAGGCTTTAGGGGAAGTATTTGGGGGAGTTGTGCCTCTGACGATACCAGCATGGAATTCGGCACACAATCAGAGTATGACATGAGAAAGATATTTGGCTAGAGGGCCATCACAGATGCATACATCATCTATCTGCCGTACTATAATTTGAAACGACGAAAACAAACCAACAGGCACATTTTAGAGCCACTACTTCATGCTAGAAGAGAATAGTTCATGATGTGCCCGAAATAATTCTGAATTGTACAAAGAGACCAAAATAGTTGTAACCAACATTTTAGAAGGTCACCAGGCCCGACAAACACGATCTGAATCCCCCTGGCCACCCTGAGCTCTTCTCGTACATCGTGTATGTCACCAACCTGGCAGTTGACCGTCGCTTGACGGTATAGAATTCAAATTCACCGCTCATCAGTCAGCGCTTTGACAACATTCTTGACGTCGCATGGCCCGGGATATAACCGGGTTTGACGGCTCCCCGTCTTATCTGGCACTCCACATCCTCGCTAAATCTTGCCATTTTAAAAAAACTTAAATATCTTCCCAACATTTAATCTTCGTTTAGTCATGATACTTATGACCTCCAAAGAAACGAAACGAGAATTTTACTTGGATGGTGGTAGTGGTGGGGGGGGGTGTTTGATAGGTCAAAGGATTATGCTTTGAACTGACAGCAACGTCACGAATAACTCATGAACCAATGACGTCAGCAAAACGGTTGTTCTTGGCAAGACGTCCTCGTTCTCCTGGTGACTAGTCAAACACGCCAACATCACGCCAAGAAAATTGCATGCAGGCCTAACACAACTATTACTATTATAAAATGACGGGAATCTTATAAAAGGGGTCGGCCTACTTCGATCGTAACCTCATTCTGGTCCCGTACCCATTTACGCGTTTCCGTAATTTTATGAGCTTCCGTAAATTTATAATAGTTGTTGACTTTCTCTGGATTGTGCAAGTCTCGCGCGTATTCGAACATTGGGACCCGTCATCACAGCGCGCGAGTTTGTAGGTGGGACCAAAGTTCGAATACGCGCGATACTTGCACGGTCTATTGCCGAAGTAGTCTTTAGACCTAGTCCAATAGAGTAATTATGATGTAATAAAAATACTCTGTTGTAATTAAAGTGCCATTAAGTACAAACTAGAATGTTGTGACGTCATACACGATGAGCTAAAGTTGCAGCAAAAGCCGGCTAAATATAAGAAAAGTGTCTCCTCATTTACATATTGTGGGTACGACTGTTCAATGCAATGCTACTTCTAGAAAACTCACACCGACGTGGTTTTATAATTTTGACAAAGTGTTCGCAGCATTTCAGGAAACGAAACCATTAATTCTAGGAGGCAGACCCTGGACACAAGGTTGACAACTTTGCTTCCCCTTCTGATTGGCCAGGTTTCATTTAACCTATGACGTAATCTGACAGATAATGGATTGCACATTAATTTGGTTAAATAAACAGATAATCGAGGATATTGAAAGCGTGCTGCCAGGTTTTTTTTTCGAACAAAAAAACAAATATTTCACCTTGTCATATATTACATTGCCGATTCCTCACCAACGGACACAGACCGCCACAGAAAAACATCTTAAATTGTAACAACATGTCCAACGGTGCGAAAACCTGTCAATAAATCTAATAATTTGTTATGATATTTTGTTGGAAAACAAGTTTACACGCGGTAAAAATAAAGTTGGACAGCCAGCCTGAGCGGCCTGTTTTTCTTGGCTTGCCCCCGGGCCCCGGCCCCCATCTCGGTCATGGGGGTCTGGCACGCTCACGCGACTCTCTCGTAATCTATATCAATCATTGCTTTTCAAGATATCAGATTATCAACTCAAGTCCCCTGATAGACGTTGGGGTAGGGGGAGGGGGGGGGGGTATGTCCAGTATAAACAAAACTCTGTAATACCACTGGGCAATAGTGCGATAATAATCAACTATAATTGCAACTAGACACGACTTTATGAAGGGACCAAACTCTTTTCAGGACCACTTTACGTCCCGTCAACTCTCCCCCACGGGTATGACCCCAGACGGAAATACGTCACGGATATGGAACAGGGTCACCCCTCTCATTCGAAAGGTACATGTACTATAGTTCGGGTCATTTCCCTCAACCGACGTTTTGTTTCTCTTTAGGTAGGGGGGGGGGGTCCTCGGGGAGCGAAAAGGGGACAAGCGAGGGTATGTTATTGTGTGTGGTGTCACACTTTTTGGAGTTGAAACGCTTCTATAGCGGGCATGCGCTGTGTTGGAGGGGCAGTGTGGTTTTTTGAGCGTGTGTACATCCAATAGAAAGGCACTAAAACTTCGGGTAGATTTGTTGCAACTACAGGGAGACAATTTTTGCGAGGCTTGTGTTTCTTGTGCAGAGGATTTCTGTTGTAAGTGCCGTCAGCAGACGTCACGAGTCGATTGTCATTAACCCCTTACCCCGTTGCACGACTTGACACACGTTGACAATCCGCTGACATTGAGCAGGCTCAATTAGAACGGAAGGAAATGGGGGTTTGGACTCCACCAGTATGATATGGTTACAGCTTGTTCCATCCCCGGCTTAATCGTTTACCACGCCAAATCTACGGCTTAAAGGTCTCTAAGTCTCTAAATAATCCCTATAACGAAGGATGAGCCCGACGCTGTATTAGGAAGGGGTTTTCTTTCAGTGGGAAATGAGAATAAAGACACTTATCCCGGCCTGGGGGGCTACTTTGTTTTGTTTGTTTGTTTACTTGTCTATTTTTAGTCAATATATCCATACCGAGGCTGGAAGCTGTATGGCCCCTGTTAAAAAGTTTCAATTAACAATTTTCTTTTACATCTTTTATGAAGGGGCCACGCCCAAGATGGTGACAGAATGATATTCTTTTTGTATACGGTGCGTCCAAGTAAATGTTAGAGATGGTGATTTGAACAAAAACCTGTACTGAGGAAAACGGAAATCTTTGCAATTTTCTTTTATGCAAATCAATTTTCAGATGTTGCCAAAAAAATACATAGTTAAAAGAAACCCCTTTAATATTAATAATTGACACAGAAAACCAGCAATTGTTAAAATGTGAATAACAAACAACAAACTACCCAACCTTAAAAAAGAACAAGATGAATAAATACATTAAACATATAAAACAGGAAAAGATAAACAAAAGTTACCTCAAACACGCTCCCCCAACAAAACCCAAGCAAACCAAGAAAGTTAAAACAAAAAAACAAACAAACAAACACCCCAACACCCCAACAAACAAACACCCAACTCCCCAACAAACAAACACCCCAAAACCCTAAGAACCAAACACCTCAATAACTGGACAAGAAAAACTCCCAAAACAAACAAAAACCCCAACACCCCTCTCAAAAAAAAAAACCTAAACTAAAAATACCCTAAAACCCCGAACAAAACAAAACAAACAAACAGCTAACTTAATAAGACCAACCATTGAACCAACCACATGCGCATCAATGTCAAATCAAAGTTGTAGCCACGTTCATCGTGAAACCGGTTATAAAAGTAATTTGACCCGGTACTCACTTATTCACAAAAATCGGCATCTAAGATAACATGTTTTGCTACAATATCCCCAAAATAATGTTATTACAAAAATGTGCAGAGCTTATTAATCTGCAAGCAAATGTAATTAGATGTGATTTGTATACAATCTGTTTTTAATAGTGACAGCATTCAGGCGGAAATATTGATCCAAGGTGGCATAATTTTATACCAAGTTATACGCAAAAGAGAGAGAGAGAGAGAGATTAAAAAAAAAAAAAAAAAAAAAAAAAATGCTTCTGAAGTTTCAGGTCTTCTCCGTACAACTTATCATCTGAGTGTCTTCAGTTTAAAATCACCAATGACCTCCACTCGACTTCACAGATTGTTGTCAGTTTTTTTATTTTTATTGAGTCCCAATTTCCTTCTTTCGTTTGGGAAAGAAACGTGTTTATGACAGACCATGCGGGGGTATACGAACAGAAGATTTGCTCCCCCAACGAGTCCCCCGGCGGACTAGACACTATCAAGTGACGAATGATTTTTTACCGGGGGAAAACACTCTAGTCTCAAGACCAGCCAAGCTTGTAAACAGGTAATGCTCTCCGCTAACCGGCTTAATCTACATTACGTGGAATTAAGTTACAGATACATCTGCAGTAGGTGAATGAATGAGTGGTTTTCTTTTTTTGCACAGGGCAACAACACAGTCTTTACTGCCAATGCATATCAAAGAACTTGATGGTTTAAGAGTTTACAAAAAAGTTTAAGCAAGATGAAAGAAAGGGGTTCTGTTCTCTTAGACCAATTTCTTGAGATGATATGGTTTATGTTTTTATTTAATGACAGTTAGGATTTTACCGAAATCTTGATCTTTGTATTTTGACAGGGCGAGGTCGTTCTCGCTTCTCTTTTGTGTGCCAAACCAATACAGACGTCACTGAAAACAAAGAATTAGGAAAAACCCTGAGTCCAAACAGTTGGATTACTAAAGGGAAGTCCTCTAATTTGGGTCGATTGTGTGGGCGTGTGTGTATGTGAGGTGGGGGGGGGGTATGTGTGTGAGGGGAGGGGGGGGGGGGGTGAGGTGATTTGGGATTTTTGCACGCCCTTAAATCCTAGGTTTTGTATACATTTTAATGGTAGACGCAGTGTTTATGACGTCTTCTAGAAGAGCCGACAAGGCAAGCCACATTGCTTATACTATAAGCTTTGCAACTTTTCCCAGTATGGTATCCAAGTGATTAGAAACACCAAGTACTCATTCACAAACTTGGTTCCCCCATCACAGACCCCTTAAATACGACGTCACAAGCCATAAAACAGCGCCCTCACTCTGAGGTCAATAATGACATACCATTGGTTGAGAGTGGCGCGTACACGCGTAGACATTTCCTTTGTTTGACCTCAGCAATGACGGCCAATACAATGGGTTTGTTTATGGCCTTTTAGCATCTGAACTGCCTGTTATCACCCACACACTTAAGCAATGCCAAGATGTTGAGCATAGAGTCACTGCTATACCCAATTTGTCCGCGTACTGCATCTCCTTGGATCTCCTTGCCTAGTGCAAATCTCCCCCGATTATCTGCAAGTGTAAACAAACAGAAATCTGACCACCTTCGGACACGCTTTGAACAAAACACACTTACAATTATGTATAATGATGCGAAGATAAAGTGCAAGTTTAGAACAATTTCTGGATTGACTAATTCCGTACCTCTAGTTTGACAGACTGCGCTGTTGCCTTCTCCCGTTAATTATGCTTTTTTGATGTCTTCAATAAACTCATTAGTCTAAGGAACTATGGGACAGTTCTCTGCAGATCCTGGGCCCATGGGTCTAATTATTTTGATTCCTTGATGTCTAGGGGCCCTGAGGTACAGACAAGCAAGGAGAAAAAGAGTCAAAGTAGGAACCAGTACGCAGAAGGCGTCTCAGAAATCGGGCATGTTTATCAAACTTTTAAAGGTAGTGTTCATGTTTTGTGTGATCAATCATGAAACAAGAAACCTTTGAAAATTTGGGAGCCTAATCTGTTGCGTCAGGAGAAAATCGTAACTTTCAGCATGTAATTATTATTATTATTATTTTTTCGTTGTTTCGGTTTTCAGATAATTGTTTTTGATTTCAGAGGGAAATATTTCACACACAAAAATGCTTATAGCATGATTTTCATAACCAGTAAGCTTTCAGGCTAAATTTAAACAATAATGTTTATTATTCTGTATAACATACCTTTTAGGAAATGTGAAGGTATTTTTTTTCTGAATCAAAATAAGTATAAAGTAATAGTATAAATGTGTTTTCAGTTCTGTTTGAGGTATTCTTAAACTAATCTGTTATTATAAAAAACACCTGATCAGAAACTTAGTATAATTGGAAAATGAGTTTTGTTCCTAGGAGGCTAGAGTAGTCGGAGTAGGGACTGAAAACTCTTTCCACATGCAACCCTCATAGTCTGGGTTGAGACTCGAATCGGTTGTGACATCTATCAAAATCCCATTGAAACATTAGCACTTACTTATTACTACATGCCTTTTTATACTTTGTTGAGTCAATAAGATACTCTGCTTCACGCACATTTACTTTATGGTCCACTATGCATCGAAAACACCCGTCAATCACCAAGCTCGAAACGAAAACAGAAATTCAGCACCAAACCAGCTTAAAACATTTTGAAACACATGAACATAGTTTTCAGATTTAACATTCAGATGTGTCCATTATCGAGGAAATGGGTGGATACATTTGGGTGTTAATTACAACTGGTTTGGGGGTAAACAAGTGGGCTTTATACCTGGTCCGGATGAGCCAGTAAATCCGCCTAATTTTTAGAAACCTTCTTACAGCATGACCTAGAAACATACACGGGCTAACCGAGTTTTGCATCCTGAAGGATTTTATGTATGTCAAAGCAAAACTTTCCCCAGATGAGTTTTTTTTCTTCATTTATGTCACACGAGGAACAAGTTTTACTCGTGCAAAATCCTCTTTTAGTACCCCCCGTCTTTATGTTTCTGACAATATTGTGTACTTTGCAGTGTTTTCGTAGAAATGCTACAGTGAAACAAGCACAAAATACACAGAAGTTGATACGCCGTGCAATAAAAGTGATTTTTGTATTCACCGTTGTATCCGACAAACCATTGTGTTCGACATACTTTGTTCGACAAACTGTTATGTCCCACCCATTGTGTCCGAAATGTCCGACCCAATGTATCTAACAAATGACTTTGTCCGACCCATTTTGTCCGACAAACTATCATCTCCAACCTTTATGTCCGACCCATTGTGTTCGACAAAATATTATGTCAAACCCATTGTGTCCGACAAACCACTATGTTCGATCCATTTTGTCCTACAAATCATTATGTTCAACCCATTGTGCTCGAAAAACCATTGTATCCGACCCATTGTGTCTGACAAATTATTATGTACGATCCATTGTGTCTGACAAACCATTATGTACGACACATTGTGTTCGACAAACTAGTATATTATGCCCGACCCATTGTGCTCGACAAATTTGTTCGTCTGGCAAAGTGGTTCTTGTCGGACATAATTGTGCCCAAAACTCACAATTAGTACTATTGTTTTCCCCCATAATGCAGTATTTCAGGCGACAATGGTAATCAGAACAGTGTAAGACATTCACTGTGCATTCTGTTTCGATAATTATAAGTCATTTTTCCACAAAACAAACACATTCCCCTTTAAAACATTAAAGGAGAAACTTTTCACTTCGAAGTACTGCGGTTATGGAAAAAGATATCACTTTTGATCTCCAAAAATTTGAATCTGAGTAGCGTTACTGTAGTAACGTTTCTCAGATTGTGAATTCCAAGTGCAGATTATTCTTCCTGCGTGGACATAACCGCTCCAGATGTTTTGGCAATGTCTCAAAAACGCTACCACCTTTTGAAAATAATTTTTCAAAAGTTAGTTTTTTGGTATAATCTACAACTATGTAGGATTGAAACAAACAGTTGGTTCCAATTACCAATCGTATACTATCCCTTTAAAACATTGAACATTAGGCACAAAGTTAGCTTAGTCATCCGCTCATGTGATACTCCACATTACGTTCTTGTCCAGATTACATTGCCTAATCTACGTTTGAGTCTACACAGACCAAATTAAAATATCACTTTATGAGTTATTTAGGAGGTAAGTTATGCAGATCGGATGCCCAACAAGAAGTCTGTACCGACCTCAACTGCTCTGAGCGGAGATCAGTTGATTTGACCCTTTGACCCCCAGGGATTATACGAACTCAATACATCACAATCTGACAGGATGGTTAGAACGTTAACGAACATCTTTAAAGGGGATCATTTACCATCCCGTAAATCATATTGTGAAGCTGTTTTTTTTTTCTTCTTCTAATTTAGGAAAGTTGTTATTTGCCTCTCGATCTTTTTCTTGAAAGTGGTAAAGCTGCCATGCACAGAAGACATGAGTTGGACATTTGATGTATTGATTTACAGACCTTGTGAGCAGCTATAGGGTAACATTATAGGGGCACGAGAAGTCCACCATTATTTTTCTAGGGGGCACTTAGCATATAGGGAGCATTTCTTACCAATTAAAACTGCAGTTTCTGTTTGCATTTCTCTTAAACTAGCCACCTTTTAATCACTCTTGTTATGTAATCATTTTGTATATGAAAATCGGACGTGAGTGTAAAAACACATAATTGTCGGCGTGTAGATGGAACAACACGGTTTTAAATACATTGAAATTATCACTTTAAAGCTTACAAAATGTAACATTTTCCTCTGGTAATTAATTCGTAATCTCAAAAGTCAAGATTTCATGTGGGGGCATGGGGGGGGGGGCTAAAAGTTACGCCACTGGTTTAGAATCTTTATCGTTCCCATCCAATACCTTAAACCCTTTTCTTATCTTCACAATTTGGTTTTTATTTTAGCTACAGCTGATGAGGTGATCTGGGAAAACACTTCATGTGGTATTAGTTCCCTTTTGGTGGCAATAAAATGACCGATTCAAATGCGAGAAATTAAATCAATGAGCTCAGTGAAGCCCCCTCCCCCAACTTTGCCTGGGGAATGCACCGTCTGCAGACACTAACAAGAAGCATGACAATGAGTTGGGTGTTAACACAGCTTGGAGTATTTACAGAATAAACTATTTATAGGCTTTCCCAAATCACATCTTAATTCAATAGATTTGTCATAGTGAGACTTTCCTTGCTTGACGACATTCCCAACATGAATGTACTATAATCAAAAATACAGATTACTTTACAACTTGACAATATTTTGATTCATTCAGTCTCGCATTGATTTTAATGAATAATGTGTTTAAAGGCACTGAACACGTTTGGTAAGTGTCAAAGACCAGTGTTCTCACTTGGTGTATCCCAACATATGCATAAAATAACAAGCCTGTGAAAATTTGGGCTCAACTGGTCATCGAAGTTGCAAGAAAATGATGAAAGAAAAAACACCCTCATCGTTGTACACATCATTGTGTGATTTCAGATAGGAATAAAAGGCTTCTTGCAAGAAGTCTTTTATTGTTTTGGCAGAGAAATTACCTCTTTCTTAAAAACTACGTTACTTCAGAGGAAGTCGTTTCTCACAATGTTGTATACTATCGACAGCTCTCTGTTGCTTGTTACCAAGTCAGTTTTATGCTAATATATATTTTGAGTAATTACCAATTGTGTACAGTGCCTTTAATATTCAATTGTTTAAAAAACATGATTTCATAATGTTCTACTTTATTTAGAGACACACAATGATTTTAGATGAGAGACAAATATGTTCCTGGTACTTTGATAATTTGGGTTCACAGTTTCGTCGTGATAGTTTACAGGGTATCAACTTTGATCATGGATTCATGTTCTAGCCACTGAGTTAGATGTGATATTATACGAATTACTCCCCTCTTTCACCTAGTTGTTCAGAGTTAATACTCTCGAGAACACTGTAAATGTTTTAGTATTTTTTGTGTGTGAGTGTAATATGAACCATTTGCAGATTGTACTTATGTAGACAGACAATGAGAATATTTTATATCAGTCAACCCGGAAACGCCAAGGTTACCGCACACTTCCTGGGCGGGGATTGTAGCTACCATTGCAATGTTACTAGTAAATGAGCAAAGTCAGACCGTTATATGCATGCATCTCACCGATTAGCCGACCAAGCAAGCAACCAAACCAAAAAGCAAGTAACCAAACAAGCAAGCAAGCAAGCAAGCACGCAAGCAAGCAAGCAGCAAGCAAACGTAAAAGCAAGCAAACAAACAAGCAAGCAAGCAATCAAGCTGCAAGCAAGCAAACGAACAAGCAAGCAAACAAACAAACACGCAAGCAGGCAGGCAATCAAACAAGCAAACAAACGAACAAGCAAGCAAGCAAGCAAGCAAACAGCAAGCAAACAAGCACACAAGCAAACACACGAACAAGCAAGCAAGCAACCAGGCAAATATGCAAGCTGCAATCAAGCAAGAAGGCAAGCAAGCACGCAAACAACTAGCGAACAAAAGAAAATAAGACGGCAAGCATCCAATTAATCAAACAAACAAGCAGGCAAGCAAACAAGCAATTTATTGAGCAAAACAGCAAAAAAACAACCAACCAACCAACCAACCAATCAACCAACCAAACAACCAGCCAGCCAACCAATCAACCAACCAACCAACCAACCAACCAACCAACCAACCAAACAACCAACCAACCAACCAACCAACCAACCAACCAACCAACCAACCAACCAACCAACCAACCAACCAACCAACCAACCAACCAACCAACCAACCAACCAACCAACCAACCAACCAACCAACCAACCAACCAACCAACCAACCAACCAACCAACCAACCCACCCACCCACCCACCCACCCACCCACCCACCCACCCACCCACCCACCCACCCACCCACCCACCCACCCACCCCCCCACCCACCCACCCACCGACCCACCGACCCCCCCACCCACCCACCCACCCACCCACCCACCCACCCACCCACCCACACACCCACCCACCCACCCACCCACCCACCCACCCACCCACCAACCAACCAACCAACCAAGAAACCAACCAACCAACCAACCAACCAACCAACCAACCAACCAACCAACCAACCAACCATCCAACCAACCAACCAAACCAACCAACCAACCAACAAACCAACCAGCCAACCAACCGACCAAGAAACTTGCTTCAGTAGGTTTGTAATGGAGAAAACGGCGATGATTTCAATGCAATCATTGTTTGTTTACGACTGGGTAATCCATTTAGCTCCATCTTGCAAATTAATTAAAACAATTTCTTGACAAATCGTTTACGCAGAAATCCATTCCATCATCGTTGTCATTTCAAAAGAAAAATGGGACGATTTTCAACAAAGAGGGTACGCCTCGATTGCTGAATGGGATCTCCTGTTTACAACTAGAATGGCGCGAAAACAGACTATAGGCTATTATGTCATTAGCGAATACCAATCCATCTAGATCCCCACAAGTCAAATAACACCTCATTACAAGGGGACGTAGTTTTACATCATCAGCCATTGACAATAAATTGGATTTAATGATGCACCCACATTTCTTAGAAACCTCCCAAGTTCATCTGTTAGGGGTGTAAGACAATACACTACACAGCCAAATGCCGGTAAACTATCGCCATGGGGGTCAAAACATGCTTTTTATATACGAATCGCAATTTGATTTTGTTGTGGAAATATATATTGGCCGGCTATTGGTATGAACAATCATGATTTGTATAAACATTATACCTTTCTTTTTGCAACGTCACAGCTGCGAGTTTTGCCAAACCAGTGATTGGTAAAAGTACTGGCGGCTTTCATTGCAAAGTATACAACAGTTTACTATTTGACTAATCATACTATTAATATCCATGTTACTGATACATACAAATCACTGTCCAAAACAAAGAGTAAACTTATAATTCATAACAAATTTTTAAAATGTTTTTACTAGAAAGGGAAAAGGCAGGCCAGTTTATGCATTTTAGTCACTCAAGGCGTCTCATACAAAACGGTGGTGAATATTTGTAAACAAAAGAAAGGTCTATAAAAGTCTTGATGTTATTTTCAGAAAACACCACTTTTAGAAGATGTTTTGAATCTTGTATCAGTAGAAATCTCTACACTGTATAAACACTCATGGGTTAGAATTGATTCGGATTCAGTGTCCCGTGAGGCCTGACCCCATTTCGGGGTCAGTATGATCTGGAATCTTTGTCAAAGTTACCCAGAAGTGGGTCAAACCGAAGCAGAATCCGATTTAAAATCAACTTTGCAAACCACTTTCCAGGTCAATCTGATCCAGAATTGGTCAAGGGCCCTGGTACTCGGAATCCGGGTCAATTCTGACCATGGAGTTTTTAGAGTGTATACGAGTCGTAAATAAATCAGAGTACTTTCACTCTGTTGTAGCTTGACTCTGACGTCATTCATAGCTATACTGCCCATGCCTTGGCCTGACTGAGGACACATCTAATAAAAGCTTTTCCGGGTGGTTGAAATTTTGGAGCACCTGTGGAGGTACGGGTAACAAACCTGTCTGCCAATTCGTATAATGATCATAACATTAATTTGTTTCTTTCATTCTGATAAAAACATCCAACGTCTATAGCAAATGCATTGCAAACTTTTGAGCTGGGGGGGGGGCAAAGCGAGGTTGTTTCATAGAGTTGGTTATGATGGAAGCCTGCTTCAAGCTGTACATTGAACTTGGGCAAGTCTCGCGCGTATCGAAAATGACTCGAACGGAGACTCTATGAAATAAAATCTTCTTTTAAATTATATTGAAGTAACAATCTTGAAAATAATAGCAATTTGTTATAAATACAATTTAGATTGTTACATAATACAAATAATTTTGTTAAAATTATCTTGAAACAAAATTAAAACTTGGGTCTAGGATTTTGAAAAAACCCATTTGCCAACCACGCCCGAAGTTGTGCAACCATTACAATTTATTTAATTATAACATGAACGTCAGTTCGGCACAATTATTATGTTTACACGTAACCGGAAACGGAGGTCAAGTCTTCTTCTCTGGTTTCCTTTGTTGATTTTTTAAACTTATATTGCTTACATATTTCCCATGAAAATATTTTTACTTTCCTAACAATATGATATAATTGTTATAGCACGTTAAACTAAAGTATTTGAAGAAACAGAATTTCGCACACGTAAAACTCAATAATGGTTGGGACCAACTTGGTCCCTGCAGTTCGAATACGCGCGAGCACAGTCTATATCAAAGTTGCCCGTGATTGGGGAGGGAGTGTAAGGACGGGGCAAGAAGCCCCCTTTATCACCCTTCAACTGGCTACTCACTGCTGTTCGATGTCTGTAGATAAAGGTTGGATGGATGAGGGGGTGGGGGCGTTCAGTGGTGTCTCACCAGTGACCAGTCAGATACAAAGTCCTGTCTGACCAATCCAAATCTCGGATTGCTTAAAGGGCAAACGACGTCTTGAAATACAAGCAGTGGGTTTCTCTGCTCTGACGTGTCTTGTGGATGTCTGCGCCCTCTCGTTCCCTCTCTCTCCCCCTTGTATGTTTTTGGTACGGCTAAGCAGTCGTCCCAGTTCAACCTTAGCCCCCTGATTCGTCCAAATTCGAAAGTTCCTCTGGACTACTGATTGAGCTTCCGGGCCGGGCCGAGGAATAACACACGACAGAAATAGAATGAGCAAGGCGATAGGGTTCATATCGCAGGGCTGGGGGTATCTGTGTGTCTCTTGTTTAAGATGGTAGACAAAGGGAGCAATGGAAAACGGGAGAAGGGGAAAGGGACTATTCTTAAAAAGTTAGACAAATACCACAAGGTGTTTTCTTATTCAACATGCCCATTAGTGGGGGCAGATAGAAGACATATGTGGCGGAATTTTGTCTTAGATACAAGCACGTAAACTGGCACACAATCAGAGTATGTTACAATAAAGATATTTTATTGTTAGAGGGCCATCGCAATTTTGAGTTTTGCTTGTTATACTACCTACATTTGTTCAAAGGACAAATCTGCGATGGCCCTCGAGTCTAGCCAAATATCTTTCTCATGACATACTCTGACTGTATGCCAAATTCTATGCTTGTATTATCAAAGGCATAATCCATCACCTGTATACACGCTGTTCTAATGTAACACAATTATAAAGGGAGATGCATGTCCCAAAACGAGACTGTATGCAATAAATGATAACTGTTTGAAGGCAATTTCTCAGTTACATTTAACATATATCTAGTATAATTTCCAGAACGGTTTCCACGAATTGATTTTCTGAAATTTGTTTATGTATATGACAAAAACGTTTCAATGAACCAAGTTATATTAAAAAAAAACATTCACAGAAAATGACGATACCTCGGGCAATTGTAACGTGAGTACATGGAATTACTCGTGAGTAACCATGGAATGTCACATGAGGAACCATGGAGTAACATGTGCGTAGCAACATAATGTCACGCGAGTAACCATGGAATGTCACGTGAGTAACCATGGAATAACACGTGAGTAACACTAGAGGGTCACGTGAGTAACCATGTAATGTCACGTGAGTAACCATGGAGTAACATGTGAGTAGCAACATAATGTCACGCGAGTAACCATGGAATGTCACGTGAGTAACTATGTAATGTCACGTGAGTAACCATGGAGTAACATGTGAGTAGCAACATAATGTCACGCGAGTAACCATGGAATGTCACGTGAGTAACATTGTAATGTCACATGAGGAACCATGGAATGTCACGTGAATAACCATGGAATGTCACATGAGTAACCAGTGGAATAACACGTAAGTGACAAAAGAATGTTACGCAAGGAAACATGGAATATCACTCGAGTGAGTAACTATGGAATGTGGCGTGAGTATGGCATCGTCCATAGTTTATCTCAGAGTGTATGCCTGCGAGTTTCAAGCAATTGCGAGAGTTTAAACTAATTTGTGGCATCACAAGACAACTGAGTATTCTGTAATGGAAACAATACTGTGCCGTTTCTGCCTAACACATGCCAGAAGCGAACAAGGCTTGGTTAGAGCTGGGGAAACTAAATGATGTTTTAAGCTTTGCATGGTATGGATTATAATAAGTAACTATTACAAGTCAACTTGCGGGTACAACCAATTCAGTTTACATTTCATTTGGGAGGAGTGTTGGCTCTGAATAGACCCGTTGGTATGGTCTCGACGTTTCGAACAGTGTACTCTGCTCGTCTTCAGGAGAATTAGAAATTCGAGCAGAGTTTGTACTGTTCGAAACGTCGACACCTCACGGATTCTTTTCAGAGCCAGCACTTTCTTCTCACTTTGTCAAGAATTTAATCTGCTTAAACAAAGAAAAATGCTCAATATAAAGGAAATTTGGGTCATTTTGCTCTTGTAGGGATAACGATTTTGATTGTTGGAAACATTTGTTAAAGGAGTAATTGAACATGAATGATCGATTCAATAAATCGACACTTCTTTTTAATGTGACAATTTATTTTCAAACTTTGGTAGCTGTTGATCCTGTGTCTCATGTCAGAAGACTGTCATCTTTGAGATAATTGTCCCCTCAATGGTCGGTTCTTTTTGTTTTGCCTCGATGAGTGAAACATTTAACATGGAAAGCACGTGCATAACCTTGCACAAGATCCCCTGAAAACACATAAATCGTTATTCGATGTTTGCCAAAAGACGTGACCATGTCCCCATTTGAAGAATTTTGTTCACAAGCTATCTGAACGAGGGTGGCCTGTTTATTGAAAACTAGAGGGTTGGCATGAATCTGTCCTTCCCAAAACAGATGATGTATCATAACAATTTAATGAACACCGACAACATTGATAATTGTCAAAGATCCGCACTTTGATGTGACCCAACATAAACATGAAATAACAAACTTGTGAAAGTTTCAGCTTAATCGGTCATCGGAGTCACGAGAAAATAATGAAAACCTCCTTACACGTTTCAACCTTTTTTTAAACATCACTTTTTGAACTCACGAGATAAACTAAGTGTTTTGCTCATTTCTTAAAACTATAGCATGTCAGGCAAAAACATTTCACGAGAAGTTTGTTACCATGACCACCTTTATGCCATGTAAGCTATGTGAAAATATGTGATAAATTATTTGTCTAGCTTTACCAATGTTGTCAGCATCCTTTAAAGGTATTAAACGGGATTGGTAATGACAACAAACGACAGTTTCTTTTTTTAAGTCTGAAAGCTTACTGATTATGAAGTTCATACTAGAACCATTTTTTATGAGAAATATTTCCCTCTGAAATGAGGTTATATTCGAGGAAACTGTATCTGAAAACCTTAAAAAAAGTACCGGCTGATTTCGGTTGTTACAACCAAAATTAAGGACAATGTGTTTACATGCTGAAAATTCTGCTTGGTTTTTCACTATTTTCTCCTGACTCACACAACGGATTTCACAGATTTGTTAGTTCTTGTATGGTTGATCACACACAACATGAACACTGTCTGCTACTATTGTGTCAGCTCTACCAATCCCGTTTATTACCTTTAACAACAAGTCGACCTCTTGTTTGTCTTTTCTCAAATAGAAACAATTCCGGAGTGGAATGACTTCTTTCGATGTAAAAGACCTTGTTCCTGGAAGCATTCATCTTATCCATACGCCCATTCACATGAACGTAATGAAACCGAGGCATAAAGGTAAAAATGGTTTGGATCCCTTTTTATAAAATAAAAACAGTCAGCATTCAAAACTGCTGGCAGACGAGGACATAGCTAAGATGTTGGAAGAATAAACAAGATAGGTTTGCTTTTGAAGCACGGTTTTGTGAATAAAACTCTTGTTTGCCACTCATAATAATACAACCTGATGCAAAAACAGGTTCCAGATGGAACAATTTCACAAACTTTACGAAGAAACGGTGTTAACACGTCAATGGATTTCGGCAGTACAATTCCATTCCAATCCCCCAGTTTGAAATAAACATACAATCAACCTATAAGTTGGTTACAAGTGATCTTTTGATCGGAAGTCGCTCATTACTATCCGTCATTGTGTCAACCATTGTTGTCGGACTTGCGTCGATCATATAATCTTTGTATTATACCTTCTAAGCAGATGTAAGATATGTTGACAATCAGAAGAGCTATCATGACAAATACAAAAATGTCAAAGACAAACTGTTGAGCAAAGAACGACCTTCCCATCAAACTCTGCAAAATTCGCTTCAATATACAGTCGCGAATAGATGGGTCAATCTTTGTTTCGATCATTCAGTCACTGTCATATCTTCAAAGCTACTTGTGTTGATAGTCAGAAAAGCTATAATGTTAAAGATGCCATAGACAACTGTTAATATTGGAATGACCTTCCCATCAAACTCTGCAACTCCACTTCAGTATACAGTCGTGTCGATCATTGTGTCGATCATTCAGTCATTGTGTCATACCTTCAAAGCATTGCAAGTTTTGTTGATAAGCAGTAAAGCTATCATGACAAAGATGCCGGAGACAACTTTTGTACATGGAATGACCTCCCCATTCACTGCTCAGTTCAAGTCTTTAAAATAAACAACACAAACTTTGCCACATTTTTTGTCGTGCAGCAGTAACCGGTTTAGCTGCATACACTACATTGATTAAAATGTGCGAGCTATTAGAACTATGTATTATTAATGTTTTGCTCAATGAAAGTTGTTTTCTCACATGGGCATGGTCAAGACTTAAAGACAGAGTTCAGAATTGGTAAAACGAAACTGTTTAGATCTTCAAGCCCTGTAAGTTCATACCAGTATCACTCCTCCAGGGAAAACGTACATGTCTCAAAAAGAAAAAACTATCCAAGACGAGAAGATAGCATGTGAAGACTCCCCAAATCACCGTTACGAAATGGTCCTGATATGAGTACAGAGTCGATGACAAAAATCGAACCATTTTGTAGTTGGCGTTTTCACCCAAACTTGACCAACGAATTTGATGATTTCTGTACAGGTCGTTTGGATGGTGCTTCTTTTTCTTACATTATAAAGATGGGTGGGAATGAATTGACTTTTCAAAAAACCAATGAAGTTTCAATTGTTGCATGTTACGGTACAACACCCTGATTTAGGTGCAACGACCTTCACACCTATGAGAAAAACTGTAGTAGAAAACTTGTGGGTACAACCATGTATAAAACTCCTTTTGGAGAAGTGTTGGTTCTAAGAAGAACCAGTGTTGTCTCGACGTTTCGAACAGTATACTCTGTTCGTCTTCAGGAAAACCATGTTTTACCATTAGCATTACTTGACATCAATCACAACGTTAAATGGGCATATTTACGTAACTTGACAAGAAAATGTCCTCTTTGCAGAAGAGAATTAATCGAGTTATACAAATGTTTGGGATTTGAAGTAGAAGGAGCGATCTTCAGGGAATATTTCAGTGGGAAATTATACATTAATCCACGGTAGATGTAAAGCCGGTGTTTAGCACTCGGGTCTATTCTTAATCAAGTGTTGATACGCCGTCAATCTATCATCCTTGTGGAATTCTGATTAAATTACACAACGTCGCCTGTACCAAATGCCAGTTGAAAACTTGCTTCTTCTCCCCCTCCTGTAGGTTCCTCTGGAACTCACCCCCCCCCCCACCGAAGTCTGCCTTTTTTCATTGCCATGGACTGATCAGACGAGCTTCCCCATTGGTTGTTTTGCCAGCTACTAACTTGCACGGCCAATTGCTAGAGTGACGTTGTCGTGTCCTGTTACTTCAGTCAGTTAGTCGCAGCAGAGTCAAGGAAGTACCACAACCTGTTGACTACGTCCCGTCTGTATATGGAATCTTTCCCTCAGCACTAAAGAAAACCCCAATCGTCTCTTCCACTTCAAACCCCCGA
This sequence comes from Plazaster borealis, assembly GCA_021014325.1. Classification (NCBI taxonomy): domain Eukaryota; kingdom Metazoa; phylum Echinodermata; class Asteroidea; order Forcipulatida; family Labidiasteridae; genus Plazaster; species Plazaster borealis. The sequence goes on from CM037470.1 coordinate 6,180,397, forward strand.
TCGTCTGATTCACCGATGGACAAGTTAGTGAAGGTGAGTACATGTTTATCTTTTTTCCCCACCATCAAAAAGTTTACCGTTTTGGGGGCAAGGCAAGTTTTTTCCCGGCAACCCGGTCGGGGTGAGTTTTGTTTCCCCCGCGTACCGTGTTGCGCGACGGCTACCAACCCTGCCGCTTAGCGTGTGCTCGAGACTGACAGAGAGGGGAAGAATGGATGTTTTTGCAGGCAGTCGATGTTTTGGCTTGGCCACACGGGATATCCTCTGCCGGTTTCCTCACGGTTGTTTTCCGTTGGGATAGCTAGAACAGACAATGGGATGGACTCTTAATATCCCCGGGTGGTACAGGATATAGCATTAGCTTTGGGCGCTACATAGGCTTGTTCTTGTACAAAAATATCATTGTCTCTACCGCCGGACCCAAAACAGCCTGTAACTGTTTTAGATTATGGCTAATAATTTTGTAGATTAGAACTTGTTGCATGAAGTTTGGTCTGAAGGTTGTTGTGAATCTTTTGAAGCAACTGAACTATTGGACGAACTTCATTTCGTTGAACTTTTCGTTGTGTCGTTGTTGTGCCAGTTGCGTTTTCTGATTACATTAGAAGTAAATTCGTTCCTCTGGTACTTCATTACTTAATTTTGTTTTCTGTTAAATTCCCGTTTATAGAAAGGAAGATATGCTGAACACAATTAAACCAATTCCACTATTTCGTATATCGATGCTCTTCCATCATTTTAGTCTTAAAAGTTAGTACAAATAACAACCGTTTTTCCTTGTTTTCTCATTTATATTGAGTACTATGTCATGACTTTAACATTATTGGGTCACTAAGTTTAGCTTTAACAAAGTTTTATTACATTCAAATTCACTTTGGTTTTGATGAAATCTGATGTGACCTTCTGTAATATAGCCACGGTATGGCTAATTTTGTTTTGTACTAAAAACGGTCACTAGCTTTGAAGTGAACATCGGCATTATACCTCACTGGAAAAAAAATCATATTAAGTATTTTTTTTTGGTACAAACTGATTATGAATGTTGTAATGATAATTGTCATCAGTGGTTTATTCTATCGGCATGAGGTAATAACATGTTACCCTTACACCGATGTGTATTAAGCACTGCGTATTCAGTACTTTTCTATGACCGGTGAACAAAATTGCTGTGTTTTAATTGTTTGTTTCACAGGACTTGGGAAAGTACTGAGTATACAGTGCTTTACACACATCGGTGTAAGGACGAAAAACAAATAATCTTCTTTATCCCCGATGCAAAATTAAAAGGTGATAACATGTTGTGATGCACATGCATGTGTTGTAAATTAGGTAATGTCTAGTCCATATCCATTAGTGTCATGCAATTATCAATATTTAAAACCTAATCTCGAAACAATACTGACAAAGGGTGCAAGAAACCCTTAACAAAAGCACAAGTTCGTCTTGAAGTGAAGTTTTGAGGTCTAGTGAAAAGCCAAAGTAATTATGGAAACTAAAGATTTTGTAAATATTATTCTTTAAGGAGTCTTTAAAAACTACCTTCGGCTAGAGAAATTGCAGCGGTTAACCCTAACCGTTCAAATAGGCAGTTATTGTTGATGTCTTTTTGTTGTTGCTGTAATTCTATAAAATGTGTAACTATTCCGTGTTTGTCCCCAAACCCTGTGCTTACAGAGTGTAATTTTCATGTTAGCCAAAAAGTTGTAAAGACATTTCTCAATCACCGTACATAATGACAGCAAAACCTCCGCAAGGCAAATCAGAAAAAAATGAATAAGCTATTCATGATTAATTAATTATTTATTTTGGTTTAAAACACACAAAATGGTCGGTAGTATCACAAGGCAATACTAAAAATGGCATGCTCAGAAAATAAAACACTAAGTATTACACAGACACTGAAAAAAAAAAACCAACCAAAATCCGGACCAGAAATACCCCAAATATTACTCTGATTAAAATACAAACTTGCAAAAGTAAAAGTAATCACAAAGTAGAAGAATTACAAGATACACTTGTAGGCCTACATAAAAAGGGTTTAAAAAATAGAATAGACGTTCATACAATAACTATTGGCTATTAATCATGCAAATGTTCATTATATGTGAATATATTGAGAGTGGCATTCCATTACATAAAACTGTGCCGTTGAACATGTATACATGTTTATTTTTTCACCAACCCCACATCACCCTGCGTGTTAAGTGTGTTGGCCGATAGCTCCCTCGAGATTGATTGCTTGACGGCATCCGTTCTCGCTTTTCCAGACCCGTTTTTTCCTTGTTCCTCCCCCATGAAAGTTTCAGATATTTCCCGGACTGAGTCGCGGACTGTGTCGGACTCACGTCTCGACTTTCAACGCTGAACGGACCTGGGTCGGGAATTCTTCGCGCGGGATCTGAACACGGAGGTGTTTTACAGGGGAAAACGAAAGTGTTAAACGAATCAATAGAGCTCCAATAAACTAGTTTCTATTTGTTAGAACAATGTTTAATTATAATGTTTGGAAAACAGTTATGTTTTCTTTCTCTGAACAAGCTTGGAAAGATACGAAGTTGAAAACATTCGCAACAACAAAAACTAGGAGAAAATGACCGACCGAATAAGCTGTTGCTGTCTGCACCATCTGATGGTCGAAACGAAACTTATTTTTCATTGTGAATTGTCTTTCCTACCACCACTGCTGTCACAGATAATACCGACTTAGATTGACCTCAAATACCATCATTATGTGCGCAACAACTGTGCTCAAAGAGGTGGATAAAAAGTAGCAGGAAGGGTCGAGATGTTCAATTGTATGAGACAAAATAGCACTTAGTCTTTCCTATAAAAATAACCAATAAACAGACAACCACTGTGAGTCATTTGACTGCTCTTATTTATACTAATTTCGTTCGTATTCATTTATTCATTGGTTAGTTGTTTTTTTGGCGTGAATTTTGTTGTTGAATCCACTGCGAATTATTCAATGATTAATACTGCTTTGGTGGCGGCTGCCGACCAACTACTTGTGACTTTTATTTTGATTTTAAAACCTACAAAATGGCACTGACACCAATCAATTTAAAGGCACTGAACACGTTTGGAGATTGTCAAAGATCATTGTTTTCACTTGGTGTATCCCAACATATGCATAAAATAACAAGCCTGTGAAAATATGGGCTCAATTGGTCATCGAAGTTGCAAGAAAATGATGAAAGAAAAAACACCCTTGTTGTACAACTTTGTGTGCTTTGAGATAGGAATAAAAACTTCTTGCAAGAAGTTGTTTTAGTGAGAAATGACCTCTTTCTCAAAAACTACGTTATTTCAGAGGGAGTCGTTTCCTACAATGTTTTGTACTATCAACAGCTCTCCGTTGCTTGTTATCAAGTAAGTTTTTATGCTAATATTTGTTTTGAGTCATTACCAAACGTGTACGATACCTTTAATAATGGCATATGTTTCCATTCCATTGTCGAGAAATTTGTGTGTAAATTCGACCATATATTTCGTCTAACACAACATTATGGTAAAAATAGAAACACACACCAGCTCAGATTTCCATGCAAACTCTGAAAAAGGGTGAATTTATTTACCACATTCTGAAATCGTTTAATTCGTATAGTCCCTCAATTCAGAAATTATTATAAAATCTCACCAAGTGCAGAAATGCTACACACCGAAAAAAACACAAGTGCAAAAGTAGCTCTAGATGAATTTACAAGAGCTGTTCACACACACATACAGGTAAACAAGCTGGGAAACCCATTGTGCCGGCCAACCTAGTTCATGAAGATTGCTATTTTCGGCCACACTTCCTTTTTGATACACGTATTCTTATCTGGTTAGTTCGATATCTTCCACATGCAGATGTTCACCGAAGCTTTGGCAGAGTCTACGGTAGCATAACACACATTGTATGCTAGCATATCATATGAACCTATCATGCATGTATATAACGGCATTTGCTATCAGGGTTACACGGTTTAAATATGTCCCAACGAAACTGCAGTTGAGGTATAGCATCGGTGTGAATGTCACAATAAACCCTGTTTGTTTGATTGGTTTCATTGGATCAATTTACTTTTTACTTTGTTTAAAGTTTATTTTATTATTTAACTGCTCGAATGGTGTAAATTCCTAAACACTCTTCATCTATAATTATTGTACTAAAACAGCTCCAAAATTGCTTGTGGTTCTTTCAGTCTGTATTCGATTTGTGGACACACAATTAGTTCCAACATTGGTAATGTTGGCAACAATTATGAATTACGACAGACCGCGACATTGATTTTGAGTGTGTGCCGGTCACAAACAAACCGGGGACCTAAAACAAAAGAGAGTGCCTGTTACAATTCGGTGTAACCCCACCCCGAAATAAAAGACTTTGGAGAGGTTGTTGGAATAACTTTTGCTTGACCCAGATGACCCGGAATCTGTGTAAAAATGACCCAGGAATGTGACAAACTGATGCTGAATCCGAGTTAAAATTCAATTTTTTTATAACCAGTTTCCGGGTTAGCCTGATCCAGAAAAGGGCCATGTTCCCATGACCCCGGAATCCGGGTCAACCCCGATTCAGGAGTTTTAGATTGTATCATTATCTTTGAATCTTTGAGCTAAAGGCACTGTACACGTTTGGTAATTACTCAAAATATATATTAGCATAAACACTGACTTGGTAACGAGCAACAGAGAGCTGTTGAGAGTATAAAACATTGTGAGAAACAACTCCCTCTGAAGTAACATAGTTTTTGAGAAAGAGGTAATTTCTCATAAAAAAAAAAAAGAATTCTTGCAAGAAGTTTTTATTCCTATCTGAAAGCACACAAATTTGTACAACAAGGGTGTTTTTTCTTTCATCATTTTCTTGCAACTTCGATGACCAATTGAGCCCAAATTTTCACAGGCTTGTTATTTTATGCATATGAGAACGCTGGTCTTTGACAATTACCAAACGTGTACGATGCCTTAAAGTATCAACATTGGTGTCATCTGCTGCCTTGTTTAATGTACTCCGTTTTAATCAATTCGTGTCTGAACTGAATTGTTTTGAAATGATATGCTACTATAGTAACATATTTCCAAATTAAATCAGTTCAGATACATATTTAATTCCATGCTTTTATGAGAAAAAACAACAAATACATGTCATGATGGAGTAATCATAACAACAAATGGTTGATAATTGTTATTGGTGCTTGTATACTCTCTTTGAATCAAGATAAGGTACAACATTGCAACTAGAACCGCTGTTTATGTAGATAAAGAGTGAGTACATTCAAACTTAATGGCAATCTTTTGCAGTACACTATGTTTGTTGATTGGAAGACAACGAAGTTGTGGCTAGATTACAATGAACTGTTATGATTAGCAGCAAGACTCATCCAAACCAATAAATAGTCATCTAGTTCCTCTGTTTCGGTTTCGACATTTAGGGTGTTTAACAATTAGTTATACATATTTGTTTCTCCACCTGTTACTTCTCTACATGCTCACCAGCCGTACGTAAAAAAAACACACCCAGAAAACACCCCCCAAAAAACCACAAAAAACCACACACAAAACTCAAAACAAAAACCAAACCAAACAAACAAACAAACAAACAAACAAAAAACCAGAGAGACAACAACAACAACAACAACAATACACACGAAAAACAAACAACAACAACAACAACAACAATAACAGCAACAACAACAACAACAACAACAACAATGATAATAAAAATTATTTAATTTATAAGGCGCCAATTCCAGACGAGGCTGTTCAAAGGCGCACGACAATGTACAATACAAAATAAGTAGAACCACTGAAAATTACGCATTAGAATAATAAAAAATACAGCGAGAAGATTTGTAACCATAGCAATGAAGGGGCATACAAATATACAATACACATTTTAATAGGAAAAGAAAACCAAAATATGAAAGCTCTAAATAGTTAGGCAAAGTTACATTTTATGTACATGGTATTTTAACATTGAATGCTTTCTTGAAAAGAAACGTTTTCAGCTGACATTTAATTTTTTTTTAAAAACAACAACAACAACAACAACAACAACAACAGCAACAGCAACAGCAACAGCAAAAGCAACAGCAGCAACAGTAGCAAAAGCAGCAGCAGAGCAGCAGCAGCAGAAGCAGCAGCATAAACAGCAGAAACAGCAGCATAAGCAGCAGAAACAACAACAGCAGCAGCAGCAACAGCAACAGTAACATCAACAACAACAAAAACAAAAGCAAAGCAACAAAAACAAGCAAACAAGTAAATTGTCAAACTAGAAAAAGAAATGTTCCTCATAATTGTTGAAACAACACTTGTAAGGTTGAAAAATAGATACAATGTTTGCCGATTTGTAAATTTCTCACATGATATAAAGATGGTCATGGTGGAAAACCTTTCCCTAGAAATATTTGCCTTGAAATGCTATATGTATAGAGATGTGTGAAACAACTAGCTTTGATCTCACAATTTCGATACCTGATCCATGAACAAAGGTAAAACAAACATTATACAATTTGTAAACTAGTTTCAGGTGACACCGATGACCGATTGAGTTACAACTTTCACAGGTTTGTAAAACCATGTATATATTGGGTCACATAAAGTGTGGATACCGGTATTTGACAACTACCAATTTTGTCCGATTGTTTTAAAGTCAGACACAAAAAGTTATCTTGGAAGTTGACTTGGAAAAGTTAGCTCAGAAAAATAATTAATGTGGAGTGTGTCCATGTGGTTTAATGCATTTTGGTTTTGGGTTTTTAGTCTTTAGTTGCCTTAGTATAAAATACGACTTATTGACAAAAGGAAATTTTATTTTTAGGAAGATTTTACTTTTGTTTCCTTCGAAAATGTAATCTTTTTTTCAAACTGATGGGGTCAATTCCTGCATCATCATGATTTATAGTAATTGGACGTGGTTCCGTAGGTGTGCTACACAACTCTTTTTGCAGCAATTGTTATGTACAGTTTAATGAACTTAATGTTTTAAATGTTTTCCTTTAAACTATTTTGTTCCTTTCAAGTCAGTCTAACCAAACCGAGGCTGCAAGGAAACACAAAAGTCTGGCCATTGTCCAAGAGAATATTATGTAGGTTTCATTTCTGTTATCGGATATAAGGAACACGACGAAGGTCTGTAGCTACTGTGTGAACAATACCTAATGTGAAGTCTAAATTCCCTGTCGGTTGTCCATAATAACACCCTAGAGGTGCATGCAAAATGCTAATCGCCCCATAGGAACCGATTCATTTTTGTTGTGGTTTCCTACTGGAAGCAGTGGAAGTCATTCCAAACGTCTTTTGTTGATAACCGGGAGTTGCCAGCACTGATTTGTCAAGGAAAACTTGATATACAGAGCGTCGTAATATACAGAGCGTCGTTATAAACGTTAAAAGAAATCATCGCTATAACCATCTGGTTGTTGTACCGTTTTCTCTCTCACAGACGGTTACCTGGCAGAATGTTAAACATTTCGATACGCGGCTTTAGCGTCGATTCCGGCTTAGGCACCGTCCTTTTGTATGGAGACTCGTACTGAAAGTGTACGCTTTCCGGAGCCGTTGTTTCGAAATGAGGCCTATTTATGTTGTTAAAATGGGGTACACTTTCTACACTGTTCGCCTCTTTTCATATACAAGCATCAAAAACTGTATACTACTTTTTACGGGTTGTTTGCATGGTGAAGATTTGGATTATAGCGTACATTCCTGCGAGCTTAATGACATCAAGTTACTACTCATCTGCAGAGTACGGTAGCTGTTGCCGACGGTCAAAAGGAAAATGCGTTGTTTGCACTAATCAAATCGTGTTTTTTTTTTACACCTTCTCGAAGTTATTTTCTCTTGTGAGGATCTGTAGGTCTGTAGATTGTTTTTCTTTCTCCCAAGATGAAAAATAGTTAAAACTATTTTTCATCTTGGGAGGCTAACTGTTTTTATTTATTTGTTTTTGTACAGTATATGACCCCGGGGGTTTGTAAACAAACGCATTGAGGTCAAGTATTCACACAGGCTAAACAGGCTGAACGAAAATTCTCAGACGAGTGTATTTTGTCCTGTTTGTTTTGCCTAGATATGAGGATGGACTATACAAAAAATGAAAGTATTTGATTGAACAAATAATTAGTTATTAACTAATTAGTGATATTGTGTGGGTCAGCTACCGATATAGGGTGCCGATGTGCTGGATTACAAGAAAACACAAACCTTTTCAACAATATCGTACCGAATGATATAAGGGGTCAAATAGTTTTGCAAACTGTCATCCAGAAAGGTTACTTGTCTGTAATATATTGACCTTGTACAAAACATCCTGAAAAGAAGTTCCGGCTGACATGCCAGTTTCGGGGGGGGGGGAGGGGGGGGGGACACACACAAATTCCGAGTTACTTGAAATTGATCACCGGTCGTACATCATCAGCTAGAGACGAGTATCAAAACATTGGGTTTCAATACCTTGAAGAGGTTTCATCGTAAATGCAATGACGAAGAAGTTGTGAGTGACGCTAGAAGTTTCAGGTTGTTTTCTACGCTTAATTAGTGTAGAGAGTAATTTTATTGGGAAGGTATATTGCGTCAAGATTTCTAGATGATGCCTCATATATATTTATTTAATTTTTGCCTTGTAAAAAAAATGTGTTCATGGTTACTTCTTTAAATCACAGTTTTGGCTTTTTAAATCACAGTTTTGGCTAATGTATTGTTTGAAAGTATGAAAATATATGCGAGTTTAAATTGAATTGAATGCATATGTAATTCCCTTATGTTAAAAAGCAATATAATATCACAATTATAGACAATGTCACACTGTTTCCGCCCAACACGCGAAGCCAGCCGGTCTTAAACAGCTTCAGCTGTGTCTTTATCAACCGTTTAAACACCCCCACGTGACGCGCTCTCCACCAATAGGAGTAGCGAAACTGTCTGGGGTATTTATGAATGGACAATATTGATACCTCGACTCGTTGTACCTAAATCTCGTACCACCCACTATGGCGACTGTGCATTTTCTTACATTGCACCAGTCTTATGGAACAAGTTACCCAGCGACATCAGAAACATTCTCTCAACACATTTCAAACTCATATTAAGAAACTTCTGTTTACTGCAAGTTGTTAACATTCCTGTTTGGGTGTAATTTTCTGTAGAGAGCTTGATACTTTTGTAGTATCTTTTCTCTAGCGCCTTGAGTAATATTTTACTAGAAAGTGCGCTTTATAAGTTTGTATTATTATTATTAGTATACCTCTGTGAAAAATTCAAACGGTAGTCTTGTGTCCAAACTGTTTATGTTTTGAACGTTTCGGAAAAAAAGGGTATTGATTTCAACCTTTTAGTTTTGCTACATTCTCTTGTGTGTTTACACTCACTTATCTTAACAAATTGATTCGTCGCAATGTCATCGAGTAGCGTTCCTCAAAAAGTAGAACACAAAAGCGGAAAGTGAAAGTGATTCGGGTCCGGAGGATATTTCTTATAACGGCCGGGGTTGGATGACGTGAGGTACCCCCAACCCCCGTGAATCGCGGTCTGTTTGCCCCCCACAAAAGTCACGTGTTCTGCCGCGGTATCGCATATATAATAGTGTTGGATTTAGCTGACGGCCGTTTTGATCATTGGTGACACCGGACGGGAAGTGATAATACAAAATCCACGCGACATAGATCGATCAGCGCGTCTTAAGACCAAAACGTGGTCGATTAAAGAAGAAGAAGAAGAAGAAAAAAAAGCTTTGGTCCCCCACCCGTTCAAGGGGGGTCGGCTAAACCGCTATGTTATATATCAGCTGTTCGACCTTTCGAACTTGCTCCATATTTTAATGCTACCGGGCGTTCGTTGTGACGAAGGGATGTCTTATTTTGGTACATTTCTCCTTTTTTACGAATTCGAAGGGTATGGGTCGGAACGATGTCACCTGATGTAGTGTCTTCATCCCAAGTGGCTGGTTCCCCAAATGACGTCATTGTAGGCATGGCAACAAAACCAACACGGGCAATTTAAGGGTGACACCATTTTGATTGGATTGATGCTATACTCTCTATAGATATAATTGCATTATAAGTCTTGCGAAGCAAAGTGCACATGTAATAATGACGAAAATGTCATGATCGTGGTAAAGTCAATAAATAAACCACTTGTTAATCTCGACAGATTGTGGAACGTACTGTGTACATTGTAATGGAGAATACGCCACAAAATTGGTACATGGAAAGTGACACCGTCACCAGGCACCCCAAGTTAGCACAGTCCATTAAATTGTCACTGGTGTTAAAAACACACATTTCTTTTGGTCATTTTTTGTTAACACGCATCTAAAAAAAAAAAACGCCTGGGAAAACCAGTATGCTGTCGATGTATGTGTTTCATGACGGAAATGTTCCTTGTTTCAATAACAACATTACTTCATACATCCAGTCAAGGTTTTCACCCATGCTTAGGTTTGATTGCCTTAAAATGGGAAACATTTCCTTGGAAGATTTCCGGATACCAGGCTCAGTGTTTCAGGACTTGGGGATAAGCAGAGCTGTGTTTTGATAGAGATGTTGTGGCACAGAGGGACCAGTTTGCTTGTTGCTGGACGCCATTTTCGGTCCAAATGTAGCACACCCAATGTGCAGTCTAGTCTGGCACCCTTTGTGCGCATTATGCGTTTTGTGGGAGCCAGCCGAAAATGGCTTCCAAACGCAAGTTGTAGCATTTATCCCAATTCAGAGCTCTGAGGGTAAGGTTTGATCTCCAACTTGGCTCAATCGAACCCAGAGTAGAGGCTTACGGTAACGAGATGGGCCCGTTCTCTGACTCCACGCACTCCGGGATCGGACACCTCTGTCCTCTTGACTCTTAGTTTGATATTTCGGACTCGAGACTCGGACATTGATTGCCAATTTGAGGATAACTCACTTGGACCCGTATAATAGACTCGAATCCGGCAGACTTAAAGGCACTGAACACGTTTGGTAGTTGTCAAAGACCAGTTTTCTCACTTGGTGTATCCCAACATATGCATAACAAAACAAGCCTGTGAAAATTTGGGCTCATTTGGTCATCGAAGTTGCAAGAAAATGATGAAAGAAAAAAAAACCCTGTTGTACACATTTGTGTGCTTTCAGATGGAATAAAAGGCTTCTTGCAAGAAGTCATTTATTATTTTAGTGAGAAATTACCTCTTTCTCAAAAACTACGTTACTTCAAAGGAGGGAGTCGTTTCTCACAAATATACTAACAGCTCTCTGTTGCTCGTATAAATACCAAGTCAGTTTTTATGCTAATATATGTTTTGAGTAATTACCAAACGTGTACAGTGCCTTTAAGTTTGCAAGAATTACGAATCATATCGTCTGAGTGTCCACCTTTTTAATAAACATGTACTAGTCTCGTAGTGATCGAGTCGAGTCTGGTATAGACCATGTAACCTATGGCGTCACATGTTTACAAAGGAGCCACAGAGCCTGGACTTCCTGCAGGCACGATTTGTACGACAGCTAAATGGAAGTAAACATAAAATCTTACATTTATTGTGATTGGACTGTCTGATTTTAGATCAACTTTTGATATGAAGTTTTAGGGGGGAAATTTCAAAACTTGTTCAGCTGTTACTTTTATGAATTTTTGGACATTGTTACACAAAATAAAAAAACCCCGTTCCTTTATGACAAGTGCAGTATCTTGCCTGCCAGGAAATGCCCTTGAATCTACAAAGTCATTCTTTTTGTAATGGGTTACATGATACATAGAACTAATACATTGATATAAAGCTCTCCTAGTTTTTCTCTCAAACGTTGGAATAACAATCTTTGACCTGGGCGCAGTTTTTTTAATCTGCTTATGCATAATGTTGTTGTATTTATTATTATAGAAAACAAGATTTAAAAAACAAACCTGCGTTGTTCCGGTCTCGGGGGTTTGACTCGGAATTGGAATCGGATTAGCACTCCGGACCCGAGATTCGAGAATATAAGACTCGGAGTTCCAGTCGTCGCGTTTATTTACTTATAACTTTGAGTTAGATACAAAGCCCAGGTAAGGGTTGACTCCCGAATGGGAACTCGTAACACTAATTTGTAAACACATAACACACACAGACCATTTGCATACAAAGATATGAACTGTACTTGCCTTTTCCAAGAAAAGGACGGAGCGTAAAAATATGCGGTTAAGGGAAAGTTGCTTCCCAACAGAGCTCTAATGCAGAGAATTAATTGTTTTTGACAGTTAATTCTATGACAAGGTAACTGGTTTATATGAACTGGCGTGACCTGAGGGGAGGGGCGGGGGCCTCAGAACTCTTGCACCACTTGTGCCCCTCCAAATGAGAAAAGAAAATGCACAAATGAATGGTTCTTTAGCCACCCCAAGTTATGTTATTGCCCGCTTGCCACCCCCCCTCCTAACCCCAAAATGAAAATGTCCGGTTACGTCTCTGTTGTAAGTCTGCTCGAGCAGGTCATTCTGGATTGTTTGTTGATATTATAAGCCGAAAGGAAATACAATATATTTTTCTGTTTGAGAAAGGAATTTCTTTCAATGCAACGAGCTAGAAAATTATGCAAATCAGTCGGGCCGTTCAGACACGCGGCCAGCCTGCTATTTAAGTTTACCAACATTTGTATAATTATTATTATTTTTTTGTATACGGCCATATTGTTTCCCCGTTTACATCATTGCGATCAAATGTTCATCTGAGATAATGAAGTATTACACTTCAATACTCATCTGAGAAAACGAAGTATTACACTTCAATATTCATCTGAGATAATGAAGTACATGTATTATACTTCGTAATAATTTAAGGCTACAATGGTCATCGGTATAGTATTTATTATAGTTCGTTGACAAATAAATCAAGACAAAACAAAGGTATGATGATTGACTGCTTCGATTGCCATGGTTTACCAACATAATGCAACCATGAAATGGCAAAAGTAACACATAAAACAAACCACAGCATATTTTAATTTGTCACGAAGCTCTTAATAAAGTTCCTACATAAAGATGTATAGAACTGTGCAGTTTGCATAGTTATATATATACAAATGGGAAGAGTATAACTTGGCCTGAAACAGCAAATTTCCCAGCCTGTAAAACTATAAATCGATTATTTACAAAAGCTAATGATATTTTTTTTAGAAATAATAATAATCATGAAAGCAATGACATCGAAGGCTCCTTCCAGTCGCCATGGGACCGTATCCTGTCCCGTGACAAGTTAACCTTAAAGGGAAAACAAAGGTTTTCCCGGTCAACTTCAGCAAAAAAAGTATTAAATTCCATTCAAGCGCATTCAAGTTCATACGCAAATTTGATCAAACTAGGGTCTATAAACTTTTGCAGTCAGTTTCGTTTTCGTGCACACATGATTTCGTTCTTGTCATTCATGTTCTTTTTATTCATTCTAGTTCGTTTGATACAGGCATTCAATACTACATTTTTAACATTCTTCAGTTGAATGTCCACTACCTTCGGTATTTACAATTGATGAAATTGTATGGTTGACCAGTCTCTTGCTGCTTACTTTCGCAAAATGGAATGATCTTTGCTGCCTAAGGAATTTGAATGATATCATTTTGACCAGTGAATACCAAACTGTTGAAATTGGACTTACTCCTTTTGACTGCTGAATGCTGATGAGACGGGGCGTTCCAGTTCAAACGACATTTGAATGGGCCATGTATTTATTTGAATCAGCTTTTGTTGAAATTGGTCAATTGCTTTCAGAAGAAGTGATTTGTTCCCAATATCCTATAATGTTTGATAAACAAACATATTAATCAAACAGGTGGGAAATATATTTAAACTAGATGGACACGCTGTAGACAACTAACAACATTTTGTGTTTTGCCAATCAAATTTCTGGCACGTTCATACGTGCTTATTTCAATCGCTGCAATCGAATTAAGCAACCAGTAATTTAATTTATTTGAAAGGGGTCATCAACACATCTTCTTGCCTTTGGCAGTATTTCAGATTGGAGTACTTCTCTTGAGGCTTGACACTGCTATTGGCTTTATAATCAGCAAACTTCCATTGGAACTAATCAATTGGGTTCTTCTTCCGTTAAAGGTTAGGGTCAAAGATTGGCTTTCGTCAATAATGCTTATGAATAGGCCAAAATATAAAGAAAGGCACACTAAAAGGAACATGCGAAAGTTTCAGCTAAATACAGTGTCTACTTTCTGAGAAAACAGAAGAAGAAGAAATGCCATGGTATCTTCATAAGAACGTCAAATCCATTCACTTTTAGCGAGGTGACAGCGGGTACCAACCGTATCTCTGGGCGCAGCAATCGTGAACGGACACCAACCCTCAACAAATCTGAGAAACGATTCATGCACGAATCGTTTTCGAATGTTTTGGGGTGAACAACTATCCAAACCATATTACTTCGAAGGGATTTCTTTCTCAAAACAGTTTGCTGTGCTTTTCCCCAAGTAAGTTTAAAATGGTCATGATTTTTTGGGGAGTATTTACCAATCTATGACCCTACCTTTAAAGGTATCGTACACGTTTGGTAATGACTCAAAACAAATATTAGCATAAAAACTTACTTGGTAACAAGCAACGGAGAGCTGTTGATAGTAAAAAACATTGTAAGAAACGATTTCCTCTGAAGTAACGTAGTTTTGGGGAAAGAGGTAATTTCTCACTAAAATAATAAAAACTTCTTGCAAGAAGTTTTTATTTTTATCTGAAAGCACACAAATTTGTACAACAAGGGTGTTTTTTCTTTCACAATTTTCTTGCAACTTCGATGACCAATTGAGACAAATTTTCACAGGCTTGTTATTTTATGCATATGTTGGGATACACCAAGTGAGAACACTGGTCTTTGACAATTACCAAACGTGTTCAGTGCCTTTAAAGCATGTACGTTTTATCCTTGTACGCCAGCCTCATTCCCTCATAATCCCACCATATGCAGAAATCAACCCAGACCCACAAAGCCGTATGATATACACGATACCTCGAACTGTATCCGTTCTGCGTGTAAGATAACGTCGCCGAACTTCAGGATATCCGGTGACATTTCTATTTAATACGACTGTCAAAGTTGGTTGTTTTTAAAGTCCCTGCTATTTCCTTGTTCTTCCCATTGCCAATTGTGTGAATTTAATCGAAGAGAACGGAGAGTCAGCTATCGGATGGAGTGAGCTTATATCATTTGACACGATTTGAGATCGATCTTTGAAAGTGATGAAAAGCTACGCGTGTTAGGACGTGCTCGATCCTCAATACGGGAATGCCACATATGTACAGAGTACGAATTATTTGCTGAAGGAAAACAAAAAATAACAAAAAATAAGAATTTTGCACATGTTGTAATTTTTGTTGAATACGATACAGATCAATTCATGAAAAACATTCGAAATTAGAGAAAAATCACCGGATTCCATTTAAGTTTTTTTAACGGGTGAAAAAACCTTTCATTAATCGAAGCATATAGAAATATCAATTAAAGATACATAAATACACACATTGACGAACACATACAAAAAAGAACTGCGCCAAACATCCCACAAACAAACTGAAAAGAAATTGCTTGAAGGGTGTGTATACGTTTGGTAGTTGGAACCCATTGTTTGTTTCAATCCTATATAATTGTAGATATATACCATAAAACTAACCTGTGAAAATTTAATTTCAAAGGTGGTAGCGTTTTTGAGATAATTGCCGAAAATCTTGAGTGGTTATGCCACGCAGAAAGAATAATCTGCAATTGGAATACCCGGTACACAATCTGAGAAACGTTACTGCGGTAACACTTCTCAGATTCAAATTTTTGGGGATAAAAAGTGATATCTTTTTCCATAACAGCAGTACTTCGAAGTGAAACGTTTCTCAAAATGCATTATATTCAAAGCTGCTGTACTTCTTACCAAGTAAGTTTTCGTTGCCATTAATTTTTCAGAGTCATTACCAAACGTATACAGACCATTTCACAACTGTTAAGAAAACATTGGGAATACTACTATGACAAAGTGTTCAAAGTTAAACTAAAGCACGCGGAGAACATCGGTAATTGTCAAAGACCAGTAACAGCCTTTTTTGTGACCCAACATCTAGGGCCAGCATGAAATAACAAACCTGTGAATGTTTAAGCGCAATCGGTTATTAGAGTCACGAGAAAATAGTGAAAAGACCCCATTACAGTTGTCACTGTTTTCAAACTTCGTGTTTCGGACACGCGAGATCAAAACTAACTGTTTTCTTCATTTCTCCTATAAACTTATGCATTCCAGGCAAACATAAATTTCAAGGGAAGCTTTCCACCACGACGATCTCTATACCATTGTGCATGCTCATGCTTATTTTGAACATTTTTGGGAAACCATGTGGGGTCCAACGCACATTGCTTTTAACTTGTAAAAGGAAGTAAACAATTGCGCAGAGAGATTCGCCGAGTTTATCGCTGAATATCGGTCAAATTTGGTTGCAAGTACAAGAGTATTTGTGACTTTGCATGACATGTTTGACAGGGCCCCGCCCCCTCTTTTCCAAACCACACAGCCAGACCACTCCAAGGAACGGTCATCAGACAGTGCCGTGTCAAAGGTCAACACCAATTAAGCTCAATTGACAAACTGAATATCAGTCAATCATGGTTGCAAGTACAAGAGTATTTGTGACTTTGCATGACATGTTTGACATGGCCCCGCCCCCTCTTTTCCAAACCACACAGCCAGACCACTCAAAGGAACGGTCATCAGACAGTGGCGTGTCAAAGGTCAACGCCAATTAACCCCTGCAATTATTGCATTAACAGACCCGGATTCTTCCCCTTCTCCCCCCGTGATTAGGACATCCTCGCCCCTGCTCCATAACCTAAATATAACCCCCTCCCCCAGTCGAGGACCTTTCACGCGGTAGCACTGGTGGAGTTTCTTAATTGCCACCCGGTATCCGTCCCGGGCTAATTATAGCTATGAAGTAGCAGAAAAAATACCGGAGGAGAAGGGGGGGGGGGTTCTCGTGGAGGCTTCGTCTCCGGGTGAAGTTCCCGGGGCTCACGGGGTACGGGGCATTTATCCGCATGTGGCAAATTGGCTTGGATGGTACCTGTGTTTTTACTGCTGATAGCGGTCCAGTTACGCATTGCACTTGGTTATTAGACATGGCAGGTAGTTTGGGTTGTACCACCGTATAGACTGTGCAAGTCTCGCGCATATTTGAACATTGGGACCCGTTAAAGTGCGCGAGTTTGTTTCCTTCACGCGTTATTAAAGCAATGTAGGTGGGACCAAAGTGGTCCCAAAAATGTTCGAATACGCGCGAGACTTGCACGGTCTATAGTCAGTGTATCAAGTATAGGAAATACCCTTTTCCCCCTCTCAAGTGGGGGCGCTAGGGAAGAGGGAAACCAGCAAGGATATATCTGGTTTGCTATAAATTTACCAATCTGATTTGTGCAACGGATCGCTCAGTCACTTGCAGAGTCGATTAATTAAAGCATCATTCAAGCTTATACACGAATACATATATAATATTATGAACCGTCGATGGCAATTTCAATTAATGGGTTTACAAAATTGGTAAGGTTGAAACTATATGTTCACAGATTTGCACATAACTTTACAAGGTATTAGATATGGAAAATTTCCCTTGAACTATATTTCTAGTATTTAGTAATACAAATAGTTTTAACCTCGCGAGACCACAAGTATACGATACAATTAAAGGTCACCTGTGAACGTTTCAGTTGAATACTTTGTCTATTTGTTGAGAAGAAGAAGAAGAAGAAGAAAAAGAAAGAAAGAAAAACAATAACGAGAAAATCACGGGGTAACAGCCGGTACCAACTGAATGTCTGGCCATATTGAGAGCAGCATTGAAATGGACACCACGGAAAGTCGCCTGCAGGCGATCTTTGAAGATTCAAATGTGTCGACATACGTTTTATTAATTGCCAGTCAACGGGGGGCGCTTCAGACGAAACAAGTTCGCAGAATGCTTACTGGCCATTACCATTTTTACAACAAGTAGGCTTTTTGATAAAGATTACACATTAATTTATGTTCAGGGTCATTACCAAAGTATAACCCTACCTTTAAAGGCACTAAACACGTTTGGTAATTGTCAAAGACCAGTATTCTCACTTGGTGTATCCCAACATATGCATAAAGTAACAAGCCTGTGAAAATTTGGGCCCAAATTGGTAATTGAAGTTGCAAGAAAATGATAAAAGAAAAGCACCCTTGTTGTACAAATTTGTGTGCTTTCAGATAGGAATAAAAGGCTTCTTGCAAGAAGTCTTTTATTATTTTAGTGAGAAATGACCTCTTTCTCAAAAACTACGTTACTTCAGAGGAAGTCGTTTCTCACAATGTTTTATACTATCAACAGCTCTCTGTTGCTCGTTACCAAGTAATTTTTTATGCTAATATATATTTTGAGTAATTACCAAACGTGTACGGTGCCTTTAAAGAACAATCCCCTCTATTCTCTTTAGTGAAAATGAAGACACCCATCATACATCCACCTGCAATGATGTGTCAAGGAATTGATTTCGATAGATTACATGCCGAATGGTTCTGATGGCTTAACCACCGGTGCAGGAAACTCGGTGAAGATTGTGTCTGTTTTCCCAACCCTTGCAACAATGCAGAAATAACACTGGGATTTCCCCTATGAAATTGTGCCCACGCTTTGGGAAATAACCTGCAAAGATATGGGTTAACTACCCCGAAAGCTCTTCTTAGTCTGATAAGTTAATTTAATTTCGGAAGCTCTCTGAGTATAAACTACATTGTGGTCCTGTCTTTTTACGTTGTCCCACCTGACTGCTTCTGTTGCACTGGTATGGACCTTTGCATATACCTTATGCATATGACGTCATTTGAGTAGGGCGCCATCGCCTAGAGGTCAAAGGACGTTGTTCATTGGCCAGTCCCGTGCGCCGCGCGTACAAATCTGTGCGTTTTCCATTGTTTCATCATCAGTTTATCGCAAACAATGCAAACGTGCACGCGTGTACGCGCTGCGCACTGTTCTCAACCAATGATAGGTCTTTATTAACCTCTGTCGGTGAGGGCACTGTTTTGGGCTTGTGACGTCATATACAGTGCGTCTATTACTACATGTAGTATGTTAGTCTGGTTCCCAGACCCAAAAATCTCCGACTAGGCTCTGTCGAATTTAGGGTCCGGTATCACCCAAAATCACGTGACCAAAAAGGAGGAATTCCTCCTTTTTCGAAGTTATCCGAAATGTTCCGAACGTGTTGTCGTCAACGTTCGGACAGTATCGTTGATGGTCGGACATTTCCGGGTGTTTATGGTTGCATTGTAAACAGAATCCATGGAATCATAATGTCAGTCCTGTTGGCCGTAGATCCAGCAGGAGTTTTTGAGTTTACGCTCAACAAATTTTTTTTTGTTGTTGTTGCATGTTTTAAGCACTTATGTAGGTCTCCTAGTGATTCAAATAAAGAAACTCACCTGCTGCAATCTACCTCCATGCTGCAAGTGAATGTAAAAATAGCTTCCGATCAGGTGCAGACATGGTTTCCCTGGAGATGACCCCCGACCCTGACAAGTTGCGTCATGCTCTATTTTTAACCGTGGGTGATACCTGACCTAAGATTTTTAACAAGAGACGTCAAGGAATCTTTGGTCAGGGAACCAGACTAGTAGTATGTGTGTTGTGTTGTCGTAATCTAGCCTTTGAGCAAGACTGCTGAGAGAGTCGAAACGTAAGGCCACTAAAACCCAGCGGGCAACAACGTTTTCAAATATACATTAAGGCATGTGTGTGGAAGAATATCCACACTTATAGTTAGGGTGATACCCCCAATTATGTTACCATGTTGTGCCCCATATACCAAGGGCAGAGCATCTCAGAGGGTGAACCTACGTGATTATGGTCACACTGCAGTCATTTGTCCCATGACACCCAGCACATCAACAAAGGCACAACCCCCATGCATAGCGTGTAGCCTATTATAGCAAACCCTTCCAGGTGAAATAAAGGGTGTACAAACTTTCCAATCCTAGTCCAAACCTGATATGTTTTCAAAGAAATGGCAACGGGTGCCTATCTAGCTGGAGGTGACGTTGGACCATGTGGAAGGGAAAAAAACAAAATATAAATATAAATTTGTTGTGTGGAGGTTAATTTACACAAAAATTTCCCACAGGTAGTAAACAATATTGTTTTGCATTCATACCCACGGTCGTTTTAGTTGATCTTAAACTTCATACCACACCAAATCTACAGAGAAAAAAAAATCATCTAAAATACTGTCGAAATCGAAGGAGTAGAATTTGAAAACCCCACAGAAGCAGTAGTTGGATTGCAGCAGTCGATAAGAGTGACATTTAATGTAAAGAAATATTCATGAGTAAACATACCACCAATTTATGTTGTTCTCACTAAAACGGGGCCACGTTATTTTATGACAGTTTCAAAGGTTGATCTGTGATTGAAAACAAGACGATTGGAAAGAAGGTGCTCTTCCAAAATCAATGATCATTTTTGACTACTGGGAAGCTACGTTCTAAATTCTTAAGTATTTCCTACTCCGTTGATATGAACATGAAGCCCAAAATATTTTTCCCAGAGATTACATAAGGCAGCCATCCAACGGGAAAAAAAACGGGAAAGTACAGCGACTTTACCCCCAAACCATAGTGACCTTAAAGGGCTTTATACGTTTGGTAATTACTCATAAAATTAATGGCAATAAAAACTTACTTGGTAAGAAGTATACAGCAGCTTCAGATAATGCATTTTGAGAAACATTTCACTTTGAAGTATATATGATGTGGTTATGGAACAAAACACAAAAAATCAGTTTTGATCCTTAACCATTTGAATCTGAGAAGCGTTTCTGTCAGAAATGTTTCTCAGATTGTGTATTCCAATTGCAGATTCTTCTTCTTGCGCTCAAGATCATTGTCGGCAGTATCTCAAAAACGCTGCCACCTTTTGAAATGAAATTTTCACAGGTTAGTTTTATGTATATATCAACAACTATATGGGATTGAAACAAACAGTGGGATCCAATTACCAAACGTATACAATCCCTTTAAAAATGCCCTTTTCGAAACTATGCATCCGGTGTACCAGCGGCACGTGTTTACGCAGTTACCGGACCGCAGAGTAGTAATTGGGCAGGGGCGAGGCTTCGGTTGGACCCGTGTGATCTACCGCGGTGACACCATACCTCCTCGGTTGGTTTCTGCAGTCAATGGAACCACTGTGTTCTCCCAACTTGCCCATGTCTTATAGATCGGAAGCTTGTGGATGAAGTTTATTGTTTCGAATATGGGCTGACATTGTGGTTTGCATGAGGTCAATCTATGTGACCCCCAACACATGATGTATTTTAGTCTATCCATTTTGTACACCATGCTTGGCACTGTTGAACTAGTAACCGACTACAGGATAATCGGTTATATATATAATCGATTATTTATCTGAAATTTTACTCGTACAAGTCGATATTGGTATCGATTTATCAACTTCCAAATAATGTTTTTGCTTCAAGATGCCTAATTGTAACATAAAGCTCAATGGTTGAAATGAGTGAATTGTAAAAAAAAAAAAAATGCCTTTGATCAAAGACTCTGCTAGGGTTGAAACGTCAGGAAACTATTTTTTGCATTTATACCAGAGGTCCTTTTGGTTGATAAGCAATTTGCAACAGCTAATTCTATTTTTATGTTTAAAATGATTAAATTTTATTTTTATATAGTTAACAGAAAACAATGACAAGCAGTTTTCACCCCGTTATTTGTCGATTTAAGTGGAAACATTTGCTTTGGTTTTCCATTATTTTATAAAGCACAAAGCACACACACCTTATTTTGTTTTTTACGGTAATTAATATTTGTTTAGTAAATCTGTCTGATTTGATTACATGGTATCAAGCATGTTTTGGTGGCTGGGCTGTGTACGTAAGAAGCCCAATGAAATGTTCCCACTGTAATTACGAGGAACACAGAAGAGAAGTCACCATAGCGCATCGTCGTATGCTTCGTTGAATTATATTTAGTTGTGCATTCTTAGATCAGATTCAAACATAACATTTCCATGTAACTCGTGTGTCGACATACTGGTTCTAAAACAAGTACCGTACTTTCTGCAGTTAAAACCTGGGATTTTTATGTCGAATTTTATATCACATACAACTATATTGAAAAAAATACAATTATGCAGAATCATCTCTTATTATAACAATTTGACCTTTTGCTACCTAAAAACCTCCCATCTTTACCGCAGCATATTTGAGATATTAGTCACACCAGTATTCAAATCGCATAGCAACTGACTGTTACTGAAAGTGTGACGTGGGAACTATGATGACTACGGTGGCTCGGAAGAGACAATGGGAATATAAATTAGTGTTCATTTTTCACAGGTTAGTTTTATGGTCACCTACAACTATATGGGGTTGAAACAAACAGTGGGTTCCAATTACCAAACGTATACAATCCCTTTAAGTAGGTTTTGAAACTTTGCATGGCGGGAATACAAACAAATGAGGTTTGTGGAGACACCATGTATAATAGTTATCCTCTTGAGTTGTTTGGAGGGGTGGTTTCTGAGAAGAATTTAGTGTTAGTTCGTAACTTATGCTTGCCTGTTTAGATCAGCTTGGCCTATTTCTATTTTATAGCAAATTGGCAAAAGAGTTTCAGAGGTCATGTTCTCGAGAGAAATTTGTAATTTAGATGGGGATAATCTCAAGACGACAACCGAAATAAAGTTAACAAAAATTAAGCTTTTAAGTCGTGAACTAATTTATTTATCATAACGTAGACATATTGCCTGTGATGTACTGTCCACCTTACATCGTCTGTGTTTTGACTTGGTTATTAAAGTCACTGTACACGTTTGGTAATTACTCAAAACAAAATTACATAAAAACTTACTTCGTAACAAGCAACGGAGAGCTGTTGATAATATAAAACATTGTGAGAAACGACTCCCTCTGAAGTAACGTAGTTTTTGAGAAAAAAGGTAATTTCTCACAGAAATATTTGAATCTGAAAAATACTTCTTTTTCATGCATCTGAAAGCACACAATATTGTGCAACAAGGGTGTTTTTTCTTTCATTATTTTCTTGCAACGTCGATGACCAATTGAGCCCAAATTTTCACAGGTTTGTTATTTTATGCATAAATATGTTGGGATACACCAAGTGAGAATACTGGTTTTTTGACAATTACCAAACGTGTTCAGTGCCTTTAAATATTGTTCTTAAAAGTGGACGAAAGAAAACACTACTCTAAAACGGAAAAACTTAAATGTGTTATACAGGATTGGTAGAGCTGACAAAATAGTTGCAGACAGTGCTCATGTTTTGTGTGATCAACCATGACATAACAAATTCGTGACATTTGGGGCTTAATCCGTTGTTCGAGTCAGGAGAAAATAGTGAACAAACATAATTTTCAGCATGTAAAAAACACGTTGTCCTTAATTTTTGGGTTTTTAAAGGTTTTTTTTATGGGTTTTCTCGAGGTATTTTATGGGGTATTTCACAGCAAAAAATGGTTGTTGCATGAACTTCAAAATCAGTAAGCTTTCAGACTAACATTAAACGATGATGTTTTTGTATCCTTACCAATCCCGTATAAAACCTTTAAGACACATAGTTGAAGGTTGAAAAGATTGTGATCTCGTCAGTTCTGTTTTGAATATAAATTCACCAAGATGGCATCCCGCACGGAGCTGCAGTTTCAAACCTCAGGTTCTTGATGTGGATTGCGTGCAGTTCCTTGTTATTCCCTTAAATCCCGAGTGTATTGAAAAACCTCAAGCTGTATACGGGCAGCAATAGCCGAGGGTAGCTCAAGTAGGTCACAGCGCAGTTGTAATAGAATAATTGATGGGGAAAAATTAGCGCGTTTTCGAGCTAATTAGACACCAAATGTCAGAGGAAGGCTGATTTAAGAAAGGAAAAGCGACAAAAGTGTACCATATGACTCACGTATAATTACACAAAGTCATATCACATGTGCTGTATTTTCCATTTTTGTAGCATGTTGTTTAACAGTGGCTACCTGAGTTGGTATAGCGCCATCTATGTTTCGGTAAAAATGCTCGTTGTATATAGACCATGTATCCTTTGTTCACAAAAAAAGAGTGACTTTGTACATTCCAGTGCCTTTCTGGAAGGCAAGATACCGGGTACTACAATGGTCAGATGGGCAATTTGTGTGTCAGAATTTCCACATAAATTCTGAGATATAAAAGTAACAGCTGAACAAGTTTTGAGATGTACCGGCTTTCTTCATATCAAAAGTTGATACATTAATCAGACAGTGCAATTCCTGTAAAATATAATATTTTATGGTGTTTTGTTTCTATTGAGTTGTGTGTAAATCGTGCCTGCATAAAGTCCAGGCTCCTTGGAACTTTTGTAAACATGTGATGTCACAGGTTACGTGGTCTATTATAAAGAGCTTTGTTCAGTTCCTGTTTTTGCTACGTCACGGATTGGTGTTTACAGGTTGTTGAGTATACGGCTCGTTTTTGCTTGTCATTTCATCTTTAAGTTTGTGGTCAAAAACGTTCGTGCAAAATCTTTTCCTGGTGTATCAAGTTGTAAAATACACGAGAGTTCAATCAATATCAATTACAAATTGATAGCTGTGTGAGAACATCATCAGTAAATCAGTGGTTGCTGGCGGGAAACCCTTGATACGTACGGACTTAAATTATTATTTAAGCGTCGATTCTGAGATGTTGTTCCAATTCTACCAAATATTTTAACAATAGCAAGAAGGTTCGAACATCAAACTGGGAGATTGAGAAAGTTTTGCTGTTTACAAAAAAGTCAACATGGAAATTCGACGCACTTGCCGATTTGTATATTACGTTAGTTTTGATACAATAGTTAGATTGTTTAAAGTAGAATCTTGTTATTCTGGATCTTCAAATACATCAATATAATGACATGAAAGTCAGTCCAAAACAAAGTAACAAAATTATAAAATCCCTCTAAAATACAACAAATCAAACGCAGTCACATCTTTAGTACATGGCTCATTTAATAACTCTTAACTCATTGACTTTGACAACAAACACCAACTCGCGTTTCAAGATGTCGTTTCCCCTAGCCACAGTCTTCTGTCAGTGCTCACACTGAAAAACACAAGACTTCTCTTCTTTTCCTTGATTGGTTTCCATCATCGATTGTTACTGTTTCGGACCCTCGCGCCCGGCCATTCAAATCAATCACAGCGACCGTCTGTCAGCGGTCTATTTCGTACCCGGGAAATGGCCCGTTACGCCGGCTCACGAACACCGGGCAAGCCACGGTGAGGGCAGCGCCAGGTGGCTCGGCCTCGCAGGAGACACACGCACGGTACCCTCCAGCAATAGATCCTATACACGCAGAGGCATGTTATTATCTTGAGATTCTTCGCGATGGAAGTGAATGTGACGAGAGATGATTAATTAATAAATTTGACAACAAACTGGTCCTTTAAAAAGCTGGCCCAAACAGTTATAAATTCCAGGGGGGGGGGTAGACTTACAAATCCACAAGGGGTGCCCAGTCTATCAATAACCAGCCATCATAATTGTACTGTCAGTTACACAGGGGTCTATCTATTCTGTCTGTGATATGTATCCATTTTCAAAGAGCTGCTGAACAGAATGCCTAGATTATTATTAATCTGCTTGGCAAAAATAAATCTGCGTGGAACCAGTCATAGTTAATAATAATAATACATTGTATTTAGCCGGTAACCTGTCCAAAAATGCTCGTCAGTTTGATTCACTTGAATGAAAGTAGAACTTAAAAAAAAGGAAAAAGAAAGCATACCCGATAGGTGGCGCCCTGTTCACAAAAGTTGTTTTAGTGAATTGTTGTGCCGTAAATGTTATAGAATGAGACGTGTTCGAAACCGAACTTAATAAAGTGTTGTTAGCATGAATCGTTGTTAGAAATATCATTTTCATTCCTGAAGAGCCAACATCTTTCAGGAAAATGGATGTCAGACCACTTTTGCGCTCGACACAATACAAAACGCGGTTATTTTTGTTTCAAACTGTTTCAAGTATGATTGAGAATATTGTGAAATCACAACATCTTAAAAACTACATTTCACTAAAATGAAAGGGCAATGAGCTCAATTTTAAGCACTAAGATTCATGTATTTTCCCCTTTAAAAATTGTGCGAGATTGAACATACACATCTTCAAAGGTTTGCACATAACTAACATGCTATCTAGAGGGTCATGTGAACAATTTTCATTGAAATATTTGTGCTTGAAGTAAGTATTGTTTTGAGAAAAATTAGTAAAACTAATAATCAAAAACTCCATGTTTGAAAACAGTGAAAACATTTAAGGTTTTGTCATCCTATTTTCTCGTGACTCCGATGTCCGATTGAGCTTAAACTTTCACAATTTGTTATTTCATGTATAATGTTGGGTCACATAAAGTGTGCATACTGGTCTTTGACAACTACCAATATTGCACACATGCTTTGGAATATAGCCTGTGCTGTCTTGTTTTTCTATTATGATTTATTTATCACGTCGGAACCCAGTCGCTCGTCCCACGCAAAACTTTTAATGTCCAAAATGTCAGAGGTTGAACGATGTTTTTTTTTCTTCTTTCTATTCCTTGCCTTAACGTTGATAGCACATTAAAGCCCGGCCATAATTGGTGACGAGACTGTTAATTTTCATCCTAACCACATTTCCCCATGCCATTCGTCAAAAAATTTGCTAGCAATACTTCTTTTCTCTCTGCCCCCCCCCTCCCTCCAACATGACGGTCACGTTTAAGAGCTCCACGCGTCTCGGCCAACTGACAGGTTCTTCTAAGACCCTGTCTTGTGAAATAGGTGTACACAGGAAACCATGCAATCGCTGCGGGTTAAACATCGGTTTCGACTACTTAATAACAACATCCTATATATCAGCCGGGTGGACTAGCCACTCTGTTATTTTGTGACCAAAAAAAATCTCTATTTCTTTCTTAAAGAGGAGAGCATAAATTAGTCTAAAAGTGGAATCAAACATAAGATAATCCAGAGTTAAACCAGGGCGACGGTCTCGTATTTGGTTGAAAATTTCACTCTTAATCCCTGCTGGGTGTTTTAATGTTCCCTTTCCGAGTTCCCATGACAGCTGATCACGATAACATCATTAGAGATTTATGCCCATATTATTTCTTAAGTCATTTAAGTGGGAGACCAAATAAATAGATTATTGTTTCTATACACCATAGGCGAGCTGTACTTTTCTGTGCGTATAGTTTTTCTTTCTCAGAGTGGCAGTTTTGTTCACGTTACATAAATCCTACTCCGATCAATGGGGTTTCCCTTTGTGTTCATTTATCTTCTCAAAACGTGAGCTTAAAACGACTTATAGAAACAAATACTTGAGGATAAATTTCAATTTTCTCTGAATGCAGAATCTGCTGTGTTGGCCACACTGGATTTTTTTGAGCAGCTGTTTTTAATTTAAGCTTCTGTATAAAATAAACCCAAATGAACCGAGACTCTGCCGTTTTGTGCCAAGTTCCATGTGCAACCCATACCTGTTGCAACCGCGGCTTGTTTCCGCACACAAAGTGAGTGACAGACTTTTCAGAAGCTTCTACCAATTAGCGATTATTTGTTTGGCAAATTCAACAACTGGTTTTACATGTAGACATCGTGTTGCTTTCGCACTGAACACGTTTGGAAATTGTCAAAGACCAGTATTCTCACTTGGTGTATCCCAACATATGCATAAAATAACAAGCCTGTGAAAATTTGGGCTCAATTGGTCATCGAAGTTGTAAGAAAATGATGAAAGAAAAACACCCTTGTTGTACAAATTTGTGTGCTTTCAGACAGAAAACAAAAAACTTCTTGCAAGAAGTTTTTATTATTTTAGTGAGAAATAACCTCTTTCTCAAAAACTACGTTACTTCAGAGGGAGTCGTTTCCTACAATGTTTTATACTATCAACAGCTCTCCGTTGCTTGTTACCAAGTAAGTTTTTATGCTAATATTTGTTTTGAGTCATTACCAAACGTGTACGATACCTTTAAGAAATATGTTTAAAGTCGCAGGAGGTGCCCATCAATTATAATTGGAGGCAGCAGTGCCAAAACTAGGGTAAAACTTTAGGGGGCACAATGGGATGCACAATTTTTTTTTTCTGGGAGAACTTTTTGCCAATTAAAACTGTAGTTTCCGTTTGCATTTTTCTTACATAAGCCCTTTTCAGCGCTCTTGTTTATTCCATTTACTATATATCTATAAAATTTTGAAGTGAGCGTACAAACAAACACATTGTCTGTTTGTAAATGGAAACAAGTAGTTAAACAAAATTGCAGTTATCAATTTAAAGCTTATAAAATGTATCATTTTACTCTGGTAATCTTTGTTCAACCTCAAATCAAAATATGATTGCTTGAAATTGTTTGCAACTTTGCCCCAAACAATGCTAAAAGCCGCTCTTGGTAAGGGGCTACAAGAATGAAACATTTAGGTTGAAAATAGCCTATAGGGAGCTGAGGGTAGGAATTGATATTCCTCTTAAAACGGTATAGATTGTAGGATGAAGGGAAACTTGCACCAAGCAAGTAGTTCCAAGGAGATGTAGAGGAATAAAGTTGTTGGAGTGGCTCTTTGTTCTACATTATTTCCAGCGAGCTCATTTATCATCATTGCGTCACTAACTAAAAAATTACCGGGAGGAATTTTAATATCGAGACACAGCGCCCTCTTCGCGTAAGATCTGACAGCGCTATCACTGTGTCGCTTCTGCCCAAAGGTATACGCGTGTGTCACACTGCCCTTGCCTTATAAGCGAGTAGTGACCCACTCCACAAACATTCCGCAAATTGGAACCATTCTCGTTTGAAACTGAAGGGGAAATTTTTCATCATTATAAACAGGGGCCATCAAGCGCTTATCGCTCTGCAGGTAAATCCAGCAGGAAATGTTTCATTTGACTCCGTTAACAAACCACTGAAATAGTTTTCCTTGTGAAAGTTGGTGGGGGGGGGGGGGGGAGTACAGGGGAGAACACACACCGAGGTTCGGAACTTCACGTTTCCCGTTTTGACTGTCTAGTCAAATGGTGTGTAATGCGTGCCGGGGACCCACGAGGTCACTTCAATAGCGAGCGTTCAAAATGTGATTGAAGGACTTTTGAGTTTGAATCTATTATAACATTCTCCTCGATTTATCACCCAAATCCTTCCTTAAAGGCACTGAACACGTTCGGTAATTGTCAAAGACCAGTGTTCTCACTTGGTGTATCCCAACATATGCATCAAATAAAAAGCCTGTGAAAATTTGGGCTCAATTGGTCAACGAAGTTGCAAGAAAATGATGAAAGAAAAAGCACCCTTGTTGTACAAATTAATTTGTGTACTTTCAGATAGGAATAAAAACTTCTTGCAAGAAGTTGTTATTATTTTAGTGAGAAATGACTTCTTTCTCAAAAACTACGTTACTTCAGAGGGAGTCGTTTCCTACAATGTTTTATAGTTTCAACATCTCTCCGTTGCTTGTTACCATGAAAGTTTCTTATGCTAATATTTGTTTTGAGTCATTACCAAACGTGTACGATACCTTTGAATATAGTTTGTTTTGTCTTGAATTTGATGGATCCTATGGTCAAGATTTCACAAAGCACTTAATATGAGTTGGCAGTGTCACCATTGCGATTTGTGGAGACACCTTTTGTCTTTCCTTTGTCCTTGTACTTAACACCATTCCATAAACTTTGTACACCAAATTTCTTGTGGAGCACCCCCAGTCCTAAGAATTCCACTCTATAGCGACCTTTTTTTTCGTTTGTTTTGTCATTGGTCTCCCTAAGGTACCGAAATGAGCAATGTTTGTTTTGTACAGTGTTGAAGAATATATGGTTTTCCTTTAGTGCACAGCACAAAGGAATGTCCACAGAGTGAATGCAAAACAGAGCTGTGTGTTTTTGTGAGTGTTTATATCTCCAGCTAAATGTTTAAATCTAGCCATTACACAAACCTGTCAGATTTCCAAAGCAGTTTCCTGGCTGTCACAACGCGCCAAGTTTAACACGACGACCATGATATTCCATCTTTTTTTAATATTATATTCAAGGTGCACTTAAGAGCCACCGCAGTAAACGAATTATTTTCCTCCACATCGGGTCCGATCTGTGTCAGATCGCCGGGCAGCTGGACCCGTGACAAGCCGTTCCTCCACCGGGGGGAAACTAACGGACCGTCACGGCAGGTGAAATCGTCCTCGTGACGGCCTTCGCCGGAGACCATCCCCATTAATTATTCAGCTCTAACAGTTAGACATCGTTACACAGTTCCACCATCACTAAAATGTCTTTATGCCCCTATGCTTTACCAATCACTGTAGAAACTGTAGACGCTTGACAGTGCAGTGTGATTTGATGGCGTACCGACTTACTGTTAAGTGAAATTCCCAAATAGGCCGCTAAATAAGTTTCAAAATTTACTTTTCTGCCAACTTAACAATTTTTGAAGAGCGCATTGACCATTCAGGAGTCCAGATCTTGTAATATTATTATTAATATTATTATGATATTTCTGGCAATGAACCAATGATACCTCATAAGTGAACTTAATCACTGTAGCTTGCAAGCCTGGGGAAACCTGTTGACAAGGGTGCTTGCTATGTGAACCAGAGAGTCGGGGTTAACCCTACTCTTCCACGATGAGTGTTCTGGATTCTTTTACGTGCACTACCAATCCTAGTACACGGGACCCACGGTTTAATGTCCCATCCGAAGGACCACGCAATTATGGTACAGCATCTTGCTCAATGGTACAAGTGTCATTACCTGGACTCGAACCCCCACTCTGCTGATCAGAAACACCAGAGCCGGAGAATGGTGCTCTTAACCGCTCGGCCGCGACACGCCGAAGTTATAAGAAAACAATGGGTCTTTGTTTCAGACTCAGAGGGCATGATTGTGCCAGTGTAGGCTCGAAAAACAAAAGAACTTGGAGGGGAACGAATAACCCTAGTATCTCTGTAGAGACAACAATAACAATACCTTTAACAAAATAAACCGAATATTTTATGACACAGAATAAACAATGGGTTCCTTTGTTTCTCAGACTTGGAGGGCATGATTGTGCCAGTGTAGGCTCGAAAAACAAAAGAACTTGGAGGGGAACGAATAACCCACGTTTTTTTTTAGAGACAACAATAACAATACCTTTAACAAAAGAAACTGAACATTTTATTACACAAAATAAACGACGGGTCCTCCAAAGACTTGTTGGTCCCCTGTTGAACTCTAAACGAAAACCCATTGGGGCTGATTGTGACTAGTTCAGTTTTAATGTCAAAACAAAACAAAAGGGACACATTCACACACATTGGAGAATCATTGTTTGGTGATGAAACTTGTAGCTACTTTTAGATTATGAAAACCCAAGAGAAATGTCATTATAAACTGAAACTTCCCTTTAAACCTATTTTTGTACTATGGAACGTTCGGCTGACTAAGGATTTATGCCTGTCTACCTAGACTCTCCTGCCCTATTAATAATATAAAGTTCAACAGTAAAATATTAATAATCATGTATGTTTTCAATAGTCTTCCACACGTCGTCAGGCAACACACACGGATCACGGTGGAACTCCGTGATACGAGTCGGGAGCGCGTCGCCATGGCAGGACCTGATGGGGACATTAAACGCACAATGCCCCGCGGGTTGAAGCAGCCCGTAAACACCTGCCCCGCTACGGACGGACCGTTCCGCTGTACGGGATGTGATTGTCCATTATTAATAGCTGGAGGATAATAAAGAATGAAAGTATTTGACCCAGTCCTCCATCATGTCCAATAACGATCACCATTCAAGCAGTTACAACCTTGCATGTTCTATAATTTCTCCCCAGGAGACAGTCCATTTTTAGTTCTACCTCCATGACACCAGGCAGTGAAACATTTTAACATTTTTAACCATATACCATCCAGAATCCTTAAAAAAAAATCAATCCCAGTGTATTTGACACATTTAGTACTGTACACTTCAGGAAAATCTTATTCTTCAACACTGTAAAAAAACTGTATCTTGAAAACTGCATCCTTGTGGAGCATTCTTTTGTTCAATTTCCTTTACCCCTGCACTTTAACAGTTTCCCATAGACTTTGTACACAAATTTCCTTGTGGAGCACCCCGGTCTTTAGAATTCCCCTATGGAGACCTTTTATTTTCCCTTTTTTTGTTTTGTCCTTGGTCTCCATAAGGTACCGAAAGTGAGACAACCTTTGTGGACGTGTGTAAGTGAGACAACCTTTGTGGACGTGTGTAAGTCCACACAGTGTCTCAAGTCCCCATCACACTGTGTGGACCAAGGATTCTCAGGTCCACACTTCATAAGTAACACTTAAACACCCACACAATGTATCCAGCAACACACACACAACTGATAAATTCAAACAAACACACACAAAATGCCTAAAAGTGTAAATTCATGAAATCAATCTTATCAGAAAACAAACATTAATTTGTGTGTTTTCTTCCTCTTTCTTTTCTTCAAATCATTGGACAATGCAACATACGAGTACAGAGATCGCCCAGGAACTGTCGTCAACAAATGATGTACCCCTCCGGACCCTGTCGTGGTCAAACTAAAGAAACAGCTATATGCAATTTTCTTCATCGGCAGGAGGAAAACAAAGAGGATCAGTTATCACTTTCCTATATCCATACCAAGTGACGTTGCTTAAATTTGAATTTGATAACTTCTTAAATTTTTTGTCTAGGCTTTCCTTGTTGGCACTTTCCACTTGGGAGCAGTGCACCGGTACAAACCTCTTCATTCTTTGTAGACAAAAATAATTATTCAAGGTTAACAATTAATTCCCCGGTAGCAACAAAATAGTTTTATATTGCATTCGGAAGTTTTTCCAGGAGAGGGGGGGGGGGGGGACAACACCAAAAATAACCCAGTCCCGAGTGATCGAAACAAGGCCCCCAGTCTATC
Organism: Plazaster borealis; assembly: GCA_021014325.1. Lineage (NCBI taxonomy): Eukaryota > Metazoa > Echinodermata > Asteroidea > Forcipulatida > Labidiasteridae > Plazaster > Plazaster borealis. Next base: position 6,213,310 of record CM037470.1, read on the forward strand.
CAAATCAGCTCGTAATTACCCGGCTAATTCGGGTTAATTCGACGGGCACATCGGTGCAGCGTTTGCCCCGGTCGTTCCCGGAATAGAACAAAAAACGAGGAGATTCGTTTATAACCGCCAAGGGGAAATAGGTTACGACCATCGGTAGGCCCACTCGGTGTGGCGCACGGTCGGTAACTGGGGTTTTAGTTTGCTGTTGATTATACTCCAGCGAGAGGTGATTGAAAACATGGTCTGACTGTAGAGTCTGGTGTCCAGTTTTCTGTCACTCATCAGACCAAATCTTTTTGGACAGCCCTGGTGAGGAGAGACATGACTTGGGAAGATGAGCTTAGTGGTCTGTATTTCAAGTTTGACAAATTAATAATGATCCGATTGGACACGGGTTGTCCTTTGAAGTATGTATGGCTTCTCTTAATTGAGGAGGTATTTAATTGATGATAATTAAGAGAGATGGAGAAAATAGAGTGAAGACGCCTCTTCGGATTTTTTGAAGATACGTTCGGCTCATGTTCGTAGCACTGGGGCCTGATGAGTCCAAGTCTTCACTGGATCGCGATAATTCTAATAAGTCTTGCCCATAAGGGATGGTACACCAGTGTTTTGGAGGTATTTGTTTATTCTAGCCGAGTGTTTATTAATCACTTATCTAGTGACAAAACATAAACAAAATAATAGACAAACAAAACACAGACAGGTAGGTTGTTGTTATCACAGCACACCGGATTCTGAGTTCAGAAACATGCTATAACTCGGCTTCTTACTTAATGTGACCAACAAACGGGCCAATGTGACCCTAAAACCGTCCACGCTAACCCTGATCAGGTCAATATGGGTCATGGTGACTCCAAACGGGTCCCGATGACCCGAAACAGGTCACGATGATCCCAAATAGGTCATGCTCAACCCCAAACAACCCCAAACGGGTCCAAGTGATCCCAAGTGGGCCATGCTGACACCAAACGGGTCTCGATGACCCGAAACAGGTCACGATGATCCCAAATAGGTCATGCTCAACCCCAAACAACCCCGAACGGGTCCAAGTGATCCCAAGTGGGCCATGCCGACACCAAACGGGTCTCGATGACCCGAAACAGGTCACGATGATCCCAAATAGGTCATGCTCAACCCCAAACAACCCCGAACGGGTCCAAGTGATCCCAAGTGGGCCATGCCGACACCAAACGGGTCTCGATGACCCGAAACAGGTCACGATGATCCCAAATAGGTCATGCTCAACCCCAAACAACCCCGAACGGGTCCAAGTGATCCCAAGTGGGCCATGCCGACACCAAACGGGTCTCGATGACCCGAAACAGGTCACGATGATCCCAAATAGGTCATGCTCAACCCCAAACAACCCCAAACGGGTCCAAGTGATCCCAAGTGGGCCATGCTGACACCAAACGGGTCTCGATGACCCAAAACGGTTCATGTTCACCTCAAACGGGTCATGCTGACCCAGAAACTCGTATCGTCCCCTTTGACCCGAATCCGGATCAATTCTGACCCATTACATTATTGAGTAAGTACAACTTAACCTTATCCACATAGTTTTCAATAGTAATCGTTTTGTTTTTCAAATCCACGAGAGACGAACAGTTTTGATTAAACAGTTCTGAATTATTAGTTTAATTGTCCGACCCGTCTTGTCATTTTCCCTGTCCCATTTTAATCATGTCGAATTACGCTTCAAGTGCAAACAAACCTTTACAGCAATGTGTCCAATAAATGAAGTCATCATCTTCGTTTATTACGAACGGAGATGCGTAAATAATGGAAACCAATTATCTTGAGCTTATTGCTTTATTTGCAACAAATTATGAGAAAAAAAACCCTCAAAACAACAACTCAATTAAACACCATGACAAATTGAATAATGGTATAGAACAGCGACGCAAAGAAAACCGTTCTGATTGAGCGACCTTTTTTTGACAGATTACCCTGCCATTTCCCATTCAATACCTTAATGCTTGCTTCCCAGGGTAAGGAAATTGATAAATTTACAAGAAACCGCTATTATAAAACAAAAAAGTCTACTCTGAACACATGTTGTAAATCTTACGGACTGAGAGAGAACGGGGGAAAGTTCTGTCGCTCAGACAAAACTTAGATGCGGTCATTTGCAGTGAAAAGTAGCCATGTCGTTTTCAGAGAGCTGCCAGGGGTTCGGGTAAAAACAGGATGCTACTGTTTTAATACGTTAACGAGGCAAGCGTTCTGCTTGCAAGGTACCTGGGTAAAATAATACATGCCTTGCATGGTACGGCCAAGCACTGGATCATGGGGTTGTTACCAAGCCTTGGAATGGAGTCTTGTTATATGGAGCCTGACCGGGTTTGTTCGGTGGTTTCTTCCCTGCCTTTCACCTCTGTGGACCGTGGTTCAAGTCCCGGATCGAAGCCTTGCATGTGGATTGGGTTTTTCAAGTCCCTACCTGACTGCGTGGGTTTTCCCCTCTTTGGGGGTTTTCCTCCAACGTCTAAAACTAAACTTTCACCATTGGACCTCTTTACAAAAGTTGGTGTAATGTTTACAATAAACAAGGATACTTTGCCCGATTGTATAATTCGGATTCAGATTCAGGTTCAGAATGCACGGTGCGGCCATCTTGATTTCAAATTGAGACTGGAAGGGATGATTAACACATGCGCAGTGCCAGTGCAAGATGGATCACTGATGGGGGTCCTTGAATTAATGAGTGTTAATGGCCATTACCAAAAATCAAAATGTTGTAGGTAACTTTATAATACCTCAGTACCGAATCCATGAAATACACTAAAAGAATGGTGGATGTAGTTAGTTCTGCTCACATACAAACTCAACTTTACCAGAGCGAGGCTGGAAGGCTAGACTCCTACCCTCTCCCTGATCATGCAACAGCAGCATGTTACGAAACTAATGTACCAATACGGCTGAACATGAGACCATAATATCATACTAGTTTACGCCCTCTATCTGTCGTAATGGTCCAACTGAAGATATGTCTGAATATCCTTTTTATGTTTAAGTTATACAATCCCATACGAGTCGGCCATTTATTCCTCCTGACCAATATTTCGTTGAATTATACAATCCCCATAGCGGGTTGGTAACGACCTGCAAACTGTATTAATTTGAAAACGAAATATTATAAATGATCCAATTATTGCCCATTGACCTTTAAACCTTAATTCTTAATTCTCTGTTATCACATTTTGGGCTTTTTGCAGTATTCCCAACTCCATGTGTGTGGACAGCGGAATAGTAATACTATGCCAAACTTACGTATTTCTTTATGTGTACTGCAACCATACCACTACTGCGTGTGAGTGTTATTATTATATACAATTTCTGGTAATGAAACCAAGGATACCTCATAAGTGAACCTAATCACTGTAGCTCGCAAGCTCGAGGAAACCTGTAAACAAGGGTGCTTGGTGTGAACCAGAAATACAGTGGTTAACCCCTACTCTTCCAATACAAATGTTCTGGGTCCGTCTATTTGTAATACCAATACTATCATGGAACCTACTACCCCATCCCATTGACTGTTTGACCAGCAGTCACAGTGGTTCATATAAATCAGAGAAACCATATCAACCCGATAAAACATTATTTTTCATTTTTGATATCGGTGTTTGTGTCAATTATGCACCAAAGGCTGTCACACGAGTATTTTCTGCTTGGAAGCAGTCTATTAGAAAAGTGAATTGAAACTATTATGTAAATTCGTGTCGATAAGTGAAGATGACAGGGCCGAATTTTTATTCAGGTTTAGAACGAGAGGAGGAAGAGCCACAGGGGAAACAAGACAAGGTGATCCATGTGTGCAGGAAGACTCCCCCGAGCCCACCTAATAATAACCCTCATAGGGATATGAGGGGGAGGAGTGGACCCCCTCCCATATTTGCCGACCCTAAAACTGCTTCACCGAGACCTTTCGAAATTGATACATCCATTTTTATGGAACTGAGGGACTTAATGTATAGTATTGGAAATGAAAATGAGTAATTGGAATTGAAGTAACCGAATTAATAATTGGATTCTTATCTGACTTGAAAGCAGTGTCTTGTGATACTCCATCATGGTGTGTTTTCGCGGCTGTAATCAGTAACTGTTTCGCCCATTGGCCAGTGATAGCTAATGACCAATTCAACCGATATAGTTTTGGGTTACGACAGCGAAAACGCGTCCCTTTTCATTTTTTCGAACGTGGTTGTTTGGCATAAAAAAATACATCAGATCAGAAGTAGTCCACTGTGTTGATTTGTTATTGATCTATTACCTGATTGATTGATTGTTTTTTATTTTGATTTTTATCCTTTTTAAACACCTTGGCATAAAGGCACTGAACACGTTTGGAAATTGTCAAAGACCAGTGTTCTCACTTGGTGTATCCCAATATATGCATAAATTAACAAGCCTGTGAAAATTTGAGCTCAATTGGTCATTGAAGTTGCAAGAAAATGATGAAAGAAAAAACACCCTTGTTGTACAAAGGAGAAGTGTTTATTATTTTCGTGAGAAATTACCCCTTTCTCAAAAACTACGTTACTTCAGAGGGAGTCGTTTCCTACAATGTGTTATACTATCAACAGCTCTCCGTTGCTTGTTACCAAGTAAGTTTTTTATGCTAATATTTGTTTTGAGTCATTACCAAACGTGTACGATACCTTTAAGTTCCCTAAAACGGATGGTATTGGAGTTTGAAGTAGAGTTTGCATGAATATTTAACAACTGTTAAGGCATGGTATACCTTTGGTAATTGTAAAAGACCAGCATCCTCACTTGGTGCATCCCATCACATGCAAGAAAAAACAAACATGTGAACATTTGGGTTCAATTGGTCATCGAAGTTGCACGAAAATAATGAAAGAAAAAACACCCTTATTGGATAGAATTGTCTGCTTTCAGATATCTGAGAAAGGCTTCATGCCTGCAGCCTTTCTCAGATTCAAATTTTGTGTGAAAAACTACCCCTTTCTTTAAAACTACATTACTTCAAAGGGAGTTGTTTCTACCAAATAAAACGGTGAGTTGTTATAATTAGGCTACGTTTCTTTTCAGAACCAGTACTACCTCATAGAAATATTATGTTCATGTACAAGGTGTTACCGCAAACTTTACTATACAACAGACATACAAATCATTTATAATAAGATAACAAATAAACTATGTGAGAAATTGTTCGGTATACGCATCGCTTAAAGCTGAAAATGTTTCGAGTATAATGGCCAGTTGAGTCCTATCGATGATCGATATCATATTAATTTTGATTCTTTCATTATTATTTTGTAATTACGTTGTATTGCTCGATGACGATCCACCCACTCAGTCGTACATTCTCACATGTCTTAGAACCGTATCCATTCTTTCCTAGTGTTTCCTTTGTTGTTGTTAGACTTAAAATTTTGGAAGCAACCTCTATTAGTTTTGTACACGACTGCCATCCGAGGACCTACGATAACAACAGCTTCAGAGTCCCTAATATAAAATTATCACGGAGGCTCATGTAATTCAAGTACACGACACACACAATACTCTAACGATAATTGCCAGTTTCATTTTTCTTTTCTTCTTCTACCTTCAGCCATATTTTAGTTCCCCATAACATTGTATTTTGCCCAAGAGCTCCCCGCCCATTTCACCCCCGAGGAATAGGGCAGTTCAGTTTCAGCCGGCAGCGCGTGGTGACATCCATGGGGGCCTCAGCGCTCCCTGCGCCCGGCAGACGATCGATCCGCTGTGCCAACACGATAGTTCACGCGCGTAACTAAAACCGTTAATTCGGCATGATTTCCACCTGTCCCTCGTAAATGAATGCCGTTTGATTTGTTATGCAAATTTCTCAGCAGTCACGGTGCCTTCTGCCCATTCTCTTGATGTATTTTTCTCTATGGGATGAATATATTGTGAGTTGATTTCAAACAGCTTGGATGTCGAGATCTGTACTTCTGAATTGTAACACACAAATCAAACGAAGTTCGCCTCCTTCGGTTACAGCAATATAATACTTATTTATGCAATTTAATATTGCGATCTTCTTAAACTGTTGTTCAAGGGAAGGGTAAAAAAATATATAAAATAATCTTCTCAGCATAAAACGTATAACAGGTCACAATGGATCTGAAAATCTGAAAACGGGCGATCTTCTGAAACTCTTACAATGGGTTCATGTCTCAACGATTTACTTTAAACAAAATTTGGTAAGGTTACAATACAAAAATAAACTATTGTGAAGGACAACAGTTTTGAAGAACACTCAATCTTCTTTCAGAGGAGTTCAAACTGTACTCACAGAAGGTCAATAAAGTATATGTTTGTCATAAATTACCGAGGGATCATCGTAAATGAAGTTCATTGGGTCGAAGAAATCCAACGATTATCAGAGGGCACCCGACTTTAAGAAATACCCCACTATTAAAAGAAACGAGAATAAACATTGACGAATAAGGTACTTTTTGGGGAACACCCATTCTGTTTTTAACAGGATACACGCAATGAAGATTCACTTTTCAGTCTTCGTGATCGACATCGAATCTTCCAGCCACTAATAATTTCATCGAGTGACGAGGCCATTGGCTGAACGACTTCCTATACGCTAAGCCCTTGTACAAATTAACTGCTACATGATAGGGGTGTATACAGACGTAACAAACTTGCAATGGTTGATACTGTGATAAAGAAGGGCTATGTGAAGTGAGAAGTGATGACAACTGCAGCGAGACTGCATTAAAGTCGAGATGACTCGCCAAACTTTGGGAGAAGGGAGAAGGGAGGAGCCATGACTACGTCAGAAATAGTTGGCCTTTTTGAGGTATGGTGGACACTATAAGAATGCACTGTTTGGTTTGGGTGGATATACAGACAGATTTACCCAAACCCTTAGTAGTGTAATTATAGTGTTGTGTCCACCATCTTAAAATGGCTTATGGCTTTGGGAAAATGGCTAGAATAAGACCACCACATATACTTTTTATTTGTTATTGTTTTGTATACAGTTTTGAAGAATATTGTTTTTTTCTTAAAAGTAATGTCCACAGAGTGTGTGCAGCACAGAGCTGTGTGGTCCTATAGGATTTACACAGTGTTAATCGCTGTTCGTGATCCATTGGTTTGATCACCAGAAAGATGTATATGAAACACCTAATATAGTAAATTATACTGAAAAACTGTATGAAAGTTAAGCACATTTTAACTAGATGTTTAAGGGAAGACACATCCATCACTACCAGGACGGGTAGGAGCGATGACTCAAGTGCAAGCTCCTCACTTCGTTGGGGAATTTGTGTAATTGTTTTTGTGGGTAAAAATAACTTTTCTTTTGGTACCAGTATCTGAAGTCTGCTCTGAATTGACGATCTGATGCGAACGTTCCTCTATCGTTGATGACACACCTTGAACGTATTATAGATACCATCTTTCTGAGCCGTGTTGAGCGCACGTGTCGAGCTATTTATAGATACCAAAGTCATCACTCAGAGTTGTCTGATAGTATGAGACAGGCATAACAAATCTTCTTTAAAGGTGTGACACAAATTTATTATTATTATTATTATTTTTTTTTTTTTGGAAAATCAAGTTCCAGTCCAATCATCAAGGCCCAATTTCACACAGCTGCATAAAACAGAACACCCCCCCCAAAAAAACAAAAAAACAAACAAACGACTAAACACCCCAGCGAACAAACAAACAAACAGGATACCAGTCACTTAAGGAACATGTGACATGGTATTTTGGCTGATGACTTTTTTTGTGGTGAACATAAGCTGTTTACTTTTTGTGTTCTATAAAATAAGGCCCATGACCCAACCTGATAGAGGTGCTTAAAGCAGACAATAGTGCTCAACAATTGTCTACTGAGCAAAAACAGCAGGAGACTATGCACATAATGGAACATGTGACATGTTATTTTGGCTGGTAACCTTTTTTTCTGGTAAGCATAATCTGGTGGCGCTTGGCTACCATTTATTTTTTACATGAAATTAGGCCCAGGGCCCAACCTCATTTTATGAGCTGCTTAAGCAGACAATAGTGCTTTAAAATGTTCTATTTTGCATAAATAAGCAGGATACCAGTCACACATGGTAAACGTGACATGGTATTTGGGCTGGTAACCTTATTTTGGTAAACATAATTTGTCTGTGCATAGCTTTAAAATTACATCCGTGAAGAAAGCCAACAAGCTGACAAGTGAATGTTTATTTAATTTTTTCTGTGATCTTCAACAATATTTGGGTATCAATTTTTTACGCACCATCTGAGCAAATCTCAAGCATCGCGCTTGCGGTTGCAACCGCTTAATACACATTCTTATATTAAAAAAAAATAGTGAATCAATGTTACTTATTAATAACAATCAACCGAATCTACTGCAGACTGCCGTCCAACCAGCAAAATTAATTATACAAGTAAATAACGCGTCGGTTTACAACTCGTCTTCCGATAAATCACCAACAGTGGTCGGTACCAGAATATGGTACTTTAAATCTTCAAGCCAACCTTCAGTTTTTCGTTTGATTTTGCCAACTCTATGCTTCTGCGTTCCTCACTTTTCTTCTTCACCAGCACCTTGTGGCTGTAACGCCGCACTGCACTACATCCCAGTGTAGATAACCTTTTGCTGCAAAGGAATTATTCTCCTGAAGACTGAAGTTGTTGGTCGAATTCATTGTACAAAAAATGTACTTCCAACCTACGTTTCTAGAAGTTGTGTAAACCGACTGATCTCTGATACTGACTGGATAGAAGGTTGGGCCTATGCGTGTGCACAAGACTACGAGGTCACACACAAGCAGAGGCCATTTTGAAATTTGCAAAAACCCTGTTAAATGTGAAATACTTATTTATTTAAAGACACTGGACACCTTTGGTAATTGTCAAAGACCAGTCTTCTCACTTGGTGTATCTCAACATATGCACAAAATAACAAACCTGTGAAAATTTGAACTCAATTGGTCATCGAAGTTGCGAGATAATAATGGAAGAAAAAAACACCCTTGTCACACGAAGTTGTGTGCTTTCAGATGCTTGATTTCGAGACCTCACGCGTGAGGTCTCGAAATGAATTCAAATATTTTACTGAGAAATTACTTTTTTCTCAAAAACGACGTTACTTCAGAAGGAGCCGTTTCTCACAATGTTTTATACTATCAACAGCTCTCCATTGATCGTTACCACGTACGTTTTTATGCTAACAATTATGTTGAGTAATTACCAATAGTGTCCAGTGCCTTTAAGGAAGGGATTCTATTTCATTAACAATTTTGTCTTTATTCCTTTAGCTTGTTTACGCCTACATTATGTTATTTCATTCGTTGTATACATACACGGTACGCGTTGATAATGTGCTGTCATGCAACCTTCGAAATGGCGTCCACTAAACTCAAAAAGACATGCAACCCGCTATAGAGATTGTTAACCATGCGATGATCTTTTCCTGACCCTAGACAGAAGTCACCACTTGAGGGCGGATCAATATCCAAAAGATTTCCAGTAGTGCACGGTGGGGGGGGGGGGGGGATTATGATAATATAGGGCAATGGAAAGAATAATAACATGTTGATATTCAGAGGTTAGAGGGGGTCTAATTTGCCTCATTCGTTGCTTCCTTCCGCCCCTTACTTGTTTGCTTGTTGTGTGGACTCCAGCTTGAATGCGACGACTGACACACCGCTCTGGTTGACACGGATTCCTACTACGGGTCAATTATTGTTCTGTTTCACACACAGCTGCCGGTACCTGTCCGTAAAACAAGAAGAAGAACCAGTGTGATCAAGAACATAACACGACAGCAATCTCACATGAAGCGTTAGCTTTGATAACAAGTGCATGAACCCAGAAAAGTCTCTGAAAAAAGTTAAAGTGACACTGGATTTTATTAGCTCTCTTTTACTAAGTGGATCAATATTGTTGTTCGAAGGCTTTTCAGCTGCTTTTCAACTCAATCATAAAAATGAGTAGGATTTTTGCCCAACAAATTAATCAAGTTTATTATGTCAGTTACCCTTGTGGTTTATCACATAAAAAGGAAAGCTGGAAGAAAGTGTGTTATTGATTGAAAGAGCAAACTTTCATACACGTGTTTGTGAAGATAAGGAGAAGACACATAAAGTAAAACTTATTATTCAATAGGTTATTTAAAATGTATATGAACTCAAAGAACATTAACACGGATAGAGTCGTAGTATTGTTTAAAAAATGTTTTTACAAATAATAACAGACAATGAGTATCTGGATTTGTAATTGATTTGGTATTGATTAGCATTTCTTAATACATGTAAAAAAAACACACCTAAAAATACCACTATTAGGTAAATGTTACTTAAACACGAAGGATAATGAAACAAATACAAAGAACTATTCAGGTTAATGCTGAAAACAACTCAAACGTAACAGCTCGGCATTGTATGGATTTGTCTGCTCAATTTACACTAATTCAGGTTATTTTGTATGTTGCTTTAAAGGGACATCGAACATACGGAAATCTATACAATTTGTTCCCCCAGATCGCAAATATTTATGTAAAGATTTACGATTTAGAGCACAAATCGTGACTATTCACGTAAATATTTACGTGAAAACTCGCGACACGTCCAAAATCGTGAATTTGTACGTAAATGTGAATATTTACGTAAGGGGCACAAATCATGAATATTTACGTCAATATTTACGTAAATATACGATGTCCTTTGAAAGTCACCATAACATTTGTGATGTCGGGGTATAATACGTGTTCAGATCAACAGGCAAGAGAATGGCTGATTTCAACCTCTAGCTATGCACTATCGTCAAGCCGTCAGCTGGCCTTACGGAACCTATCCCGACTGTCGCATCTTTGAAGTCCGGAACTGAACAAATTGTTCCGAATCCCGTGTAAATGCAGCAGGAAACGTCTGCCAAATAGCGTGTCAGTTGATATTATCTTTGGAACTTTGAAATGCGTGATGTGATGTGAGGTTTGACAATCACTTTGAAAAGAGAAAGAGATGGAAACATGATAAATAAAACTTTTATAAACATGCCTATAGGGGTTTGGGTTGCAGCTCTGACCAGAAGCTTCTAAAAGCTACTCCAAAACTCTTTTTCCGAAAATTTTGCTAATATATATTGCCCAAAACTACCTCTCTTCCTTTTCCCCTCTAATGAAGCCCAAAAGTGGACTTCAATTTTGACAAAGGGTCGAGGCTTTTTTCCTTTTTAAAAATCAGTCCCTGGAATATTAATCTAATTCTTTTTTGATCACTTTTTTTGAATTACATATCATTGGCGAAGTTTGGTTGTGCAGCGTAGTGACAAATAACATGAAACCTTTGCCTAATTAACGTGCTTTTCATGGATTATAAAAATTATACTTAAAGACTATAGACACTATTGGTAATTGTCAAAGACCAGTCTTCTCACTTGGTGTATCGCAACATATGCATAAAATAACAAACCTGTGAAAATTTGAGGTCAATTGGTCATCGAAGTTGCGAGATAATAATGGAAGAAAAAACACCCTTGTCACACGAAGTTGTGTGCTTTCAGATGCTTGATTTCGAGACCTCAAAATCTAATTCTGAGGTCTCGAAATCAAATTCGTGGAAAATTACTTCTTTCTCGAAAACTACGTTACTTCAGAGGGAGCCGTTTCTCACAATGTTTTACTATCAACAGCTCCCCATTACTCGTTACCAAGTAAGGTTTTATGCCAATAATTATTTTGAGTAATTACCAATAGTGTCCACTGCCTTTAATTAATTTCATTTCATTTCAAAGAACTGGTATGGTTGCCATTAACTACATAATACAGTACACTTCATAATACAATTCCCTTGTAGATTACCCGCTGGGTACGAGATAATGACATTGATCATTCGCAGTGTATAATGAAAAAAATGGTGCTCAGTACACACGCTGCATAATACAAACAAATCAATGAGTAGAAGGTAAATTCCCATCGTATACAGTGGAACGTCCCAAGTCATGTATCTACGAAAATCCACTGATCAAAAAAAGTGCCCCCGGATCTGCTGTCGTCAAAGTGTGTACACTTCAATCGGCACTCGGTGTTTTCTGATCATTTTTTTAACGTGAATTACTCGTGTGAATCACAGTGGGAATGAAGTCCTGGGAAGTACTGGGTGTAGTGTGTTAAGGCGATCAAACGACGGGGGGAAAGAGCTTCGAATCCCCCGTTGACTCTGGTTTGTGAGGGTGGGGAGGAACTATCAGGGATGCGGATTGTTTTCGATGTGTGAGAATCATGCTGCCGTATGTTGATGATGTACCAGGTTTATCCGTCCTCGATGCCGCGGTTCTCGTGCCTGTACCACCCGGGTGTGGCCAGGTTCTCACTACGCTGCAGATGTCTTAAGGCGTGCTCGTACACGGAGGTTAGTGTCTGGAACGGGTGGTCTACGGGCCGGGAAGGGGAAAAAAATTGGGCAGAGAGGGGGTTGTTAATTTCAGTTTGTTTGCAACGACATCAGTACTGATAACTTCCAGTTACATGGCTGCTGGAAGACCTTCTCAAAAATATGCAAATACATTGGATCTGTCTAAAGCTTAACGTAAAAGTAAAACTAACACACTGCAAAAACCGGAGTGTTAAAATTGACACCATGGGTATTGTCATCCAAGATACCCAGAGAGAATCAAAATGTAACACAATAGGGTTTTAAAATAACACCAATGTAATTGTGATGGCAGAAGTAAGTGTTATTTTAACACCCTGTGGTGTAAATTTTGATTCCCCCTCCCGGTATCTATAATGTGACAACACCCATGGTGTCAATTTTAGCACCCCAGCTTTTGTAGTGCTCTTATTCACCACGGTTTAATCATGGGAGAACATTGTTTAGTTTTCTTCCTGGACCCCATATCCTACTATATTTTTCTTCCAGTAGGCATCAAGCTTTTTCTTCAAAGTGGACACTGTCTTGGCATTGACTATTTCTATAAGGTAGACTATCCCAGTCGTTGATGACTCTCTGATCTGAGAGAAGAAGTGACATGCACATTCGATGTTCTTGTTGGGAGTTGGCTTATCAACTTTGAAAAATGGCCTCTTGTTCTTGTGCTTGTGCTTGTGCTTGTGGATATCTTTAATAAATGTCCCGCTATTGTTCTAATCCTTCGACCAGCTAAAAGGCCCTGTACACTATTGGTAAGATCGAAAAACACAATGTTCACAGATTCACACATAACTTACATGATTTAAAGTAGTAATGGTTGAAAGGGTTCCTTAAAATATTTCTGCCTAAAATGCTGTCGTTTCTGAGAAATGAGTAAAACAATAGTTTTTATCACGCGCGATTATTTGAAAAAACAGAAAACACATAAGGTCTCTTTTCACTATTTTCTCGTGACCTCGATGACCAATTGAGCTCAAACTTTCACACGTTTGTTTGTTCATGCATATGTTGAATCACAACAAATGTGGACACTGATTTTTAGCTGTTACCAAAAGTGTAAAATACCTTTAAACGTTTCAATCAACCTCCTCTTAGTCTTCTTTGTTCTAGCGGGTACAAGTTAAAAGCTCGTTAAGGTTAAAACACAACGCGTTATTCGTCTATACATGTATACACGTTTATGGTGTCTACACTGCAGAAACCGGAGAGTTAAAATTGACACCATTGGTGTTGTCACATATTATAGATACTATACTAAATATTCACAATTTACACCACAGGGTTTTAAAATAACACTAATTTCTGCCACACAATTAGATTGGTTGGTGTTACTGAACACCCTACGATGTTAATTTTGATTCTCTCTTGGGTATCTATACGTGACAACACCCATGGTGCCAATTTTTGCACCCAAGTTTTTGCAGTGTAATAACGACCAGGTTATATAGCATCATGTGACTGTGTAGTATTTAGATTGTTTTTAAAAATGAAAGTTGTGGGGGTTGTTAAATCTCCATTTCTATAGCTAAATAAATCTTAATTAAGGCACCTGTCAGGTACGTTTAACGACAGGAATTCAATACAGTTGTATGTTTTTGTACCCCACTTCTCTACAACTGAATTTCAATTTCCTTTACCCCCGTCCTCAAGGGGCCCGTAAGTTGATTGCGCATCCTTATTAAGCCGAATCAACACATAATGACAGGATAAATACTTTTGCCACTTTCGCTAATTTTCTGTTACTCACAAATATTTACTTCTCCAACCAATCGCTCAAAAGAGAAGGAAGAAAGACAAAAAAAGGGTATGTACGTGGTGCTTGTCCCTGACCGTCTCGTTTAATCAAATTGATTAGGTCTGAGAACCACAGCAAGAAGGCCCTATACATCAGTGGCCCAACTTAGATTCTTTCCTGTTGTTTTTGTGGTTTTAATGACCCCGGCTGCTGCCTGGCATTTCTCCACCAGTTGTTTTCTTTCTTTGACTTCTGGGGGTACAAGTGTTGATTTGGCTAATCAAGTGTCTATTTTCGTCTTCCAGAATCTAGACTTGTTAAAAACCAAGGACAGGGAAAGTTTAGAACCCCCATTACGGGTTTAACTGTCTTGTTTTGTAAGACTTGATAAAATTAAACCGAGGATGAATTGGCTTAAAAAAAAAGAAAACAGTCGTATAATTTATGTTCATGTACTTGTTGTAAGATTTATAATATGGTTGTTAAAACTAATGTGACGTCCGCGCGGACTCTAAATGTAACCCGACATATTCGTGTATCCTGGCCCTTAATGTAACTCCAACATTGTACGTAAAATGTGGCCGTGGCTCGAACCTTTACCTAAAAGTAGCCCAAACACTGTACCTAAATGTAACCCAAACCCGTTTCCTAAATGTTACTCCAACACTGACCTTAATGTATCCCAGATCTGACTGTGGCCCCTACCCTATTCCTAAATGTAGCTCCGACCCTGACCTTAATGTAGCCCAGATCTAAATGTAGCCCCAACACTGACCTTAATGTATCCCAGACCTGATGGTAGCCCCGACCCTCTTCCTATAATGTAGCTCCAACTTTGAAATTAATGTAGCCCAGACCTGAATGTAGCCCCATCCCTATTCATAAATGTCACCCCGACCCTGTACATATAAAGCTAGCCCGATTTAGGTTCGTGATACTTGGACCTTTCGGAACTTCTCTGAAATAGTTAAATGACATTACAAGTGAAAACAAAAAAGTGCCATGCTATCAACGTAATGTGATATCTACATGTTAAAGGCACCGTATACGTTTGGTAATTACTCAAAATATATATTAGCATAAAAACTGACTTGAAAACGAGCAACAGAGAGCTGTTGATAGTATAAAACATTGTAAGGAACGACTCCCTCTGAAGTAACGTAGTTTTTGAGAAAGAGGTAATTTCTCACTAAAATAATAAAAACTTCTTGCAAGAAGTTTTTATTCCTACATCTGAAAGCACACAAATTTGTACAACAAGGGTGTTTTTTCTTTCATCATTTTCTTGCAACTTCGATGACCAATTGAGCCCAAATTTTCACAGGCTTGTTATTTGATGCATATGTTGGGATACACCGAATGGGAACACTGGTCTTTGACAATTACCAAACGTGTACGATGCCTTTAAGAAACACTTTTACCTTTATATGCTTACTTACATTTGGTATTATTTGAATTTCGTCTTCTCGTCAATCTGATGAGCAAATAAACCAAGTCTCATCATCAGAATGAGGTGTCAGTTTTTGGCATGGAACGTTACAATGTATATTCGTCTTAGTATAATCAAGCTTAATATAGCGATCAGTGAAGTCCTACAACTTGATTATAACTGCCGCCATCTTGTTTTTGTATGATTGAAAACATCGTAACGAAGTAATTGAGTCTGGATATATGCAAAATGGTCTGATTTATTACTCTATATATCTTAGGGTGGGTAAAAACAATCAATCTCTTTTTAATTGCTGCGGTGACACAGGAAAGTATGACAAGTTGTTGTCAACTTTTATTAGGACTGTATTTTTTAAGTAAATTTAATAATTAATCAGAGATGATGAAGTACTTCAACAAAATTCCCTGGGGTGTAGGGGAAACGCGTAACAGCTTGTAGAATTTAGGTTATTTGATGACTCTGAAATTGCTTCCATTCTCTTTAAATCATACAATATTTCAATTAGCCAAATGATAATTGTTTCTTCCCATTCTCCATGCGTTTAGATCAACAACCATTCATTGAAGTTAATTCAAGAAGAATGAACTAACATTACGATTGCTTGCTAATAATATCAATGCTGTGACCCAAATCGTTACTTATCAATAATTAATCGATAAAACACCAGTAGCCTTTATAACAAAATAAACCATCCCGAAGTGTCTATAGATGATATTCATCGATAGCGATTGGTGTTTCTTTTATTCCCATGACGACTACACTCAGCATTTTACCACGTATATCGATAAATAATTGATATATAGCTGGTCTATGTTACTCAGCACGCACTTCAGACGCTTGTTATTATGCTTTCTCCCCCCTGACGGGAACACCATATACAATCAGATAATCTCTTCCTTCCCCCAGCCCTTTTCCCCGTGCTGTATTATTGGATGCGGAAATGCACGGGTTGCTAAACATGCATTAAGGGGTCGCGTGAAAAACCACCCTGAAGTTATAATGCACAGAGAATACCTGCCCCTGCCAGCACACTGACAATAAAGCCAAGCATTTGAAGAAGGAGAAAAAATGAGGCCAGGAGCCACGGTAATGGCCTATGTTAAATCGGCCAGAATTGGCCTGTGGCGCCTCGTCCATTCCATGAACCTCTCAAAGGACGTCACACATGCACACTGGTGATGGAAGTTAAAAAGAAAAAAGTTTGCAACAAATTATGTTTGCAGTATCACTATACTTGTAGGCATTGGACAAATAGTAACAGTGCTCATATAGCGCTATTCCAAAAGAGGAATGATCATAGCGCTTTACAATATGAAAACAACAGAAAATATATCATAAATAAAATTATGAAACCGTCATTAGAAGCAAATTTGTGTTTGCACTGTCATAATAACGACTGTTTAATGTATAACATGTTTTTATTGGTGCGGTGCCGACCTTGAACAGCCGCAGCAAGGTACAATCTCTATGAAACGCTCAAAGAAGTAACCGATGAGGCCCCCGTGCGGTGGTAAGAAGAGAGGGTGAAACAATTCATCCCATTTGGCAAGATAAATACATAATACATAATATATGCAGAATTTTAGTCCTATCTGGAACACCCCTTTTGTGTCAGAGACAAAACAAGAAAAAGAAATCATAAACATGAAGTTATGGGATCCATAGACACTAGTCATTAACAGTCAAAAGAAAGTTATTGGATCACGATGATGCGACGAACTTTCAAATCAGAATATCTTATCTGACCGGAACTGCGATTTGGCTTGCTAGGTTTCCCCCAACCACCACAGGAAGACAAAAAGTATTCTGCCAGGAGTTTTGCTTCAAGAAAGTATAGGACACGGTCCCTGTCCCCTTTCTGAATTGACCGGTCACAGATCTGTACCTCGAGTTCCCCAGAGACCTTCCCAACCATTGCCTGATTACTTCCTGTCCCGCGCCCCCTGCCCCTTAGCGATAAGAACCCCGACCATTTCCTCGCATTTTAGGAACTGAGCCCCCACTGATGGTTGACTTGGAGCTTTGTATTTGACTCGACAAGGCTAAGTATCAACACACACAGACGACGGTTACACGAGCCAAGTGAAGCTTTCAACACGTTCTAGGAAGGGTCTGCGACAACGGTGGCATAACTGTGGTGTGTTCGAGCCCTGCGATTGAGCGCCACGTGCCGCAAGTCCGTCTTTCAAAATTAACGGCTGAAAACAAAAAGTCAACTGTTGTAAAGACATTGGGGCTGTTCGTGAGTTAACCGACATTCCACAAGGATCCGTTGCTGAAAGAGACCCCCGTTCCCCCAACCGTTGGGCACGTCTGTATCACCGGCAACGTCACGTCTACGTTCCTGAATCTTTAGTCAATTCTTGATTCCACAGACGATTTGTAATCGTTTAAGGGATCAGGATTGACCTGCTGGTAATCGGTTTATCGGCCAGTTTATATAAACGCATCGTTGACCACAGACGCCGTCGTATGCTTGTACTCTCAAGTCAGTATTCCAACGGTGACAGTTTCTTAGTGTGCCTTGACAACAAGACGACATTGTACTACTTCCGATCCAATGAGTAAGTTTGTACTGTCTTTCTTGGCAACAAGGGTATAAAACGGGATTATTTTGTTTCACGTGATGTTGCTTTATTTCCATTATTGATAATGTTCTCTTGTTCTGAAACTTGTTTGTGTCTTTCTTCCAAGAAGTTTGCATTGAAGGGTGATCATCTTGGCATGTATACTGTGATAAAGGTTGAAAGAGGTTTCGCTCTTCGTGCTGTATATATCTTGCGTTTTGTTTACACATGATCTACCCAGAAACAAAGTTGTTTATTTTATTTTATTTAAGTTAAATTATTTTTGAAGTACCTTTCCATTGTAGAAACGAAGAAAATCCCAATCAGTATACATGTGATTCTCGTTTCTGAAGACGATTTTGTATACGAGATGCCGATTTGTTTGTCTTAAACTCGATACCAGGTTCATTTTTCGTTTGTTTCCCTATTCTTGATGGAGTCATACGTGGTGATAATATAGTCTTCCTGTGTGATGAACTTGCCAATATTGTCAAATTTTCACATGTAAGGAGTGGGTTTAAATTTGGTTTTTTTTCGGCAGTTTTCTTGTTGTGGCTTTTTATTTATTTTTTATTTTTGTATTTTACACGCATCAGAGCCGCCCCTTTGGCTGCATTTTTATGGACCTTTTTGTATGACTTATGTATTGGCATTGAGCTTATCGAAGAACAAGCAACTCGACGAGAGAGTTTTTTTCTTCTTCTTTTTCTTTTCCACTTCTTTTTTGCAAGTACAAATTTCTTTAGATTGCCCTTTCAATGTGTATCTGATCAGAGAGAGACTCCAAGGTCAAATGCAGTCTTGTGATGGAGTAATTTTGCAAATAGATAAAGTCCGTAGGAATGTGGGGAAAATTCACGTCTTTACCTCACAATAAAAAGGTGTATGTCAATTGTTTGTGAAACTTGTTAACATCCAAAAACAATGCAGTGACCTCACATTTTAAAGATGTGGGTATGTACATTTTTTAAAGATAATTTAGTTAGATTGATTACAAAGAGTATCCATGACAATTAATCGGAGCGGCGTTGAATCTAGTCATTTTTTTTTTACAAACAACAAGTTCATGTATGAAATGTACAGAGCCATTTATTGTTGAACAACAATGACGTCGTATTTCAAATTTCCATTATCACCATAACAAAAACAATTTACACCATTTTTATAGTGAGATAAGACATTTGTATTTCCCCCACTTTCCTAGGGACTCTTTCTTTTGGCAAATGAGCGAACCACGAAACTGAATTTGCCCCTCTTGAGGTAGTTGTTGCTACGAAAGCTCGTGATCGTTTTGGGGAATTTAATTAGTTTAATATAGGTAGGATCATAGCTTGGTTTTCGTCACCGTAATGCTAAATAGTTACAAATATGAACGAAGATGCAATAAAGTCACCTGTGAAAGTTTCAGCTGAATACAGTGTCTACTAGCTGAGAGAACAGCAGAGAACTGTCACTTTATTTTCACACGAACGTCGAATCTGTCCGCGTTTAGCAAGGTGACACCGGGTACCAGCCGCATCTCTGGTTGCAGCATTCCCGAACGAACACCAACCCTCACAAATCTGAGAATTGATTCACGCATGAATCGTTTCTCAGATTCAAATGTTTTTGGATGAAAAATTATCAAAACCATATTACTTGGAGTAATTATCTTTGACCCTACTTTTAAGTGCTACCATTTTGTTGTTTTATCTAATCACACTGACACGGTTATCTCCATCGCTGCTCGTGAACAATGTCTAACTGGAAATCCGCCTAATTGACAGGGATTCAAGATCGATCAATTTTGAATTTAAGTTGTTTGATTTTTCGTAATTGGTCACAAGTTACATTTAATTTAACCTGTAATCTCAGACACTCAGAAAACGTTGTCAACAAAATGACTCCTTTTGAATGAAAACACCAGCCAAATAATGGGAGAGCAAAATGAGGGAAAACCCGTAAACACTGCTTTAAACGATTCACTAAAATTGTGTCTAATTCTTCCTTGAATACCAAGAAAAACATGTAAAACAAATCACAACAGGAACCTATTAAGTATAACACTGGCAGATGTGACTGATTTGGAAGACTTATCCCAATTCTGGATTTAGACACCATCATCTTGAGTTAGTGCAATTCCCTCCACTTGTCAGATTGAATTTAGCAGTACATACAGTCGATGAAACTTGCCAGCACTTGTAGCCCATCTTGATGAACTCTAACAATGTATAATGCATCACATTGGTTCAACCGTTACACGTTACGGTTGGTGCATTAGCCCTTGTTTAAGAAATGTTTCCCGCAATTCCCAAATGGGACTGTTCTTAATTGGGCGCTTCCTAAAAGCCCGTACAGTTGGGACGTCCCGTGCCAAATTGGTTAGTCTTGCGTATGTCTTGTACCTAAACCTATCATGTATTCTGATATGACTAATAAAGAAACACTCTCTGATTAGGGTATTTTTTTGTTCTCGAATTCGCCAACTCTTCTCGAGTTGAAGTGAGGTCAAAGTTGATCAACCATGCGCACAGATAAAAGAAAGCCTCATCGCATAGTCGCAATGTTTTAAAATGGAACAAATGCGTCACTCGGGTTCCCTGTTCTCAATTATCATATGCTTTATCTTTCGTCACTTTATAAGGCACTGAACACGTTTGGAAATTGTCAAAGACCAGTGTTCTCACTTGGTGTATCCCAACATATGCATAAAATGACAAACCTGTGAAAATTTGGGCTCAATTGGTCATCAAAGTTGAAAGAAAATGATGAAAGAAAAAATACCCTTGTACAAATGTGTGTGCTTTCAGATAGGAATAAAGGCTTCTTGCAAGAAGTCTTTTATTATGTTAATGTTGATCCATTTATGGTTTTGTTTGTCCGGGCATGCCTACCACAAGTATTTGCCTTTTTGGCTATGCCCCCATTTGAAATTATTCTCTTACAGGGTTTTTATGATTGGATTGATGTTGTTGTTTTTTCTCTGTTGGACTGGAAATATATGTCTTGTCATGAAATGAAATGAAACGTTGCTCATATTCTCTAAACGTTATCTCTGAACACCTCTTCTAAAACTCCATTTCTACAGAAATCCCTTTCTTTGAAAAGTGTCGGGAATAGCCTGTTCGATCACAGGGGTCTTGGGTGAGTCAATATACCCGCCCCCCCCCGGGAAATGTGTTCCTTATTTAGATAGGAGCGTCTCATTAGTTTGTCTTCTAACTTCTCAAGGGATGACTGCTGATAATAACTATTCAAGACAATGTACTCTGCTGGGAAGGTTTTTTTAAGTTTTAGTTCAGCAGGCAGGAAGGAGATTACGAAGTTTATTGTCTCCGGTTTATGTTGTGTGGGATTAAATATAGTCGGTCCCCTTCGGATCGATCGAAGAAGGATATGATGCTAAACATGATGTGTTGTTGAATCAGGGTGTCAGACCAGTTGATGACTTTAGTTATTTTTATGAACTGTTTGTCGCCATATGGGATTCGTGTTAATATTTAGATGTGCCTCCCTAAGCGGTATAAATATGTATTTTAATTCATACCATATTAATGACATTTGTATGCAGACCGACAACATCTGCATACTGACATTTTGTCCACATTATTTTTTAAGGAGTGTTGATTTAATAATAGGTCTGTACCATTGAAAATATTACTGGATAGCAAACCTATTGAAGATGTATGCTGCGTAACAATTCAACAAGTCATTCGAAATTAACAGTTTTTAAAATATTAAACTCTATGTTGTGGACCCTATTGTTTAGTCCTCGGTTGGAACTGCACTGGAACACGTACACACATCAATACAAAATAAATAGAGCTTTCCATGAAGTTTATCCTGTCTAGCGTAGCACTTTCCACCACGGTTATTTGAAACAACACAGTAATTCATAGCTCACATAAAAAACTTGTATAACCATTTGGCTTTTATGCGAATGTTTTTCCATATGCTGAGAACAACTTCAACCCATGCTTGAAGGTTGTTGACTCAATCTCAGATAATTGTTATAATTACCACACACTTTCAATAGACGTACAGTATGCATAATTAATAGATAGGAAACATTCACTTGCTTTAATGCATAACCTTTTTTTTCCTCAAAAAAGAAGGTTGAGCACAAATTGCCCCGTGGGTATTATCACATCTCAAAGCTAACCGTGCATTCATCTTATAATAATCTAACACATGCACGTTGCATGCTCGCGGTGCAAGCCTCGCGCAGATGACCCCCGCGCGAGTGGATTCCCGCCAAAACACTGCAACTCGCAAAAAATGGACCTAACTCGCGGCTGTTATTTTCACCTGCCATCCAATCCAAGTCTTTTGTGTACTTAACACCTCCCCAGTGCAAAATGAATGTCTAGTCTCTCTTAGTTTGTGTCCACCGTTACTTGACTGTCTCCGAGAACGTCAGCCGTCTCTTTGGAGAGCAGCGTGCGATAGGAGCGTATACACCGCCGTTGAATCGTCGCTTTTAACGGCCCTGGGCTTCCCACGATGATGAACGCTGAAGTTCATGGCAATTTGGGAATGGAAAACCTCCTTGCTACAAAAACCACCTGCGCGCAAACGACTTTGGTTTTTTAATTAATCCATTTTATTTTCTAACTCACAGGCTGGCCAACTTAAAGATGCTATCTTTTTTTGTCCTTTTTTATTATCATAAATACAGCTGTTCATGTTGACGATCGCATCCAATATTTTGATTGTCATGTTGGGATGCATGAACATTGATTCGTGAGACATTTCATTTACTATTAAAATAAGAGTCGGTCAAAATGCAATTTAAACATTTTTTGGAAAACTGTTTTTGCATAATGCTATGGTTTTGTGTGTGGGTGTGTGGAACAGATACTGAGCATAGAATCCTCTTTACAGCTCTGTTAAATTGGGCCCTGATATTTTGTATACAAAAAACATGTTTGCTCTCATGTTTGAGTTAGTTTTGTTTTGTCATCCGTAATCAATGCTATGTTTGCAAGTCTTTGAAATCAAAGAAATGCAAGTGAAACTGTGTTTGTGATATGAATATGTCAGTGCCATAATTGTTAATTATTAGTGATCGTAAAGTTGTCATAATGAGATGAACAATGTCCACGGATCCGAGTTAAATTTATCAGATACAATAAACCTAAACATGATCCCACGGTCACTTCGATGCGAAATGCGAATAAATACTAGCCACTCGCGAAGCAAGGTCAAGGTGCTGTGGTGAGCATCGGCTTGCGCGGTGCCGTGGCAGGGGTCAGGAGTCAATTAACGATCATGCGCTCTGATTTACAGACGCACGGGCTTGGCGGGCCTCATGCTCGACTCCCACCAGAAACACCACAACCGATGACGTCATGTTATGTGTTTGATTACTGGGAAGGGCATTGCATGTACCCCTCCCCGGTCCTCAAAGTGTCTTGTGGTATTTGGGGGGTAACTGGTCACGTCTCGCCATTGTGACTCACAAACGGCAGTGTCGACAACAACGAATGAACTGATAGAGTGAACTTGGTCGTGTGTTTATAAGACTCACTCTAAATGCTTGGACACTCTTGTTTTACTTTCGCTTATTTCTAGGTTTTGCTTTTGAAACAGAAAGTTTGACGTTACGTCAGCTATAATAATAGCGTGATTTGTACCTAAATCGATGGTGATATAGACACACGTGTGCTTTTAACCTACATGTACACTGTACAATGTGCAGAGACTGAAACAGCCATTACCTTTGCAGCAGCGTTGTATTGTGACAGAATGGATGTCGTGCGAGGCACTGCAGCAGGCAAGTTTTAATGATATTTGTTTGTAAGTTTATCGACACGCACACACATACGTTATGAACCAACCCGAGTGTTAATGTCAATATGTATAGTTCCATTGAGGTCTGGGCCCGGACCCATCAGTGGCTTCTCGGTTTCAGGTTAAATTCTCAAATGCCACGTGCCGGACGTGGTTTGAACAGGAAATGGCTGTCAGACTATTTACAATAATGTCTGACCGGGATAGGGTTGTCTTGTGTATATTCAATGTAAACTGTGCAACCAACAAATTTGCTTTTAAAAATACTTACCTTTACGGAACACAATGCGATGTACAATTTGACTTTTAAAGGCAACGAAATGTTCACCTTTACTCATGTACAAACTTTCCTAAAGATAGTCAGAGGACTGCCAGAAAGTCCAGTATAATATACTTTTGTCCTGTCTTTGATTAATGTTATACTTGGGGAATGTGTATATAGCCTATGGTAAAGTGGTTGAAGATTATTCAAAAGGTGTTGTACACTTTCACGACTTGAAACAGTCCACTGACGTCTTTGATCAAGTTCAAATGTTTTGTCAAGTTTCAACCCCAGTTTGGTCACATTCATGTGACATGTCACCATAACGTGAATGTGTATGTGTTTATTTTCCGATGAACATGGATCGTCACTCAAGTTTCTTAAGTTAAAAACAACTTCAACAATGGGCCACGCTTCATAGTCACTGAAGAGAAAAACATTTTGCATCCATAGGAATTACTTAAGCAACCATTCGATAAGTTTGGCATTTTCTTTAAGATATTTTCCACAACAGTGAAAATACAAGATACTTTCCACAACAGTGAAATTACAAGATATTTTCCACAACAGTGTACATAGCCTACAAGATATTTTCCACAACAGTGAAAATACAATATACTTTCACAACAGTGAAAATACAAGATATTTTCCACAACAGTGAAAATACAAGATATTTTCCACAGCAGTAAAAATACAATACATTTCCCACAACAGTGAACAAACAAGATAGGCGTACTGTCCATAACAGTAGAAATGTGTCATTTGGACCCAGGCAACGTAGATTTCATAGGCCATATATTTATTTAATAATCATGTGAATTATTTTGTTTTATATTAAAATGAAACTGTCTCATTTTTTGTTTGACCATGACAATGTTGTTTTTACACACTGTTAGTGTTAGCCTTTCTGAGATAGGTCATATTTTTTACAAGGGCAGTATTTGGACTGGGTAAATCTATCTGTATACACCCAAACCAAACAGTGCACTCATATACAGTGTCCTCCATTATCTCAAAAAGGCTAACTATAGATTTATGTGGATTTAGAATATTAATGTTTTGGCAGGATATTATTTTAATTTGTAAGCAATTGAAACCACCAGGGTTCAATATTTCATGGATCTACTTTGACAAAAAACAAAAAAATAACAATACAAATATAAATAAATAACAATACAAAAATAGCAAAGCACAAAACAATTGTGCTCACCAGAAATATTTGACCAGCCCGAAATCAGGTCGTCACTGTACCACCTATGACTTGCTTCCAGCTTATTTTGCTCAGAAGAAAATTGTTAGCAAATGTTTTCTGCTTAATAAGCGGTATGAAATTGGGCCCCGGTAACCACCCGGCCTCAATGTTCAATTACATGTCTGTTGATGTGGCGTAAAGTTCATGGGTGACACGACCCCAACGGTGTTGATAACACTGTTTATGCCATACACATTGATACTTTAAACAACTATAGAAAGGAAACCCTTCCCACCCCGCTGAAAATTATTCGACACACGACGGGGCTTACCACCCGGGAGGTAAAGCGATTAGCCCCCGGTGTAAAAGCACGCCAATGTTGATCTCGTTCGCGTGCCAGGCATCACGCCGCTTAGACCATAATGCCCATGGATTGGTTTCTTATACCCAAGGTCACTGGTGGTATTCCCATAATGTAACGCAACTTGCAAGTTAATCTCCCACTTAACAACTCGATGTTATCTGAACCCAGCACGTGCCGTGGCACCCATTTTATTTCCTCAATCGAGTCCCCGTACACCAGTAAGTGGCCGCTGGTACTTCCTCTAGTGTTCCAGATGAACTCGTATTTTACCTAGAAGGTGATGTGGAATGGGGTTGTTTTCCTGGGGAGCAGGAACGACGGCGCTTTGAAGGTTGAAATCATGACAGTTAACATCTCGTCATCAGTCAGTAGTAAAAACGTAGCGTCATTGTGCAAAAAGATTCATCATTGTTTTAGGGAAGTGTAAATTCGCTTTCCTTGTGCTGTGGGTGTCCAGATACCCTTGAATTATATCCCTTTGTCCTTGGGGTAGGGGAAAAACGGTGCTTCCCCATTGCCTTACATGTGTATTTATCTGTTTATTTAAAACCATATTTAACGAGGGTGACCCATCCAGCTCAGCTGATCATTTCTGGCCCTCACCTCACATTCATTTTACAAAATACATCAAAGATAAAATACTAACAATGACAAGACTTTGGCAGAAAGTGCATACAACAAACAATTAGTTACTGAAAATTTGACAATTACAAAGGACAAATATACGAAATTACACACCCTAACCACAAAATTAAGAATGTGAGATACAAATAACATCCAATAAGTTGGAGGTCAATAATATTAATGAAAGGATACGAGAGCCCCTATCCTCCCGAATGTAGACCATTAAAGCAGATCAAAGTTACAAGCCAACAGCCCGGACAAAACACCGAGGGTACGCTATGACAAAGTAACTGAATATAAAGATAATTCAAGACTTACCTTCAATCCAGTTGGCATCACTAATATTCGCGGGGCTCTATAATATATTTGTTTGAGACAATTTATCTTGAGTTGGTTTCATATGATGATGCACATACTGTCATAATTTATATTCAGTGATGAATAACTTTTATCTTGTTGAGCATTCTCAAAAGCTGATTTTCAATAAACATCACCCAACAAATCCGTAAAAAACATAATCAAATTCGGTAATCACGTGGAAGTGAAAAAATAGTTAAAATAAAACAGTTTATTTGGTTGTAATCATTTCCAAGTGTTAATGTCTCGCCTTTGACAGTTTTTATGACAGAAACATTTCTCTGGACGACTGTGAACAGTATAGGCCTACAAGTGAGCTTGTTGAAACTTATAAATTATTAATGTTTCGACAATTGCAAACCCTATCCACCTATGATAAAGTATAATAATTCATATTTGTAATTAGAATAAAGACATTGATTCTTAAAAATAAACACCCAACTCCAGGTAGTTGCATAGCGGCCATTATTTGTTTTACTCAGCAAGGTCTACCGAACTTTCAACAGAAATGGAGAGTGGCTCAACTAGTTGTGAATTCAAGAAAAACAAAGTCAGTTTTGAGTATGTTCAAAAAAAGAAGAAGACACAAAACAAAAGGTGTTAGCCCGTTTCGTTTGTATTGTGCTATTTTCTCTTGAAAACAAAACAGTGTAGGTTCTAAGTTTCAGTTTTGACCTACTAGATTTTTCTATATTATAATTTCACTGATGCGGTCGTTCTTCCCTTTCGGTCTTTCCAACTGTGAAACATT
This sequence comes from Plazaster borealis, assembly GCA_021014325.1. Taxonomy (NCBI): domain Eukaryota; kingdom Metazoa; phylum Echinodermata; class Asteroidea; order Forcipulatida; family Labidiasteridae; genus Plazaster; species Plazaster borealis. The sequence goes on from CM037470.1 coordinate 6,240,764, forward strand.
GGTGCTACACAATGAGAGAAGCAAACAAATAATAAAATTATGTTAATTTATAACGAGTAGTAGTAGCTGCGACTTCATGATCCAGCCACAGCCGCTAATTTTGAATCGGCCATTTTATCAATTAAAACAGGACTCTTTAGGGCAGCGCCCTCTACTGTGAATTTGAATGTAAAGTGGTAATAATAAAACTTCCGTGCCCAATTTCATAGACCTGCCTATCAGCACACAAAGTAGCTAAGCACAACCAAGATTATGCTTACCAGACTAAGATTACCAGCCAAATTACCTTGTCGCATGCACTGTATGTGACTAGGTCTCATGTGACTTGTCTCCTATTCAGTTTTGCTCAGCAGAACATTGTCGGTCAATATTGTCTTAGGGCCTTGCCATCTGGAAACTTGGACAGAGACTTCCAAAAGAACCATATCGAAATATATGCAAAAGGAACACTTTGAAAGCACAACATAAATTTAACTAACAGTGTCCTAAAACTTCACATAATTTACGTGACAATTTAAACGAAAAGGGAATTTTTTTCTTGGTGGCTGCCTGTAAGTTTCTCCGTGTGACATTATTAGCCTTGTTTGTTGAGTTCAACATCCATTCAACCCACATTAAAGGTATGTTACCTGATTGATTCTTCGAGTGAGCAAATTTAATGTCACTAATACTCAAATTCTTGTTTCGATTTCAAAAACCCCCACTAAAAAAACACGAAACTAATACAACGAACATGAACAAAATTCTCTGACAAAAAATAAACAGTTATTGAAATGTTCATAGGTCTGCTTTGAGATTGAGGAGCGTGCCCCCCCCCCCCCCATCCTCATACCACAGCTCTGAAAGTGATGAACTATTTCACTACTTCTGGTCCGGTTTTTGACTGCTGGAAAGAAATTATTATAAACATTGTGTGCACTTTTATTTTTCTCCCAAGAGTAAACACATGTAATATCATTTCATGGGCTCTCTATTAAATAATGTTACACTCTTGATATTAAAGTAGCGATGTAGATATTTATTTAACAGTTCCAGCTTGAAATTCAATCTAACACAGCACACGTGCGCCTCGATTATGTTTTAAACCGCATTGTTTATTATTTACACACTGTCATTTGATTGGCTCAATAACTTTACAAAATGCAATTTGGGTATTTTGGTGTTGTGTTTCAATAACCAAAACGGATGCGTGTTGTTGATTTTAAGGTATGAAAAGTGCAGGTTTTGTGGCTGAAGTTTGGATTGTATGCACATTCGCAGATTGTTGCTTTTGTTGACTAAAAATCGGGGGTAGGATTTCACTTTCTGTGTTGCCAACAATTTAATGCGTTTTCCTCGTAAACAAATGGCATGAATTGGATACTGAACGTCAAATTTAGACTGAAAAGCATCAAACTGTTGAGTCAACAAATAATTTATATCCGGAATAATTATTGCGAACATATTGTGGATAACAGTAATTGTGAAGGGACTGATGGAGCAGTGGTTATTCTGTGGGCGTGGTTTAACATGAATGGGAGGTAACACCTTCTTGTTTATCCGTAATAGCTTTAATTACCAACAACTCTGGTTTCCTCATTGTTGACTTCCTTGATCTTATTTCTACAGGAAGCACTGTCCGTAGTGTCCGAGGATCAGTCCATGTTTGAGAACACCTACCAACACCACCACCAAGAACCACCCAAGACCTCCGTGGTGTCTTCGGTCAGCCCCCACTCCGCGTCCCTCCAGAGTGCCGTGCCCAAGCTCAAGCAGTCCCCATCCCCGCAGGACCCCAATCTCGCCGCTCCCCAGTGGGCCCAGTGCCGCCAAGAGATCCGAATGAAGCAAGAGCCGGATCACGTTGCCCACGGGCACGACGCCGGAACCATCGGCCGTGTGGTGGAGGCCGAGTCTCCCTTGGATTGTAGCGTGAGCAAGAGACAGCAACCCCACGGGGCCATGTCCGAAGCGTCCCAGGCTGCACCCCCTTACCCGTGCCCACCTTACCCCGGATCGGAGTCGGACCGGGCACGCTCACCACCACCGAATGTCACCACCAACGAAAAACGGGTCATTGTGCCAGCCGGTAAGTTGATTATACCTTCTACCTTAATTTATGCTTATCTGTTTGTCCTTCATATATCAACAAATGTAGGACTATTATTGAACGAATGATAGCTGCAGCATTTGATTCAAATCCCTAACCTATTCCCCGCACACTCAAATGTGTAATTACCTCCATTGTGGACCCCCCATTAATAATAATAATAATAATAATACACGGCATTTATATAGCGCTCTAACAACCAGAGGAAGTATCACAGCGCTTTACAAACAGTTGTTACAAACATTGTTCAACTCTTTATCATGACAAACGTGAACCCCACTGTTTTCCTTAGCAATCGTTGACCTATTGTCCCTTTTGTTGTAAGTTCTCTGGGGTTTTTATTTCACATGCAAACTCATGTACACACACGCAGTAATTCGATGACTTCTCCCTTTTTCATATTGTTTGGACTTAACTTTTCTCTAAGCAAAGCCCCCATCGGTTTTACATACGAAATCAAACCAAGCACGTCCTCGCGGTTAGTCAAAGCAATCGTTTACTTGTAGAGACACACACAGCCTTACGCGAGTAATCACACACAAAAATGAAATCTGATGTGAAGAACAGGCTTCGCAGGGTACTGTTTTATAACTTTGCCTACTTTGTCTCAGGAGCAAACGTTGATCTCAATTGACGCTTCTACGTCTCGTTCACAACACGGTAATAATAATAACACAAGTCATTATTGGACAACTGACACAGGTCAACTTGTCTGGTTAGTTATTTCGCAACGAGCTCACTTATTGTATTGTATTATTAAAATATAATTCGCAAACCATGAATATTGACCTCGTAGTGGGTTCACCAATAATGCGATGACACACAGCTACGTAGCTCCCATGGGTACATTGTCCCGAAAGAAGAAACATTGAGTCACTGAAAGGGCCACCTTCCCCTTTGTTCTCAATAGTAATGTCAAAGTTTTCCAAAAAAGGGTCCCAAAGTTGGTGATGATAATGCAAACACATTAAAGGTATTGTACACTTTTGGTAACAGCTCAAAATCAGTGTCCACATTTTGTGTGATTCACCATATGCATTAATAAACAAACAAACGTTTGAGCTCAATTGGTCATCGAGATCACGAGAAAATAGTGAAAAGAGACCTTATGTGTTTTCTGTTTTTTTTCAAAATATTGCGCGTGATAACAACTATCGTTTTACTCATTTCTCAGAAACGATAGCATTTTAGGCAGACATATTTTAAGGAACCCTTTCAACCATTACTTACTTTAGATCATGTAAGTTGTGTGTGAATCTGTGAACATTTGTGTTTTTCGATCTTACCAATGGTGTACAGGGCCTTTAAGTCGAAAGAAAGAAAAATAACAACATAACTAGACAACTATGTTTTTTTAATAATGGAGTTCGAAACAACACACAGAAAACCAGTTCTGTAAACCTGATCATGTTAAACTTAGAATCGACTTTTGAAATGTATCATTCAGTTGAGGTTCGTTTGCTATTTGAAGAGCGTTTGTTTTTTAGCTGATAGATGAGTGATAGGCTTGTGGTGATTACTAGAACAGAACAGTTTATAGTATGCTTTGATGAATTCAATGGATATAATAACCATTAATAAACAACAATAATGAGACAAACTGTTTAACTCAGAACGATACGAGACTTTTAATGGTCAGTAATAAATAGCATGTACGTTTGAAATTATATGCGCTTCAAGGATAGAGTGAAAGATGTGTAGTTGCAAACATGTTACTTTTGTATTATTTATTTTTATCCCGGGATAACATTTTAATCCTTCTGACCAATCAAACATTGACATCAGAACACTAAAGTGGTTACGTTTTTGAGTTAACACCGAGTGTTGGTTGTTGGATTTTGCATATTTGATTTTGAATTTTGTTCACATTGTATATGCACGTTTTGGTTATTTCGATCCTGCAAATTGAAATACGAACTGAGCATTTAGGGAAAATGCACCAATGTGTAACATTTTAGAGGGAATAACTCTCAGAACATTTTGGTATATAGCCTACCGGCATGAAGTTGATAAAAAAAGAATTATTTGAAAACAATTCATTTTCCAAAGCAGTACAAATCATGTTACCTTGCCTTTTCTTCTAAAAATCGAGATAGGCCTGGAGTATAGTTTCCCAACCCTATGTTACCCATCAACCTGACACCTTCTAAAGGGAATCACTGTTCAGTACAAGATAAAAAAGTGTGAACGAACTTTTGTCCTAATCGTTGCCTTCCATCAGGCATAAAGTGCATTTGATGTTGAGCACAAAGATGGATCCCCCCAGTCTGACGGTCATCATCATGTCGACCTTCACGCTGTCATCCCCCCTTAAACCCACCAATCATCCAACTCTCATCCTTGTCATCGCTCTCTATACATTTTCTCACACACACACACACACACCACTCTGTCTCGCGTGCTATCTTCACCCGTGGTATCTCCATACGCTCCAAGGAAAAAAAAAACACATGGCCCCAGCTTCATTCATTATGCGCGGACCGCGGCACGGCCGAGGAATCTTTTTCAAGCTCGCCGTCCTATCACCTGTTCTTGAGCACAGCAATAATACCCGGGCCAGAGCGAGCGTCGCCAGCCGAGAGCTACCCGATCAATGAAGCTCTCTCCCCCATACCAAACTTAATCACAGAAACCACCTGCCGTACTCTCCCCTAGTCGTTCGTGTGTCTATATGATAATATACACACGGTGATAGACCTTCCTCCACAGAGTCAATGGGATAAGATTGCGATTAACTCTGTTGATTTTTCTGTGTCTGCTAGAAGTCACTGAGCAGTAATACTGCATGCTTTAA